>WBMY01017020.1:199641-317583 GCA_013397315.1 Donacobius atricapilla
CGGCCCGGCCGCGGCTCCCGGGGACTCCCGGGACCTCCCGGGGCCAGCCGGCCCCTGGGCCCGGGGCCCTCCCGGCCCGGCCGCGATGTTACCTCATGGAAGGAATCTGTAGAAAGAGGGCGGGTCTCCCAAGATTCCTGTTTTTAAGCGGTGTCCCAGAGGGTGTACACCTTTTACCTGATTGGCCAGCTTAGCTGTTAGTTCCAAAATGGATTAACAATTGGTTTTTCCTACCATTTATGCTAAACCAATACACTCGAGGACATGGGTGACCCACTTCCATGTGCACAGAGGCAACTTATGGTCCTCAAGATCTGACAACTGTACCTCCATCCACAAATCTGAGCACATGAAGACCTCATTGCAAAACTGGGGAAGGGTTGCAGCCTCCCAGCTGTTGCTTTACCAAAGACAAAGAAATTAGCTGGCACACCCAAGGCAGCTGTGCAGGAGGCAGTAGACATTTACTTGTGATAGCTCTGGAAAACTAGACCCCTTTGGGATTAGGCAATACTAAGTGATGTCTTGGAAGCTCTGGGTTTTGGATGAAAGTGCTGATGGTGTAGGGGGCAATTCAGGTGAGTACCCAAGTCCTTTCATGCCCCCGAGCTACAGGTGAGATCAAAAAGGGGTATAGAACAACACCCTGAGGTGGTGGGTTTCATAAACTGTGGATAAAGGTATGAGACTTCCCAAAGAAAATTTTTGTTGGACAAAACCCTACATATAGTTATGTTAATGAATAGCCCAAAGATGTGCAGTCTTCAGAGCCATTCAATATTTAATGCTGCTATTTTGAGGTTAATTTATGCTGGTTGTTTGGGACTTTGTTCCTGCACTCCGACTATCACTAAGCAGAGGTGACAGTCGCCCTTGAAAGACAGATTCAGTTTGAAGCTGCCAGAATTCTCCTGAACTGGTTAAAGATTTCCAGCAGATATTTGTGAATGATCAGAAGGAGCTGAGTCACCTTACTGAAGAATTAGAAAAGAAAATAATCTTTAAGTAGTTTCTCACAGAAATAGCTTACAAGATCTTAATCTGTATTACTTTGAAATCTGGATTTTGATCATAAAGGTGATTCACTAAGATGCTCAAAGACACAGTTTAAGCACCTCTGAAGGCAATGGATCTTGCATACGTGCATGCATTGAAGTGAACCTACTTACTCTGCTAGGAAGGGATCATTTCTCAGAATGAAGAGTTAGATATTAACCCTGACATTCATCTCGGTGGTCTTCAATCATGATCAAGAGATTCTGGCAGAAACATGCACAGTGAAAAGCACATATATATTCACTCTCAGAAGCAGGTTGCCTTACACTGGAAAAAGAGTTAAATGACGGATGTGCCAAAATTTTACAAAAAAGGATGAGGCAGAAAATTTCCAGATTGGCTGTGAAAAACTGATAAACACATGGGGTCAAGACACGTGAAGAAAAAAATCCATAATGGAAAAATGCAGCAGAGGTTAAAAAATTAAAATTCAGGTGCCCTCACTAGAGTGTGTGTCACCCAGGAAAGGAAGGATGCCAAAGACTCTAAATATTGGAGAAGTGAGGGGTTTGGGGCTGATTTTCCTGCCCAGATTGTCAGCATTAAGAGTACGTACCAGGCAGAGGCTTTAAGTGGACTTGGGATGAAAATCTAAGCAAGAGTTCAAGAAGCTGAAGGAGTCTTGAAGTTTTATGACAGCAAAGACAATGACAATGACACAATAAGTGATAGTGAGAGGCTGTAGAAATTCTATCAGGTGCTGGACAAAATGTAATTGCATTGTGCCAGTCCCCTGAGCAGGCTAATCAGCCTATGTGGACTGATTTTATTAGATCTTGCAAATGCCAGATAGAGCTTTTAACACCAAGATGTGCTTTGTAGATAAACTCTCAGCTTTCCATGGAAAACTGGACAATTTTACAACATGGTGAGGAAAACTGGAGATCAGGATCTTTCTGGATACTCAAACATGCAGATAATGAAGACCTTTGCAAGTTGTATTAACAATAGTGGGGCACTTCTTGGGAGAGAAGTATTACCAGGAAATGACCAAAACATTCCCATTTCCTTGTTTGCTGCACTTCCAGACAGGTGAGAGTTGAAAGTGCAAGAGGGGCCCAGTGGTCACAGATGCCTGTAACTTAAAGTGCAGCAAACAAGGACCAGTACAAGATTCTGTATTGTCCAATGAAAACTGAGTCAGAGCTCAGAAAAAAAAAAAAAAAAGGATGAGACTTGGTAGAAGGAAACTGAAGCAATTATTATGCCCATTGAATGCTACCTTGGATGTGTTCTCAGCCCCTTGTGCCAGTGAGAGGCAGAGTTCTCCATAGTGGATTTTGTTTAAAGTTTTTTCTAGAAACAGAATGGTGCATCATTCCCAAATGTTTACAGGAAAAAAAAAAAATTAAAGGCTCCGTGAGGGTCATTCAAGGATTGAAAAACTGAAAAATTTCATAGGGAAACCAGACATATTTTAGACTGACCTCAGATGAACTGTGGCATTATGGAATGTCTAAAGGTTTGTCACATGTGGCAAAATACAAGAAAAGACAAATGAAATAACCCATATTGGTGGTACAGAGAAAACGAAAAACTTGCTGCCTGCAGCAAAGTAAGCATCAATTTGTTTAATCTGGTGGAAAAAAAATGCTTCTTGTTTATAAATATTTCCTAAACTAGCAGACACTCCTTGCCAGTCTAAACACATGCTTTCAGATATTTTGCATGAGTCATCACATATTTTTAATGCATTTATTAGAGTCATACCCATAAGCATTTTTGAATTGACAAACAAAAAAAAATTGTTACACATATTACTGGAACCTCCATTTAATTTGAGTAAAACCCATCTCTGCACAGTCTATGATATTAATTCAATGCACTATTTTAATTATCACAAAAGAAGCAATATTTAGTACTGTGAATATTTACTGCACTGGCCTTTGATGGAAAAAGTTGTGGATGTACTCAACTGTAGAAAACTAACTTTTAATACCCAGGAAGTAATTTTTATTACAGAAATGCAAGTCCAATAAGGGATGTGATTGTTATTATCAATCACAAATGACCACAGAGAGATGAAATATGGATCACTCACAGACCCCATGGACTCTACACTCACAATAAGCCATATTCAGATGTGCTTTCATATGTTAGATAGTATTCTCCAATGCTATCAATATGAACATTTTTGGAGAAGGAGCAATCTAATAAGAAGGGAAGAAAAATAATTAGGTCCAGAGTGTATGCCTGTTTTAATTTTTATTAAATACACTAAAAAAAATGCTCTTTTCCCCCCAGATCCATTCCCAGAAATAATTTTCTCTATCTATTTGTATGCTCAAAAGCAGTAAAAAAAGTCTAAACTTTTGAGCTTATTCCTAAATTATTACATTGCCATATATTCCTTTACTGCTTGTCACTTTCAGAGTTGGGTAGATAACCTAGATTTCCTTTCATAGTTAGATTTCTAGATTAATCTTTTCAGGGCAGACTCTGGATGAGTGGATGGAAGTAAAACTTTGAGACTCAGCATGTTATTTTTCTCTTGCATCTTTGCTGTGCACAAAGGCACCTTCATACTTCAAAAAAGCCTGCTCTTGGCACTCTACATATTTACCAGTGGCTTCTGATGTCTTTACATGATGGTATTCACTGAAGCTTTTTCCCATCAGTTCTATTATTCTTAAACTTAAGGTTTAATCTTCTATTCTAACTAAGAGATAGTTATTTCATCTTGCATTAGTACTCTTCATACTTGAGCAATTTCAAAATACAATTTCACTGGGTCACTCCAGTTTGAAAATCTGAAGGCAGATGCCATTTTGATGCTTTTTTGAGAAAAAGAACAAAAATGTGCTTAAGGCCAACCTGTAAGTCAGTGTGCACTTTCATGTGAGTTTTCTGGAAAAGTCATATTTCTAAACTTATCTTGCTGCTGGTGAGGAATGCACAAAACGTGGGCAGAAGCTCAAAGGCTGCATGCAAAGCAATATGGAGCATTCGCAGCCCATCAGTCTGACTGATTCTATCAAAACCATTTATATCCTTCCTCTGGTGGCCACAAGAGCCACACTTGTAACTGTCTTCCATGCTGAGAGGCAGTCAGACATAAAACCATGTAAACGGAAGGAAAATTATTGTCTTTGTACTTCCCCTTTTTTATTCTTAGTTGTTCTTCCTGCAATTCAACTTTGCTCTGACCATAAGCATTATGCAACAGTCTGGGTCTTCTCATACCTCCAAGTTAGAGGCCAAAGAAGAAAAGAAACTATGGGCATCCTATGTCAAAAGTAGGGATGGACCTTAATCGGATGTATGTTACAACTGGTCTCCAAGTTTTGTAGTTGGTGGGCCAGTGCCAGCTCTCTCCCCTGGCCAGGAGTCATCAGGTTTCTCATTCATCAAACTGCAAATGGACTCTTGCTGTAGCCAGTTTACATGACAATATCTTCATAAATTTCTGAGAACAAGCTGCACTGAGATTTGGATAAGGTCAACAAAAAAGCAAATCTTCCTAAACTTTTTCACAGGTCCCCAGGTGGAGGGCTGGAATTTACCTTTTACTCTTTTGACCCCAGACTACATAGACAGGTTTGCTTATATTGTTCCATGGGAACAACCCCACCTATGGTTGATTTGAGGTTTTTGTTATGCCCTGTCAAGTGTTCCCCTCATCTTTCATCCCTCCTGTCACTGAGCAGTGGGCAAACACTCTGTGCTCTCATGGTTCTCACACCACTTTCATTAGTAAATTTCAATTCTTTAGTTTGAAACTGTGCTCCCAATCCTACTTGGCAGGAAGAAATATCTTCCCTAAAATTAGACTGGCTATGATATCAATTGAAGAACATAAGAGAAATTCTGTATTCATGTCAATTAGGAGTGTTTGAATAGTCTTTTTACCATTTGGATTAGGCTGAATATTTTAATGACTGCTGGGGTATTCTTGTGAGCATGTGTGTCACATATTTGCACTAGAATAACTTCTCTCTCTGCATCATTCACTGTCTTCTCAAATCCATCCTGTGTGGAGGGTCAGTGTGACAAGTGATGTTTAACCTTGCATGCTGAATCAGCACTGATGTGCTGCTCCTCTTCAGAATGGTGCACGTGCTTGCAAAGGCTACCACATCAGAAACAGCTTACCCAGAAACTAAAGCAGATTCAGCAAATGTGTCCTAAGGACAGCTGAGCATGATCTCAATGAAAAGGACTAATAGATATGGAATCTGAAACTAACTTTGTTGAAACAGAAATTTGACAAACACTTTTCATACAAGGTACTTCTTTCAACTTTCCATCATAATTTGTTAAAATTTGTTCATGATAATACTACCTTAAAATGGCTTTCATTAAGTGTTTGATACAAAAGGGGGGAAAGCCAAAAGGTTAAGAACCCTTAACTCTGAACAGGACCCTGAAAAACAACTGCTGCCATAATCTTTTTATTATTGTCCAGTAAAAACGTTATCACTTCTCCACGTCCTAGAAGTACACAGTTAGTTCTAGAGAAAACTGTATGTCTCCAACCTATATCAGTCTCCGCACTCCACAAGAGAAAATCATATTTTCATAGCATTTAATATTAAAAAAAAGTTTAAAAATTTTTCTAGTTTTAACTGAGATGGGAAAAAAATTAACCCAGTGCAATCAAGATGACAAAAACAGAGTATCAGTAATTTGAGATTATTATTGAAGAGAGTTACTTTTGTTATTACTTTAGTTTTATTGTTTGTAAACAGTTAATATGAATCTTTTTGATGAATGACTGCAGAAACCAAAAGTAAGGAAGTGCACTAATGGACATCCATTAAACTATATGAATTTTTCTGAAGTAATTTTTTTTCTGGGATTTCCTCATCAACATCATTTTAGGACAACTATTATATTAATCAAGTGTTCTTAAGATAAACAGTACAGGTTTTGAAGTATAACTTTTCATCTTTGTTATTTTTTTCCATCCTTGTTCCTTTTTCTCCAGAAAAAAGAAAAATAGAGAGTGCTGATAAATAAATTTGTCATCCATGTCTACAGACAAGGGCTTTCAAATGCAGAATGAGAGCGTCTGAATTAGGGCTGGTGGAAGGCTGTAAAGTGCCCATACACTGAGGGAAAGGAGCCTGTGGGGATGCTGCCCAAGAGACAGCATGATGAGAGCATGTCCTGAGGACTAAACACCTTTCCCCAGAGGTGAAAGCCAGCCTGTCAGAGCTTTGCTGGGTCGAGGCACAGACCCAAATTCAAGCTTCCACACAGAGTTGTGCTCCTCTGTGCTTTCCAGGCAGCTCTGTATGATGTGAAGGTAACCAGTAGCACAACACACTAGACCAGGTAGCTCTAAAAATTCAGTGTTAAGCTCTGAAACATGCAGTCCACCTGCACACGTATCAGGCTCACAAGCATTACCTGCAGCAGTATCTGACGAGAAAGATAACAGTCTCTTTCTTGCAGGGGGAGGAGAGGATGGTGCCACAGGCTTGGGTTTTTTGCCTGCTAGTACAGTATGACTGGGAATTAGTGGTCTCAGGCAATGTCTCAGCGCTCACAGGCCCTCTGCAGGTTTCTCACCTCAGGTCAGTGTGTGGCAGCCTCAGAGAGGTTATCAGCCACCCTCCAGAGCCACCTGTGACCAAGGAGATGAGCTGCTTCTTCACAGCACAGGTGCCGACAAGAAAGGGCCTTTTCCGAGGCTTGAGAGTACTGTTTACCCAAGTCCCAGCTTCTCCCTGCAGAGAACCTTATATACAAAGCACTTTTCAAAAGCTCCCAGGATCCTTCCTTGAATATTTAACAGTAAGTCTATTGTCCATGAAGTTCCACCATGCCAGTGAAAGGATAGAATTCTTTAGTTTTGCTTAGACTCCTTTGTGGGGGGAAGATGGTTATTTGTATTATTTTGTATTGTAATTTATTTGACATCATGTAAAATTTATTCAGAAATGCTGGTGGCCTCATAATCCAATGAGGCTAAAGGCCGCATGCAGTTGTGAATGTTGTGAAGCCAGCACTTGCATTTCAATGTCAGCTGCTGTGCTTTTGATGTCTCCTTAAAACTGCCTTAAGTTGGTCTTGAAAGAGAAAAGAGTGTTGGAAGAAAAGGATAAAAAATTAATTTTCTGTGTATATACTAAATTAAATAATTAAGACTAATTGGACGTAAAAACATCCAAGCAAAACAAACAAGCCCTCTTATCATCTTAAATGCAACCATAAGTAGGTTCTGGAAGTATATGCAAATTGGAAAAACTCATGGTTTGAGATAAAGACAGTTTAGTAAGTAAAATAAAAACCAACAAATTAGAAAAACAAAGCCAAGGAAAAAAAGTCATGAAAAACCCCCCAAAAATATTGCTCACCACCAGCTGACAGACTCCGAGCAACAGTTGCCCTGGAGAGTTCTCTCCCTCACAAGCTTTTACTGCTGTGCAGCACGTCATATGGTAGTCTTGGACATTCCTGTGGTCAGCTGGGGTCAGCTGTCCCAGCTGTGTCCTATCACAACTTTTTGTGCACACTCATCCTGGTCACTGGCAAGGTAGTCTGGGAAGCAGAAATGGCCTTGAATCCTGTGTAAGCACTGCTCAGCAATAGCTAAAATATGGGTGTATTATCAACATTGTTTTGTTCAAAGATCCAGAAAATATCCCACATGAGCTGTATGGACAATATCAACACAATCCCAGTCAAAACCAGTATAATCCCTTAAGCAAAATGTATAACAACTGCACGTCTAAACAACTAGGCTTCTAGAGTCCTCACCTGTGTGCATTTCCTCAGTGTGTAGTAGCCAAATCAAGCCCTATAAGAGAAAACAAGGGGACTGGGGAGGAGCGAATTCGAACATTGTGGCAAAGGGGCCAATGTCTTTGGTTGTGAGCAGGAGGGGACATGGAATGGGTGATGCTGCACCCCACAAGGCGTCCCACTGTGCCCAGACCCTGGCACAGCTCTCCCCACTGACCTGCCCCTCTGCAGTGTCTGTCTCCCTGTGCAGCACAGCTCATCCCCTCCAGCCTACTCACTCCCTGAGCCCCAGCATATGAGGACCAGCAGAATTCGGCCACTGAGACTGATTTAGGGTAGACTGTTTCAAGCCCTCACAGCATGGTCTCCATCCAACAGATCCCTTGGATTTTGGTGTAGACAGGCCAGTGTGTAGACACAGGGACCATCCAGTCCACTTCTGTCCCCCTCCCACCGGGACCTGCATAACACTCCAAATCTGTCCACCTACTCAATGGGCAAAAACGCCAACTCATTTACCTCTGAAAATAAAATCACCCACAGCTGAGCTCCCAAAGGCATGCTCCTACAGAGAGATTTGGAGCAGATCCCCTGCCTCCCACTGCCTTGTGCCACGTGGTACGATTTGCAGCTTATACCAAGCACATGATATTGTTAAACACTGAGATGTGCCTTTATACAAATATTTCTGTGATGATGTGACTACTCTGCAAAGCCATGGAGGCAAAAGGGAACGTGGAGGGGGCTGTGACATGTTTGGTGCTCACTGCACAGCTCTGCTTCCCGGCCAGCAGCCCAGTGAGTGAAGCCCACCACAAAGGGAGAAAACACCCTTGTGAAATCCATGGGTGAGGGGGACATAGATGCAAGCTGCAGCACAGCAGTGTGGGGGCTGTCACATAATACTGCTTCTTGGATAGGCAATGCATTCCTTCTGACTCCTTAAAACTTTTTTCAGGAATTGCACAGCTTAGCATCAAGGTTTGGATAATGCTACACTTACCCCACACATCACTGTTGGGTCCCAACCAAGGCAGCCAGCTGCATGGCTGAAATCATATCCAGAACCCAAAAGGGTGTTGGCAGTGCTGTGGCCAGTGCAGCTGTAACACAACAGCTGTGCCCTGCAGAGGACAGCCACACTGCTCAGTGGGCTGGGCTTTTTAGGAAGGCAGCAAATTAAATCCCAGCGCTGGCCATAGACAGATGCTTGCACCTCTCATCTCTGTGTGCTGAAACTTTTATTGGGAACCAGACAGCTGGAGTTCCAGCCCCTTCCTTTACCTTAGACATGGTAGCAACAGCCCCACTGAGACAAAGCCAGGCCCCAAAATCTCCCCAGGGACCTACTGTGAACTACAGACCATAATCTGGAGCATATCTGTTGCTAAGCGTATGCCTGCCTACCCTGCCCGCTGTCACAAAACATCTCATCAGAAAACTTGGATGAGCATATAACATAGTTTGTTCAGTATTTTTAAAAAGACACAGGAAATGCAGAAATGATTGAATAAAAAAATTACCTGTTACTGCCTAAAGACTTAAATACAGATAAGTGAAACAGGCTTCCTAGTAATAAGGACAATAGAAGTCTAGAAATCATGCCCTAGTTGAACGGTACTGAGGACTATGAATAAAACTTACTTCAGAGGTTCTGTCTAGGACTAGAATATAAAACCTTTTCTTGAAGTAAATTCTTGTAGCTACCTTTGGGAGATGTTTAATTCCTGACATTAATTAGGCTAATGCACCTATTTAATTATATTTATCTTCGGCTCTGAAGGAAATTCACTATTACAGTAAGCACTAAAAAGGGTAGAAAGAATCATGTCAGTATTTGTCATTATTTTTGATAGCCTATGATATATTCAGCACTCCAATCATTCTGCTCAGTACTATTATATTGATTAGTAAATGAATAGTTCAGTGAATATGTGGTTGGAAAATCTAATTTCTGAATTTGGTTTCTAAGCAATCATCTTTATCTGATTTTTTTGGCATGTCCCTCTGCAATGGTCCAGGCACTGGACATATTCCAGTTGCAAACTGCTTTTCATTGACAGCTGTGCTGCTTTTCAGACAGCATTTTGTGGTTCCAGGATTTAATGTTCCCAACTGTGGCAGCTATACAAAAGATGCTGCAGAGAACTGCAAATTCATTCCAAGCTGGGCTGGACCCAGCTTCAAAAGGCGACATCTTCAACAAGTTTTAGTTGGCTTAAAAAGAAGTCTCAGTCCTGTACTCCTCTGTCCTTGCAATTAGGGTCCAAATTCACTTACCTTTTCCCTTCTCAGCAGCTCTCACGCAGGCTACAGCTGCACTGTAATGAGGAGACAGGCAAAGGAGGCATGTGGGTAAGTTCTGAATACAGGGTGGGCAGCATTGAAGCTGGGAGAACTGCAGAAGACAGAGAGCAGTGAAGGCACATGCAAAGAAAACAAGGGAATAATCGACATAGTGCGTTCAGTAGACTGCAGAAGGGAAAAACAAACAAACAAACAAACAAAAAAATGGTAATATAAAATCTGCTTAAAGCTTCTAAAATAGCCAAATGCTCTTCCAAGAAGTGTTCTTGAAGTACACCTGGAGCTCGCATGACAGGATGGTTTCACCAGAGATTTCTTGCAACAGCAAAAAATGAGAAGCAAGCTCAGGAGTCAGTGAGGGAACATGTCCATCCCATGTGCACTGAGATGAGCCACCTGCCAGGCAGGCTCTGCTTGCACACTCCTTTCCTCTTCTCAGAAGAACACAACTGCTGAAAAAGAAACTGTTTCTGAGGCAGTGGAGGGGAAATGTCCATGTCTTGGTACTGCACGTCAGCATGAGCAAGCAAAACACTGTGAGAGGCATTTGCGCAGGGCCACGTTACTTCTGTACTGGCCCTCTGTCTCCATCCCGGGAGAGAGACAGATCCGGATATTTTTCTGTCAACAGGCACCCACAAAGATAAATTCATCAATTTGACCCATAATGAAAGAGGTATCTAAGACAAAGGTAGCATCAATTTCTAGACATGAATGATCCATCCTCTTCAGCTCTGGAGAAAAAAAACCAAGCAGCTTGCTTAGAGTTTGTACCAGGTGTGCACAGGGCAGAGGTGCTGCCAAACACTTTGCAGTTTTAAAAGATGTGCAGATGAGGCACTTAAAGCTAGTCTAATACTAGACTTGGATTTGCTGTGTTAACAGTTGGATTCAATGGTCTTAAGGGCTTTTCTAACTTAACTATTCTATGATTCTATGATGTTGGTGATGAATGTCCTGGAAATGCCCGTGCCATAAGCCAGTTGCTTCCCAAGACCTAGTCTTGCTTAAGTAAGCCAAGGACAGTTTTGCAATTCATGTTAGGGAAGTCATTTGACACTGGGATCTTGTTCAGATAATGTGCTGTATTGAGGAAACACTTCAGTAATTACAGCTGAAACTATTAAAATTGTGCATGTGCCCTTCTCTGAACACAGTCCTCACGCTCTTAAGGTCTCTAACTGCTCCATTATTCAGAGATTTAAAGCATAGTTCTCAAAGTTTAAGTAGAGCTTATAAACAGCAGTAACTAAATAAATTTTGTTGCTGCAATTTCAAAACAAAACTAAGAGGAGTTTCAGAAATGTAAGAATTACAGTTAATGTTATGACACTGACATAGGGAAAGCTGTGTATTTCTATTTATATGTGGTCACAGCTTCACATGGCAGATTTCATAAGAGTTCAAGAAAAGCATGTCCTTATGTCCTTCAGTGGTCCTTCTATCCCCCTTTCCAGTGTTCCAGTTCAGAAAAAACTGATTCTTTATGCTAGAAAAATGCAAAAATTGCCTCTAAACAATAGCATCATCTGAAGACTTACAGACTGCCAAACTTCATTGTACCAAAAACAAAGGCATGAAGAAAATAAGATTTTCATAAAACCTTGGTGATGCATTTAGTCACAAGCAAGGAAATCCCTGTAAGAAATTGAAAATCCATTCTATATTTAGCATCAGCTTAATAGGATAATGTGGCTAAAGTTTACTATTCTTCAGATTGATGGAATTTTGCATTGTTTGACTGAAAAGGCCAGGCTTCTTTAAGAAGTCTGATCTTGCTACTTTTGCATATAAGCTATCTTAAGGTCAAGGAGAACAACTTCCACTTTCTTCTTTTGGTAGTTCATTGTCTTACACAAGTCTCATACTGCTCTGAGGAGGCCAACACAAAATTTTCTGCTTACTTTGTTTTAAAAAGGTGCCATAGCATTTTGCAAAACAAAGAGTTGTTAAGCCACAGCCATATTTTACAGCTTCAATATTTCCCAGGGACTATCTTTTTCTATATAGTAAAATTCATGCTTATAATCCTATAAGAATCATAGAATTACTAATTTTGGAAAAGACCTCTAAGATCATTGGTTAGTCCAACCACTAACATGGCACTGACTTGTTCACCATATCCCCCAGTGGCAAATTCACCTCTTTTAAATACCTCCAGGGATGGTGATCCCACCACTTCCCTGGGAATCCAATTCCAATTCCAACTGAAAATAGTACTCTCTGACTTGCTCTAGTTCTCAAAATCCCATTTGGGAAGAAAACTGAGAGCTTCATGTGATAACAAAATGCACCAATGCTCTAACCAGATGCAGAACATGAAAGGAAGGCATCCTAAAAGTTTCAGAATAGCCTAGCTGTGCCCCAGGTTTAAACTGATCTCCAGTATTCCACCTGCAAATAATACAGGAGATGTTAAATGAAATGCATAACATTTTTGTGCCAAATTTTCAAAAAGTGTCCACCTCCAACTTCTTTTTTTTAAATATGCTAGAATTTTGCCATCTGTGAATGTGAAGCTGTGAAAGCATGAATCTGAAATCTGTCAGCTGTTCATCAACATGCTGGTAATAAAAAATGCAAGTGACAGAAGGTTGAGTTTTGGGGAGGAGGTTGTGGAGGGTGGGGGAACCTGCATATTTTGCCAGAAGGCAATGAGAAGCTGCACCTAGACCAAACTCAGGATGTTTCTGCAGGCTGTGCTGCAGAGCCAGGAGCTCTGCACCACTCACGCCTGGCTGGAGAGCATCCCAGCCTTCCCATGGAGAGAGCATGTGACAGATCCCTGTCTCTGGGGCTTGGAATCAGACACTTCTGCAATCTCAACATGTCCCAGGGATATTCACTAAAGTAGGAGAGAAATGCTCATAGCAGCACACCAGCTAGGCACCCAACACACAGCACTAACAGCTCAGTATTTGCTCTCAAGCCAACTCTTGACTTTTAAAAATCAACATTTTAAAAATAACTTTTATCTTGGTAAGTTAAATAAATACAATTTATTTCCAGGAGGAAAAGAATGTATTATAAAAATATTAATCATTCTGATAAATTTGACCTGATAGAAACCTTTCTGCTCTTTTGTAAGTTCTTCTCACTCAGTTAGTATTCAAAGGCTCTATTATGGAATTCTTCAAGCCATTGCTTGTAATACAGCATATTAATAAATTAATTTTCTCTTTCTAACAGCAGTTTTCCATTCCAATTTCCTTTATCTGACTTCTGCAAGATTTTTTTTTAAATGATAAAATGCTCTCTTTCATATAGTTAATCCATTCATGACTTTTAAAATTCATATTTCACATAACTATGCTGGCAAGTTTGCTCATGTTAGATTGATCCCTTCCCCCTATAGCAATGTCTCAAAATTTGCTGGAACATTTTCTCAGTGCTGAATGAGGCCCCATGAGAACAATAACTGCTTTCAAAGTCCAAACATCCCATAATCTGCTCACTTCCACAATATGTCACAGCTTTGGATCTCACACAAACCCTGCTGCTGTATTAGTTCATCTTTCAAAATGATGCTCATTTTTGACATCTCAGCTTCACAGTTTTTAAAGGTGAATGAGTAACAGCTTCTCCTAAATTGTCTTAGCAGATGCATTGCTGGTAAATTCACAGCTTGTTTTCTAGTTTTGATTTCTAACCCTTAAGTAATACTTATACAACGATTAAATAAGTTTTTAGACTCCTAAGTGAAGCCCAGAGATGGCCACAAGCAACCTTTGGTGGATATTTGATCCCCCAAATACCCACACAGCATCATCCTGCTTGCACCAAAACTCCTTTCTCCTTGTTCAGTTTGGCTTCTGATCATTACATCTACCTTCCTTTAAAAGATGGCCAAAAAAGGAAGTGAATGAGAATGTGCAGTCCAATCTTTACATTGTATCTGAGACATAGGAACTGCAGGACTCTGAAGAGTGAGGTTTATGTTCAAGCCTTCCTCAGCCTTAGAAAATCAAACCTTGGTGTCCCACCTCTCATAGAAATGCCCTTTCACCCCTTCCTGGGCCCAGAACAGGAGAGGGCTGGTAGTTAAGCCACCTTTTTCCTCTTAGAATAGTCAGAGTTGGGTTGTAGTTTCAAAACACATGAATAGTTATCAGACTCACCATCAGCTTGTCCTCCGGGTGTGTTTTAAAAGAAAGCATTTAAACATGGGATTGGTTCTCTAGCAGAAAAATAATACTGAGTCCAGGTTATTCTGGACTCAAAGTTCAGTGTCGGTGGAGATCCATCCAGGTTTCTTACCCTCCAGAGGCAGTAGAAGATGTCAGACACCATCTGGCCATCAGTGTTTTCTGCAATCTTGACCAACAAAATGCACCCCCTTGTCTGCATCCCATCTGGGAATCATCACTGTCCCTGTGTAGCACTGAGGGAAACCAGACACCTCTCTCTAGGTGCTTGGGGCAGATATCTCGGTGACTGTAGCTGGCTGTGAGCCTTGTGCTGGCTGAACACTACACCTCCTCTTCGTTTGGGTACTGCTCACAATCACAGTTCAGGCAACTTATAATCCTTGGGCAGACAGCACAGTGAGCTTTCCTGACATATCGCTGTAACACATTTTCTGAAATTGAACACCTGTTTTCTGATCCTGTTTTCTGGAACCTTTCTTACATTATAGTATATATGCCAAAATGCTGTGTTACAGACTCTCAAATAATGTGTAAAACTGTACTAGCTACCTGGCTGCTCTCAGACAATCTGCTTGTGTATTTGGGGATTTCTGATTGCCACAAATACAGTACATTAAAAGTTTTAAGCAATTTATAACCTCCTTTTTAGATTGACTTCGCACCAGGATGCAACAAAACTCCCATCAGACTTAAAATACCCAGCCTGACTGAAACTTTCACATGAGGCATAGGGTTATCAACAAGCTGATGAATTTTCAGTTGTTGCAGAAACCACCTCATGCTAGCTTTTGAATTAGCTCCTCATGCATTCCAGGAGGCTGGTTTCAGAACTGAGATGGCCAGTAGCAGGGAGAGGACCAATACAGCTAAAGAAAGCTCATGAGCCAGTTCAGAAGATATGTTCCAAGTTCCTTCCCCAGGTCTTTTGCCTTTTATTCTCCAATACAGGTATTACATTTTCACTGGTTTTCACCAGGATTATGCATGCACCTTGACATGTTCACAGAAGTTCCACGATACAGAGTTTCACAACTGGGACAGGTCCCTACAGTCGGGACACCAGGGTGACAAAACAGATTCTGGAGAATTTCCCACTGAGTGGGATGGCGAGAACATTATTACCACATCGTAGCACTACAATGTCTCATAAACATAGAATAGACTAGATTCATTTACCACAAAAATCACAGAAAATAACTTATCAAAGAATATATATTTTATGTAAAATATACATTTGTAGAATATAATTTTAATAAAATTTTTATACTTAATAATGTTGGGTTTGCAACACTTCGAATTAAAAACAAACAAACAAACAAACAAAAAATACCACAAAATATTCTTGCTGCCAGAATTTTATTTCTGATAATACTTATAGTTTGAGGTAACATTGAAAGAAGACTGTGTGCTGTGAACAAAGTCAGTGATGTTTGTCTGCAGTCACATTTTTTGTTATTAAAGTGAAAAGTAAACTTAGGACTTGGCATGTACACTAGAATTCATAACAATTTAGGTCATGTCAAACTGAGAAAACAAGGACTTATGCAAAACTACTCTGTTCAAATTTGTGACTTTTGCAATATATGCCATTAGTATGACAGAAGTCAAGACAGATGTAGTTTATATCACTATCATTATTAAGTGTGTGTCTTTGTATGATCCACAGCACAGGAACTTACTGCAGGCACCAGGAATAATAAACACAGGGGGGTGGGTCTTTGCATGGAGCCTTAGCAATGATGACATGAATTCAGCTTTCCTTGATATAGATAAAAACTGATTTTCCATGCACACACGTTTTATTTACACTGACTCATCAACAGTGACTAGTCACCCCTTCCTCTGGCAGCAGTAATTATGAGCGGTCTTTCATCTTCTTTAACAAGCTCTACTTCGCACGCAAAGTCTCAATGACCTCCTCAAGGTGTGAGTCGTTTATCAGGGTCCATTCAGCAGCAGCAGTCTCTTTCCAGTACAGTCCTTGGTATGGCTAAATTCCATTGTCCCTTTTTCAGCAGTCAAAAATCCATGATAAATTCTGTACAACACTGTAGTTAATATAACAGCAGCACCAGATATTATATTAATTCATTTGCTAAAAGCTGTTTGCAATTATCTCTCTATTGACAATATTTTACCAAAAGTAAATCAATGTACATCTCTAAATATCAGAAATGTATACTTTGATAAATACTTTATTGTACAAGAATTCTGACATGCAGATCATGCTATTGGGCTTGGCTATATACAGAAGAACATGTTACATGGTCAACAATAAATTTAATTTCTTTTCCTAACAAAAAAAATAAAACATGACAGTCAGGTATTATTTAACAATTTCAAGGATCACTTAAGATTTCAGTCATTATAGTCTTCCTCATGTAGTTCTAAAACTCTACAGTTTAAGGGTAATTTTTCCTCACCAGCCCAGAACCTCAAATTTGCCATTGCATTTGTCCTGTTGCATAAACAGAGGTTACTATTGAATGAAAAAGCCACTAGAGGAGATACAGTTTCAAAATTGTAATGAATGCTGGTTGCTAGGAGGAAGATTGATGCAATAGGCAACCGGTAGGTGCGGAAAAGCTGCTTGAAAAATCTTAGGAGTGCACACAAATTAGTCTAGATGATACTAACTGCACTTGAAAAATATACATATTTCTATCTATACACAGATATATAGTCCATATGAAAAAAAAAAAAAAAGAGAAAAGGAGAAAAAGTGTTCTTAGTTCAACTTAAGAGAGGGGGGCATTTTAACGGTATCTCTGCGTTTTATGGAGACAGATGGAGAATACAAGGACACAGGTTGCAAAACAGACAGACAAACAACATGTAGGACAAAGCACCTCAAAAAACATTGACTGAAGAAATTTTTGAAGCCTATGAGCCAGAGGTATAAGGCTGGTCAAAAACCCAACTTGAGAACTACTACCCTCTTACAATGGTAAAAAAAAAAAAAAGCCCCCAGTAATTGTTTCAATTTTACTTGGTACTCAGCTTCTGAAAACGTTGAAGAGCCCTGGAGTAGAGAAAATACTACAGTACCAAGCAGCACTTGCTAGCTTAAAATTGCAAGTCTGGATGGCGTTTACCTTTCTTGCATGTTTTGTGCCTTCCCCAAGCCATTAAGAAAGAGATCTGGCTTCTGCTTGCGTGTAACCAGTAATGACAACCTCTTTGCAGTTATCTGTGTGCAAACAACCGGAGACATTCAGAACTCTGATACAGCAATCCAGTACCGAAATAAGTTAATCACAAAATAAAGTCGTTTAGAAACAAGTAGATAGTTAAAAAATAAAGGAAAAGGTTAAACAAAGAAAAACAATCCCACATGCAGACCAGTTTATCAGTGCTTTCATTTCAGCAGGATGGTAACAACGTGAGAACACACATCCAGAGCCCTCTGTGGCCTCCACGATCGGCAACACTGCTTGTCAGGTGATGGAGACAGGATGGTCCATGCAAATGAGCAGACCCTTCAGAGCAGACATCTTCAGAATGGATTAGAGTCACAAGAAATGGAGGTTCAATGGAGTGACTGATAATTACTTGGAAGCACATTATTTTAAGTAAATCTCCCTGAAAATATGCTTATTTATTGAATATACTGGACAACAGCATCCACTAACTGTCCTTTTATTGCCACAGGAAAGTAGGAAAATATAGTAGATAAAAGGAGAAATGCTACCTTAAGTAATCTTTAAAAGCTAAGACAAAAATCTTCAGCTACCCAAGTGGCTTTTCTTACTACTGACAGTTGTATCATGCAGGAGCTAGACCATATTTGTGGAGCCTATGCTTAATGCTACATTTATTTCCAATATGTGGTAAACAGTATTTGATTTAATACTATGTAGCCGATTGATGCCATCTGGTTTACAAGATGGAAGGGATGGGAGACCGAGAGCGCCTTAGAGGACAAGGTGAGCTGTAGGGTGATGTTACTGGAGACAGTCGCAGAGCATTGCCTGTCAAGCCAGCTATGTTGTTTAAGCTTCGAGATTTTTCATAGCCTTGTATGAGAAAATGCACAGACATCAGTTGAATTCAGCCAAAAAATAGACAAAGACAAACAGTACAGTGTAATGTAATCCAAGGAGCTATCAGGACTCAGAGGGAATCTGCCTGCAAAAGAACTCAGTGCTGAGACACATTATTACCAAAAGATATTCATAAATAAAATTATTTACAAATTATTGCATTTACTTTTTTTCCCCAAAAAACTAAACAGACCACCACAAAAGAGGTCTGACCTGCTCTGTCAGATCTCATCTTGCCCTTAGTATCGCACTGTGGACTTCAGCAGGGTTGCACAGAGAGCAAGATAAAGGATCCCATCAGGGTGACTGAGCTATCTGGCTAAGCATAATCAAAACCCGATTAAGACAGACTAAAGAAACTGTTAGAATTACATAATCTATGCTAAATTCAATTCCTAATAAAGTACAATTTTTTTCTTCAAAATAAATAAACCAGAAAACAGATAAATTTTATACAGTATGTGTAAATCAGTTTTGCAGAGGACTGAATGATAATATAAAATGCTTTATCTTCAAAAATATTAACCCTTAGGCTTTGCTTCTAATTTTAAAGTCCAGTAAGACAGCAGAGTTTGACATATTTTTAAATGCCTACTGAATGGCAAATTTAAACATTGAATTTTTGCTTCTTTTCCAGATGATTTGAACAAAATCAATGGTATTAATCCATATAAGGAAGTAGTTAATAATTAATAATTGAGGCAACCACAAAATGCTTCATAAATTGAAGGGAACATTGCACTTGCAGACATTTCTGTTCACATGCTCTGTGAGCTCTAGCTACCTACTTTTTGCTACTGTGGATTGTTTTAACTTTGTAGAGGCTATGCTGTAAACCATCAAAAAATATTGCTATTCACTGCATCAATATCTTCATATTCAAGTATTTTCAGCAGCTGCTGAATAACCACATTTGCTAAGAAAAGGATCTGCTTATCGGCCTGAAAATACTAGCAAGGAAACACAACAAAGATTAAGCCAGGCAGGACCTTGCTCCTGAAGTACATGGGTACATGCTTCAGTACAAGCATGAGAAGGCTCACTGATTTCAGTGGCACCACTTATTTTCCTGAAGATAAGTATGCATTTAAGAATTTGTCAGGTTAAGATGTTCAGGTCTAAATTGCCTACAGGGAAATAATGAGACTTTTTCCCACAGAAACATTAAAATACCAATGACAATAAAGCTAAACACCATATGGAATATCAGCAAACTTTTTTTTCTTTTTTCTGATTGAAATGGTTACTGGCTCAAATTCCAGATCTCTCAGACAGTTAATGGCATCTTTAGGAAAAATCATATCTTAGGCTCTCCCCTTACAACAAGTAACATATTTCTAACCCACTGAGACCTGCAAACTGTAAAATTAGACTTAAAGCAAACGTATAACCTCATGTCTGCTAAAACATTGTGCAATGTTCTCTCCAGATGGCAAGGGCAGGCTAGACTGTGATACTACACAGAACTCTGAGACATTTCTGAAACAGCCTCCAGTTTCTGAGTTTCTATCAGTATTTACACAGACTAGAAAGAATTATGCTTGAAAAGGGAATTAAAGAGGAGCGCAATGCTAGTGTATATATTTAAACTCTCTGTAAACGTAAAGCTTATTTTAAAAAATCAAAATAATCAGGTAGCTTTTTACATAGAAACTAGCGAAGTAGTTTTTAAGCTTATTTTCTTGCTACTCTTCTAATGATAAAAGGAAAGAACTGATAGAGGAAGATGGTAAAGATCATAAATAAAGTAGAAACTCCTAAAAAATGAAAAACAGATACACAAGATGAATAGTGAGAGATGCATGATCCAAAGTCATTACTTTTCAGGTCTTTTAGTGGATCTGCTCTGAATCAGTATCATCTTGGAGATGGAGATGCAAAAAAACTCAGAGTAAATTATAATTGAACACAACCAAGAATCAACCAAGGAACAAACCAAACAAGAAGAATGTACCAAAAAAAAAGAAAGAAAGAAGGAAAGGGGACAAAAATGTAGAAGTAGTAGACTTGATGTGCGAATTACATTCAAGTATTAAAACCCATTTGTATACTACTTGAAGACATTTTTTGCTCTTGGGCTAACTTCCCTACTCTGTATAAAATACACTCCAAAGACAGTGGCTAAAACATTTCAGCCTCAACTAAGATTAACATCAGAACCAGACAAAGAGCACATTTCTCATTAAAAAACTGTCCAGTCGGAACTCAAGCCTCAGTTTTCTAGTAAAAATTACAAAACTATTTTCTTTTAAATCTAGATTTACAAATTAAAATGTTCCAGGATAAAATAGGTTTTACTGTCATATAAATTTGTCTTTAGTAGCTGATGGGTAACTTTTTTATCATTTCTGATCTGCTCTAGTCATGGTTACTGCCATAACTTTTTGAGTGAAGTAAAAAACCTTATCATGCAAAATGCTACAGCAATGTACCTTATCCAGGTGTTCTTGACCTTCTCAAAGTCTCTTACCATTAGAAATATTTTAAATAATCCTAGCTGTTGAGAAGACAGTGAAATATATGCTCAGTGGAAAATGCAGTCAATCTGTGCAAGAACATGCTTGCAATGATTTTTCATTTAAGCTAAACATTATATATAGGAGTACGTAAAATGCCCCAGCATAGAGAGTCATAGTCTTTGCAAATACCATACACATGGAACCGGTTGCATATCTGCCTTCACAGGTTTAACCTACTGAACTCATGCTTTGAAGTGTAAAAAGAGCATTTGCAGAAAAAACCCAAGATAATTCCTTTAGATATATGGCTTGCTGGGACAGCTCTGCTTGCTATACACCAGGTAAGTTTTAAAAAAAAACAAACAAACAAACAAACAAAAAAAAAAGCCAGAAAAATCTCAGGCAAAAATGTGTTTCCAGTGCCATACGACTACTTCAAATGAACTCTGAGGTGAACAACTACACTTCTCACTTCAGCACTCAGGAATTCAGAATCTGTCAGAATGATACAATGTCAGAAGAATATAATTTGCCAAGAAACAGAGGCAGTTCCTGTCTAAGGAAATGGGAAGACTACCACTGGCATGCTAATCTTAGGGCCATGTCCTGATGTTAGGTTTGCAGCCACAGCTCGCTTTGGCCTGCCGGGGCAGAAAACATCAGTCATGTGGGAGATACAATTATGAAGCAGTTTTGCAAACTCCACCTGGGTGCTCCCATCCTACTGAGAAGCAAGTAATCAGTTTGAAGAGGCTAAATAACTAGAACAGCATTTTTAACACCTTGCAAGGTCAAGCATTGTTTTACTACATAGCTGGAGTAGACAGTCATCTTTCAGTATCACTGGTGTATTGCCAAGGAAAAAAACTATTTTCTGGCATTATAGATTCAAAATTTTATTTGAAAGAAATCTAAATAGCATCTCAGGATATGCTTTTTTGTGTTCAGAACAAAAATGTTGCTTACTTCTGACATGTCAACCTTTAAAGTGTATTCAGCTGTAAATTTTATTAAGAACGGACCACAGTTATAATATGATTAATTTGTCTTTTAGAATGACAAGTTATATTGCGTGATGAGTGGTTGAATGAGCAAGGTCTGAGTTGCAGGCTTCTCCATTCGAGATTACAGACAAATGAAGACACAAGTGAAATGAGGGTCCAACATCAAGTACATTTTTGAAGACTAAAGGGGATGAATGTTTCTACAAGGAAAATAATGACTAGGAGTAAAGAAAAAAAGATACATTGTGAGTACAGTCTTTCCTCTTAGAGCATTGTGCACGTCATTTTACTCTAAGATTTTTCACAAGCACATTTCTGAGTAATCTTTTATGATCTAATGAAAGAAGTCCATACCTTTCCTGATCCCTCCATCAGTAGCACACGTGTAATCACCTGTTGTCAGTAGGAAACATGTTCCCCCTCTTCTGTTTTTGTCTCTTGTACTAGAACGTCTGATGGGAGGGAGCCTTTCACCAGGTGAGAGTGGCTGCTCACTTCCTGCACTGTCTTCACCTGATAACACTGGTTAAAGCACCATGCCCATTTACAGACAATAATGAATGAGGAAATGAGACATCACAAAGAGCTTATGCTGAATGCCAGATAGTCCCATCACTCAAGAAGTAGATATAAAGTAAATCATTAGAAGAAAACAAGATTGCAATTCATCATTAATCAGTACAAAATGGCAGAAGATATATGTTTTGTTCAAGAACAAATGATCTTTCGACTTTCATGTTCTTCTTCTAAAATTTGTATAAAATTAGATTAAACTAACATGACCTAAGAAATAATCAAACCAAGGCTCAGTTAGTCACCTATTCAGGACTGTAACTTGTCACAATACAATGACAAGCCTTGGATATTTCAAACACTTATTTACTATTTTGGATATCATTTTTGCTAAACAAGAGGTCAGGCATAGTTGTTTAGAATATATTGTTTAATATTTTACAGACAAGAACTCACTCAGAAGGACTATATTTTCAACATTTGGCACTATACACTGTTTAATAACACTCTTAGCTTTCATTTGCATATTTATTACACTTGCACTGCTTGTCATCATAAGTACCCAAAATTAAATGCTGCCTTGGTCTCTGTACATTATTTTGTCAAACGGCAAAACTTGTACCTCTCCTGATTTGTCACTCCCTAAGGACTCTCTTTTAAAATTATCTACCATTTCAAATTCAGGCCACACTTCAAGAAAAAAAAATCGGATCTCAGTACAGCACATAACTTCAGCTTTACCTTTGCATTTAAACCTGAGCATGGCTTTTTTTCTGAACTGGGAATGCAAAGGGCAGAATTCAGCCTTGAAGTTTTGCACATAATTCATAGTGACTCTAATAACATTCTCTACCAGAAATAAAGTTACAGTGCATGATGTGAATGGTGGCACTAATGAAAAGAAAGATAACACTTCTAAATGGCTCCTTCTTGCATGTCTGCTTTCTCTCTAACTTCAAGGTTTATAACCCCTTGTAAATAAAGCTGTAAACACAAAAAAAAAGTGTCTCTTAGTGAGAGACAGTGATCACACTGAGCCTTCTGCATTCACAATACCTTTGTAGGACCTGATGGCATGAAAAAGCTGTTACCATTAACACTTTAAAGATGTTACCTCAAAGTAGGTATCAGTCAAAGCACTGAAAAACGAACTATATTTTACTGTCAGTCTGAGTCTTTTCAAGCATTTCCATCCCTTTAAATATATTTAGGATGTTCAAAAAACTGTGTTCACTTTGTGAACAGTAACTCGGAGAGTGAACCGAGCTTCTTTGAACATAAATGTTATTCAGTAACAGAGCAACAAACCAAAGGATATTGTGCAGAGACCAATTTTCCACACTCTTCTTTTTAAGTACTATATTTCAATTACTGAATGACACCAGTCATGAATGGTTTTGCTCTTATTATTCTCTAGCATCTATATAGCTAGAGTCTCATGACAGGTATGTGAGCTTTTTGTGTTTGGCTTAAGAATAAATACGCTTACAAAACAAAAAAAAAAAAATTAAAAAAAACCCTCTTGCTGCTAAACTATTTAATTATACTGAGAGGTAAAATTTACTCTTTAATTGCAACAGATTTGGAGTATGGAGCAGTGGCTTGGAGGGACTGAGGCTGTCATTTGATAGGCTGTCATTTCATATGTGACTTCACTGAGTAAAGCACAAAATACTCCTTATTCATCCTTTGGAACTCTAACAAATAAGGTAATAGAAATCACAAGAATCAACTGTAATAGCAATGATGGTGCTAAGGGCTTTCATTTTCTTTTTTCTTGACAAGATTTACATCAGCTATGCTAGTATAATTTAATGAATAGTAAATATCATGCAATGTCTCAGCTAACACAGATGAAGGGGATTCTTTTAGCCAGGGAAGCAGAACGCCAAATGGAAGGAAAACTAGAAAGAAAATTTCTTCCTATTTCCTTTGAGTGCTGGGCTTTGGATGTAAAGCACCTGCTCCTTTTAAATGACTGCTTCTTTGTAGGATCTTGCTTAACAGGCCACGATGTGGCACAGGCAAAGCTGACACGAGAGACAGACACTGAGGCAAAACACCATGGAGTCCAACAGGGTGGGACACGGTGGCTGCTCAAATAGTCACAGTCATGCAGAAAAACAAGAAACATCCATATAACGCAACAAACAACAGGCAAAAGAAAAGGTTGATATCATCAGCAGGAAAGCATTCTCAACAGAGCAAGCAAAACTGTATAGACCAGCTACATAGAGGTTTGGGAACATCACTATACCTATTTTGTCCTCTATGAGACTGACACACGCAAATGTTGGAGGGGAGAAGGGTGGGAGCTACATCTTCTCCTGGCAGAAAGACTGGCTGCTTTCTGACCCCTACCAAACATACTGGTCTATAAAGTGTTTTCAGAGGACATGCATTTCCAGTGGGGTCCTACCTGATGATCTGTTGTGTTCCATCAGCTGGTTGTCCTTGCCCAGGCAGATGTCACCCTGTGTGCTATTGCAGGCTATGTTCAAGTCTGTCTTGCAGAAGGTTGGTGAGCTAGCTTGAGGAGCAGGAGGGATGTGCTTCTTTCGTTTCCTTGGCAGTTTCTGCTTTGCCATGGCCAGGGAGTAGTACATCCCAAAATTGTTAACTATCACAGGCACGGGCATGGCTATGGTGAGCACTCCTGCCAGTGCACACAGGGCTCCCACCAGCATGCCTGACCAAGTCCGTGGATACATATCCCCATATCCCAGGGTGGTCATGGTGACTACAGCCCACCAGAAGCCGATGGGGATGTTTTTGAACTGTGTGTGTTCACTCGCTGACGGGTCATTAGGCTGGGCTCCCACCCGCTCTGCGTAGTAGATCATTGTGGCAAATATCAAAACACCGAGTGCTAGGAATATTATCAGCAGCAGAAATTCATTGGTGCTGGCTCGTAGAGTGTGGCCCAGCACCCTGAGGCCCACAAAGTGCCGGGTGAGCTTGAAAATCCGGAGGATCCTGACGAACCTTACCACCCTGAGGAAACCAAGCACGTCCTTAGCAGCTTTGGAGGATAGCCCACTCAGGCCCACTTCTAGGTAAAAGGGTAGGATGGCCACAAAGTCAATGATATTCAAGAGGTTTTTGATAAATTCAAGTTTGTTGGGAGAAAAAATAACACGTACTAAAAATTCAAATGTAAACCACACCACACAGACTCCTTCCACATATGTCAGTGCAGGATCTGTCTCAATCTCATACTGTAACACAGCTTCTGTCCCGTTGATGACCTGCTCTGTTTTGTTTATAATAGTATTGAAAGCCTCATGTGTTTCCAGGCAGAAGGTTGTGATTGAAACTAAGATGAAGAATAAAGAGGCAAAAGCGATGAACTGAAACACAAAGAGATAAAAGAGACATCAGAACCACACAGCTCTTCACATTAATACAAATGATGTCTGCATTTGTAGTAAAACTTTTACTCATTCTTCCCCAAACGGCTGACAAAATCATACTCATAAAAATTTCTGTCTAGGCCAGAGGAGAGCAGAAGACAGCTCTCACATGCAGATTAGGAGTCCAGGAGCAGGAAAAGTATTGGCAATGGATGGTGTGATGAAATGCAACTCATTAGGAAAGTGGCAACAAATTCTTTAATCTGTCCTAAATTGTCTGAATTTGATTCAGTTGTCAAGGTTCCTTGCAAGCAGTCCCTATACACACCAACCACAGCAAAACTTAAAGATGTCCAGTTCACACACAGTGGAAAATGTGGGCTGACCCTAACAGCCTTGAGATTATGGTTCAGAATTCACACCTGTCTTGAAGAGCACCTCAGAGGGATCTACGAGCAGATTCAAACTCTGGGTTTCCTTTAGATTTTCAATGATTTACAAATACAGGGTATTTACTTCTGTTACAGATGGAGTTGATTGCATTGTCTATTATGTTTGTAGTCATCCATCACTGATTCTCTTGGGCAGCACTAAAAGTAAATCTTGCAGAACCTCACACACTGTGGTGGCAGAGCTTTGCCACAGTCTTAGGATCCACAATCCTGCTAACCAGGTTAAAAAATCAGGGCAATCCAAAGAAAAAAGGAAATACAAATTCAATTCTAGTAGAGACATGTGAATTGATAAAATACAGGTAAATAACCTGGAAACAGTAAACACAGAAGATGTTTTAGGACTTAAAAAGCATATACTGCCTAATCTTCAACTCAGCCATTATAGTCAAGCATTGAATAACAGAGCACATCCAGGACAGGATCTCAGAAATTAACACTGAGCTGAACAGCTAGAGCGGGAGATAGATTTTCTTACACTGAGGAATAGACACCAAATGAAAAGGTGTTTTGAGGTCACTTGTTCCTTTGCTACAATGGCTAGCTTTTTTTCAATGACATTACAACCATATTAGCTAGCACTCAAACAGCAGTGGTGCAGTACATAAATAACAATACTTTTTATTTTGAATTTGCACCTAAACAAACATTTTATAGCCACTATTATCCTGAGGAAAAAAATCGTTCTGGAGACATGAAGATTTTTGAAAGTGTTAGGGGCCCAAGGAGGCAAAAAGATTCCTAAACAGGTTAAAAATAGCTAGTAGTATCCAGCTACCAGACTGAAATCTTGAATGTCATTGGAAAAAATCTAGTTGCAAAGCAGACAAAATAACAGCCATTAGCAGGAATGCCTCTGTTCTGCCACTTTAATCCAGGATACGGCATTGTAGCAAAACTGTTACTTAGGATATCAATGACTGAATTTAATATTAGCAGTCAGATTTAGTGTTGTGTGCCACAGGAACTCATTTGGGCTCATACAATATTGAATGCTTGTATTTTTCTAACACGGAACACTGGTTAGACAACAAAATATTGTCTCTACAACCTGTAGAGAGAATTCCTTTTATTCTGGAAACAAGCTTAAATTTGCAGTGCAGGTCTGGCAAATTTATTACATTCAGATTTATGAGATAGATCTATGAAAAATCCCATATAACTACCTATATCAGATATTTGCAGGTTATTTGTGGCTTCCTTTCCTCAGTCAAGGAAAAAAAAAAGGTTATTACACCATGCCCTATAATTGAAAACACTCTAAATCTGTTACCTTTCAAAAAGTACTGACTCAGAGACTGAACTGAACACTTATCATCCAGTCTGGACTTCTAGCCACAAGCTAAGGAAACAATCTTACACTCCGATTTTTACTGAACAGGCTTTTCTGCCTTTGCCTTTAACTACAAAATTGCTACATGTTCACAGCTCACAGCACCTGACACCAACATAAACAAAAGAGCCTCAATCTTGTGTGAGACAGCTAGAGTCAGCAAATACAATCAGATTTATACAACCTAAGTGAATTAATCTCAGCAGAACTTTGCAAAACTTCTCCACAAGAGGGATAGAGAATTTATCAGACTCTAAGCTACTGGTGGGCTAAGAATGACCTTTGGGTATCTCCTAGAGCAAGTGTCCTCCAGAATTGTTCTACACAGTCAAAGATGGAAAAAACAAACAAATCTTTGCAGGCTGAGACACTGAAGCTAAGTCAGCACTGTAGTTTGTCATTTGGGAGGGAACTTCTGACAGATAAAACACTGGGCAACCTCTTCAACAGCAACACTGGTGATTTCAGACAACTACGATTTTTTTTTTTTTTTTGTCTGAAAATAAAAGAAAACTACATTCAGCCTAATCAAAGTAAAATTTACCAAGAAATAAATAATTTACCAATAAATCAGATTTTCTAAGGATTAACTGTGCATTCAACAGTGTAGTGAACCTAACAGTATGTAAACAATTTCCACTGTTTTCTGGACTGTATTTCAGAGTCCATACAGGTTCAGAACCTTCCTTAAAAAATGCCAAATACCAAGAGAGTAGCTACATGTAGCACTGCCTGACAAGCTATTTATTACTGTTTTGCTTAACATTGACACTGCATTGACATTGCGCTTGGCAAGGAAGATTGAAATTTTTAGCTGTGCACCTACATTCAATGTTTTATTATCCCTAAAGGAAAAAGACATTCAGTCATGTCCAAAATCTATCCTAAAGACAGTCATCTTCCAGAGGTTAAAACAAAGACAAGAAAACACTGTCAATCTGGTGACAGATTTCTTGGTAAGCCTGCAATAAGCATTCATAGAAATGTAAAACAATAAGATGTACACATTTTGCCATGCATATGCATGGCATCACTGATTTCGAGCAAAGACACACATTCATTTTATCTCTCATTGCATTGGGTTTTAAACTGCCAGCTCCTTGGATCATGACAGAGCTTGCACAGCACCTAGTAAGATGAAGCCTCATACACCAGAGACCTGCAATGTTATTGCAATAATCAGAGGATTCTGAGAACATGCAAGAAACAAATGCAAAGACCAATACAAGCAGGAACATTTTTATCAGTCAAACAAAAAATGCGTAGGGAGTAACTTTACATTAACAAAGATGCTTCCTTGGTATTACGTTACATAATGCCAGGAAATATGTTGAAAAGTCTCTAGCATGTCCTTCATACTCATCTCTAGCATGTTTTTCATACTCATCTGTAATGACAGAAACTAAATGAAGTCATGTGCTATCCCCATTTTATGCTCTCCTTCATCCTAATCCCAATTTCTCTAAAGTAATTAGCCGCTAAAAATACATCCATTTTTGTTATGTGGGCAAGCGCCACATTTCAGAAAAAGATAGAGCAGGTGTGAACTGTGATGTGGATTTGACCAACCAAGTTCTATTCCTTGGTCTTGCAATAGTTCCTCAGTCCACAATAATCAGGGTAGCACAACCAACTTTTTGTTTGCTTCGTTTTTTATTTTATTAAGCACAAAAATCTAAAAGGAGCTAGCCTGATCGTATTTCAGAAAGGTTACAGCAAGAGACAATTTTCTGTTTGAATCATTAGCAACCTTGCGCTGTGAGAAGTTCTGAAAACTTTGGGTTTGATTAGTTGCAAGACAAGTTCAGCCTTGGTAAAGAGCAAACCAGCTTTATTCACCCCCTTTTTTAAACCAAAGATTGCAGGCCTAACCCATATTTGAAAGTCTTCAAAAAAAGCTGAAGAAAAAACTTTCAAATAATATCCAAGTAATCACGATCTTTTTCTCATTTCTTAAAAAGGGTTGGGCTTTTTTTAAGTAATTGCCTCTTGTTTGTCTCAACGGATGTGATAAAATTAACTTTCTTCATTTAGGTTTTCTTTTTTCCTCCTGAAGAAGCATTTTTCTGAGTGAATGGTTGTAGACAAACTGTGGGGCCACCGCTTTTAAATTGAAATTAACACAAATTGAATTAATAAAAAGTTCAGTTCATTTTTGCCTGAAGAGTGATGACACAGTTCATCACATACACACAAACACACACTCACACTTTGATTAGAAGGCATGAACTAAAAACTCTATTTGAAAGTTTGACTCCATATATAGTATCTCTACAAAGGCCAGGGACTGGGGGAGAAGGTTGACACCTCTCCCCATCCCATTGGTCAAGACAACTGTCCATCAGCTGTCCATATCTCTACGACAAAGAATGTAAACTACCTTGAAGTTATGATAAACATTTGCCAATGTTTACAGACTAGAGCGTGAGAAAGAACCTAAAATATGAAACTGTGAAACAGAAGAGAAGGCTGAAAAAATCAGGGTGACAGAGTGCAGTTAAAAGTCACAAAAGTATGTAATACACAGCACGTAGAGCACTCCCCATTAAGCAGTTAAAGCTCTCAGTTGGCTGATGATTCCCTCTGCTCGGTTTGAAGGCAGTGTGCACCCAAATTTGTTCTTGTGTGCCAGCATCACACATTGAGACAGTAGAGATTCCATCTCCCAGCTTGTCTAGTTAAAAGGATTACCAGCCAAGCTCCATTGCTAAGTTCTACTAATGTTCACAGTAAGTGGATTTATCATCTATAACTTGATTTTCAATGAAGCACATAAATCTAGAGTGTGAGGCGCCTGCAGATAACTTATTGGAAGTAGAAAACTTTATGATTAGTTCTTTGAATTCAGGGTCTCATGGGGGACTGGGTATCTGAGTTTAAAGCAATCTCAAAATTAGACAACCAATTCCAGAACACCAAACTGAGCAGTCTGTGGATCAGCAGAACTTTTATGAGTCCAAAGTCATGTTTTACCTTGCACATAGCTCAAGTGCCTTGAAAAATTAAGGTCACTAAAACTGTGGCTGCAAATGACTTAACAATCACCATGTCATAGGCCATGTCTGGATTTCACAGTGGGAAAAGGCACAAGGTCAGAGGATGATGTGTCTCACATTTGACACACGTACACCCACACACGCGCGCACACACACACACACATTTCCTTTCCAAGCAAACCCAGACATGGGACTGGTCACTGTCCTGGGATGGAGCCAGGGCCGTACTGCAGCCATTCTAAGACTCAACAGCTTAGACAGAGCCCAAACAAAGCAACAGCAGAGCTAGAAACTGACCCTCGCACTCAGCTGTGTTATACATATTCATAAAATCAGACTCATCCTGCTCCACATTTAAAATAAGTTTCTTCTGTCCATCCCACACCCTTATATAGGCTATTTCTTCACAATTATTTAGTGTTCCAAGATGGATAGGTCATAGTGAAGAGGTTAATGCACAACAAAGTGTTAATTGTCACAGTCACCCTTACTTCTTGCTCTGACCACATTTCAGTGCTTTCCCATAAAACATTTGTATCTGGTCTGGATACAACTGGTTCTGGGGTTGTATCTCAACACCACCTCTTTCAACTCCCCTCACTGTGTAATGTATATTTTCTAACGTGAGCATTTAATAGCAACTTTTAAGATTCATTTAATTTGAGTTACAGTCCAGGACACAGAAGGTTTGCCCTTGACACACTTGACAATGAAAAAAGAAAATTACTGAATATTTAATAAGCCCTTGAAAATACAACACGTAATATTCTCTAATGCAGGTACAGAATTGTCTTTAAAGAAATAAGATTAAAACACTGCTTTAAATAAATTTCTTCACAGGCACATTATGAGATTTAATACATGTGTGTTGCTAGAACTTGAAATGATTTTTAAAAATCAATATTCCTCCCCACCACACTCATAGACTAAAAATACAACTATAGAGCATCCAAGAAAAGAGACTGTAATGGGTTTTTTTCTAAAGAAACTAACTTATGGCTTGCTCACTATTGTAACAAAAATCCTGCCACCATTACAAAAGGTAAGAGTTTACTGAACAACTTTTTTTTTCTGACCAAACACAGAGTAGAGGAGTTTCCACTCACAGGTTCTTTGCTTTCCCAGACCATTCATATTAACCAGAACCCTCAAAATATAACTTCTTTAGGATAAGAACACTAAAAAGGAAACCAGTATTTTTTTAATACCATACTCATTTTGATAAATAAAAAATTCCAAACTTTGGAGATTTAAAAATTATTCCCAGTGATGTCTGTTCACATCTGTTAGCTTAAGCCTTGTCTTTTCGTATTTCAGAATATAATACAAATTCTTTGAAAAAAATAACTGATTCAGTTTCTTCCTCTTACTAACCCTCTGACCGCAAAAAATAAGCTGATCTATGCATTACATGCACCCACTCTCACTGACTGCAAGAATTTGGTCATATATATGCATTACAAAACTGTATTTTACAAATTTTCTTCACATGTATTTTAAGACTCGGTGATCTATTTCTTAGACTAAAACAGTTAATAGTGGTTATACCAAAATTATATACTCCCACCGTAAACATTAGAAGCTGATATTGACTTTTTTTGTCTCTTTCAAGGTTCAGGAAAGAAATGTATTTTTTCCTGTAAATTTCCCATAAAGTTTCCAGTAATGTTCTCCACAAGCCTTTTTTATTCTTCCAGGAATTCAAACTGTCAGTTTCTGAAATCCCCCTAGTTCTGTAGGGGAATTTAATGAGACCCAGTCAAACAGGGAACAAAGCCAAAATCACAAACTGTTTCTAATCAGTCTCAACTAACTTACAATGCTTATTTTTTAATCTCGTTTTATAGCTGCTTAGTCATATAAAACCAAAATCTCAAAAAAAAAATCCCATAAAAAATCCAATAAATCTGAGTGATTTGGGCATTCAATGAGAATATGACTCAACTGTGAATGTTACTTATGCAGAAAAAGAAACTGTATTTGTTAAGTACATGGCATGCTTCCCTCAAAGCGGCAACTAACCTTGGCAATAAAATCACAGAATTAGATACCACTTCCAGCTTTCTTTAAAAAGAGTTCGCTTTGTTTAGATTTGACAAATTGTCCTCATTTTTGATTTCAACATGATAGATTTTTTTTCTGTTTAGTTCCATCTGTCTATCAGAAGACTGTTAAAATCATAATACGATTTCAGAATGAGCTCTTGTGATGAATTTACCTCTCTATATAGTTTAGTGTTCTGTGTTGAACATTAATGTGCATTTTACATAAACCCAAATACCTCACCAAACATACCATCAGTCTCTTCACAACTCTATTTCTCAAAGCTGCTATTCTTCCTTAGCTGTAAGTTGCCTTTGGAAAATTATCACTTCATAAAAAAAAAAAAAAAAAGAAGGCAAAGTCACAAGTTTTTATGGTGTGATGCATTTTCAGTGCACTGGATCTGGACATACTTAGTAAGAAAACAAATACCATCAGAAGGTACTGACCAAACTGCCGGCATTTAAACTGTAAACTCAAGGTAAACATACTATAAATTTACTTCATCAGTCATAAATCAAAATCTCTCACATTATTTCTCTCCAAAGATCAAGGAATTGATACAGAGATAGCATTTTAAATAAACAATCAAAGGACAAACACAAACAAAAACATTATACATGAAGTAACAGGCACTAAGACCAATTTTATGTCTCTAAAAATCTGTAAGTTGTCCTCCTTCTGGGGAATAATGTAGAATGTCATTGGTATTTTTAAAGTCTATATAAAGACGTAAAAGCCCTAGCAGCCTAACAGCCTTAGCATCCCAACTGGGAAACCCTGGCCATTATAATATCTCAACCAACATCAAACCACAATTAGAACTGTTCCTACCAATATTTTTGTTTTCTTACTACAAAAGATAAGTCTACTCTTTTCAAATCCTCAGTACAGTTCTACCTCATTTGTACCCTCTCCTGCTAGCATTTGGTATTCAATTTAGCAGTTAAACTGCTGCTGTTACAGTTTTTCACATAGTCATAACTGAATGAAAAAAATCTGTGTGTCAATACACTTTTATTGATATACAGTCTATAGCCAATGTCCAATGCATAAATTTATAGTGCAGTAGTATTTACTGCTGAGGGTGGCTACTATCTATATGTAGTACTGAGAACACAAATGTTCTCTTGCTTGTTCATTCTTTTCTCATTTGTTATAGTTTTAAAAAACTGTTGCCTTTCATTATCAGCTGGAGCACAAATAAAAAGGTTATTAATGCATCTTTTCATATTCAGAAATCCAGGCACAAAATTAAGTCACTCTAACTAAGCTGTTAGGTAAATCAGCAGTCTAACACCAGTTTGACCCAGATACATGTCTGACTCAAAAAATCTTAGTCACATCTACATTTTAAAGCAGATTATAAGGAAAACCAGGGTTCCAAATCATTCTGCATTTTAATTACATTTAATTGATATATATCTTTCTAAAGAATTCAAAACTGATTTACAAAGCTACCCTGATTTAGACATATGTTCTCCTCCTCAGCATGGAAAACTTTTTCCTCTGCCAAGTACAAGAGGAAAGAAGACCTGAGAATGAATTTCAGTGGCAAGATCACACCTCATGCAGTGGGACTCCCGGGGACGGGACTGATCTGCTGCCCAAGACATTTCCACATTGCCTACCACCCAAGAGGATTACTGATTTCCTAAATGACCAGTGTTGTTTCCCACTAGGCAAATCAAAATCGTCTGACTTTGTTGTCCCATGGATCAGCTAAGTAGAACATGTCATGCTAACACACAACATACATCCCACTGCACGCTGTTGCTTCTTGACGACTCATCAGGAGGCCTTGAACAGCAATTATGCTGCCTCCAGAAGCTTCTGTTTCCATTCACTAGAATTTATGAAGCTTGTTTCACTCGTGGTTTTTCTGAGCTGTGACTATTGCAGCAATGTTTTTGGTTTAACAGCTAGCTGTGCGCATTATTTTAACTAGACTTGGCATTTATATTCTAGCAATCACTTTTTAAAAAGGCATCAGCAAGGCTCACTTTGCCCTTGTCTTACTGAAGAGGTCTGCATGGCTATGTGGCTTGACAGGCAAACCACCGCCGCTCATTCATTAAACATTGCTATAAATCAAACAGGCAAAATATTTATAGCAGCTGCAAAAACACAATGGATGTTCTTCCCAGAGTCAAAGGAAAGGTGAGAAAAAGAGGAATTCACAGCTTCTTTTCTGGTCTGGGATAAGACATTCAGAGCTTTCTTATTACTAATAGAGCATATTCCAAAATGAAGATAAATTGTCTGAAGGGAAGAAGAATGCAGATTTTGAAGCATGTATTTCAGCCAATTCCAAATTTACATAATGTGTCAAATTAGCCTCTCTGTTAGCTTTGTTGCCCTTCTCTAGACTACCCACTGTTCACATCATTACAGGAAAGATTAGGCTCTGGGACCTGGCAACTTGAAATACTTCACAGGCAGTATCTTTCTGCACTTGATTTATCATGAGAAGTTCTCATTTGGCTCAATGGGTCAAAACTGGAAAAAAAATCTTCAGTATAATACTATTTATTATTAATAGACTTTTACACCCATGCAGACAAATGGAGAAAAGAGAGACATTCTTAATATAAATTAATGAAAATTCTATTATAATGTAGTTTGCCTAGTACATAAATCTCAGTTCCATTAAAATTACAGAAACATTTTCATCTGTATCATCTCCATCTCACTTACGCACTCAGGCTCATTTATGTTTCCTCTCACTGAAAACAAGTCTGATGGCCTAATTTAAAATTACACTTGGGTGAATTTAGAAGACATTTTGAGGCTTGACATCCATTAAGATTTGTCATAGAGCCCATCTTAGCTTTCATCAGAGAAGCCTTTTAACCAACTCATGTAAACTCTTGTTGCTATCCCAGAGCTAATCAAAACATTCTGGAATTACTTGCTAGTTTTCCAGGCCTGTTTCTTTCCTGTACAACATAATAAGACTTCTACTGCAGGTGCTGGAATGAAAACTACCAAACCACTTCTTAAAAATGGAAGGGACGGAATCATTTCCAAGCTACTCTAAAGTGTATGCAGAGTCCTCAAACCACTGATTAACAGGTCTCCCTTTGACTGGAAGCTTTTCCTTCCATACACTGCTTAAGTAGCACTGGATTAATTTTTCATATCTGCACCACAGCAATAAAATAGATTTGATAGTAACTGGTACCTTTGCTTCATGATTGCAACTTAGTTATGAGAAAGCAAAACCATAAGGAACAGGATACCCAGACTGTGACATTGCCTAACCCTTGGTTGCTTGGTAGGATACTCCTAATGATGAGTTTCCAATGGAGAAGGCTTTGTGGATTCATCCAGACATAATAAAAGTGAATCATTAACACAGAAACTTCAGCCTGTGGCTTCTTACAGGAAACTGCCACAGTTGCAGTCCTGTAGAGAAAACCTCTCTGCCATTTGCACTAGCAGGGTGGCCAACAGCAGGAGCAGTTTAACTGACTCATGGCAGAGCACACAGTTCCCAGACTCAGCCTCCAGCTCCCTGGTTCTGCCTTGAAAACCCTCTAGCGAGTACAGATTTTTTTTTTTCCTCAGATGTCCAGAGTTTGATCCTTTCTGCATTTCCAACTCCAGCGTGTCCCTGCCCTGGTACTTTCTCTTCCCGTCCTTCCCTCCCTTTCTCAGCCCCAGCTCTGTTCCTCAGCTTCACTGCTAGATCCCAGACTTTCTTCCTCTCTTCTTCTAAGCAACCTGTTCTTACCTTATTTGTATAGCCATGTCCTATACCTCTAATCATTTTTTATTTTCATAAGCAGCTCTCTTTCCAGACCTGATGTGCCCTTTGCTCCTCCAGGCTTTCCCAGGCCCCAGACTCAGCCTTCACTGCACATGCTACCTGGCTATTTGTCCCAGGCTGTTTGCTCAATTACTTTGCTCAGCTTGTTAGTCTCAACCTCCGAATCCTTCTACCTTGCTCCACATTTCTGGACATTTAAGCCCTGGTCCTTTGACATAAATCACAACCATCTTCCTGTTTTCCATCTCCAAAAGTAAGAGATCTTCCTTCTGCTCCAGAGCTGATACCACTCCATGGTCCCCTGGTCCAGTCACTAACTGTCATGTATCTTTTCTCCTCATCTCACAACTTCATCAGGATTTTTATGCCAGCCTACACTCCCTGTGCAGTTTTTGTGACTTTTATATTTGTATCTAAGGGGCACATGTGCCTGGAAATTCATCTGATTTTTCCAACCAAATTACTGGCCTAATGAAAGATATTTTTTCTTTCAAACCTGGTTTCACTTCGAGATGAAGGCTTCCTCCCCTGTATCAACTAGATTCCAGGAAAATGGAAGGGAGCATATATGCTGACCCTAATTTAAAAAAAAAAATCTACCTTCTTATAAAATTAGAACAGCTTCTCTTAGAGAAATATTCACATCTTTCTGTAGTTAAATCACTGGACAGTCTATAAAATAGAAACAGTATCTCATCTTTACCCTTTTCATAGGCCACAGAGGACAGTGTCCTTTCAACTCCTTCAGGATCTCACATGATCCTTTGAAAAGTCTTAATATAAAAAAAAAAAAAAAGTCTTTGAGATACCTAAATCAATGCACCTTAACACTCTGGTACAGCTGAAAGAATGATGCACTTGGAGAGGAATTTCAGGTCAGAAAGGTGTTTCATCAGACAGGGAAGGGTAAGGCTGCTAGAAGTCCTGTGCTTGATGTATGTGAGTATGTTTCAAGTTCACAACACAATCACATAGATCAAAGCTAAATTTAGAGACAGTGAATTATTCATTGAAACTGTAGACAGCTAGGCTTATCTGGACCCTGAGGAACCAAGCATATCACCCCAGACAACACTAGTTCACACAGACATGTTTTTTTCAGATCTATTTTTTGGCTTCACAGTGCAAAAAAATTGCATTGGTTAACCAGTTACCCAGAATCTTGTTGAAGGTTTTTTGAAAGATAGGTAAATAACTATATGTAGCTTACTTCTATTTTTTAATACATTAAAATTCCATTTACCCTTGTCTCCAGGAATGCAGAAGAGACAGTTCAATTGAACAGAGAGAATGAACGTAAGAAAGGGAAAAGCCACCAGTGCAATAGTTATTAGGATACTCAGACAACTGTGACATTCAGATTTCATTCTCTGTTCAAAGCAGACACTTGAACTGAGACAAAAGATAGTTTAAGGCCCTTCTTGGAATGTGAGAGAAGCATATGAAAAAGATTACACAAGTTTATGAGAGGGATACATGATACTGGGCCTGTGATAAGAGAGTATTGCACTCAGAGACCCAAGAGGCTCCCCCAGACCCTAGTCCCCATGAATATTTCCAAATCCAATCTACACATTTATTTAATACATAGATTATGTTCTAAGCTATTGCCATTGCAAGCATTAGCACAGATTCTGTGAATAACACCATTTCAAATGTATTCCTATTGTTTAGCTTACACATTCTCTTAGAGCTTGCTCACCAGTTTGCCCTAGGGATTGACACTAATACTTACACTCAGGGCTGGAGTAATCAGCACAAGGACAAATACCAGCAACGTTGTGCATCATCCTACTGAAAATTCCTTTATTCAAGAGCTTGTTATTGGTGAGCAGAAGCTTGCTAGAAGTAGACAGGAACCATACAGGATTTGCTTTGTGACCTTCTGGAAACCCAGGAATGAATTCCTGTGTCAGACCTGTCAAGCCACCATGGCATATCTATTTCTTCACAACCAGGTGCTGATATGGACAAGAGCATTCATCCCAATCCAGTAGGCTTCAGAAGAAACCTTCCCAAAATGCCAGGGAAAGCTACTGTCTATCTACTGCTTATGACAACTCATCTCTTTCAGAGGTATAACAGTTATTCAGAAAATAAATATCTTTATCCTTTCCCTTGTGATTCCAAATGCCCTTATTTTTTAACTTACATTATTAGCTTACTTATGAAAAAATCAATACTGGAATACACACAACGGACCCATTCCAGGACCTTTTTAATTACATTCTCCACACAAAAGAGTGTGGGAAGAAATATAAACCTAATGTAATTAAAACTTGGATGTTCTGGATGTCCAAAAATCACCTACAGGAAAACAGCCAGCAGTAAGAAGTACTACAGTTATCATGTATGTGCCAGAGTGCACACGCTGCTGAGTTGGCTGGGGTAGATGACTTTCTGTGCAGCTAGGGGTTTGGGCTAGCTAAGGGCAAAGCACTGGCTATCTTTACAATGGGCTGGTATTTTTTATTAATTATTTGTCTGCTTATTTATTTATTTAATATTTGGGCTTGTGTCTTTCCAATGACTCTCACAGCAATGAAAAGCAACATTTGCAGCATACAGTGGAAACTGCATTAAGAGAATTCTTGAGAGAACATTTCAGTGGTGAAACCAGTTAGGAAATCAGGCAGTAAAGGAGATCTTTGACATTTCTGGAGATCTTGCTGATGATTATGCAGAAAGGGGACTATGGGAGAATGATTTGCCACTGCTGCCACTACCAGGCAGAATATGCTCACTAGGGATCTTTTGTGAATGTAATCTGCAAAAGGAGTGGCACGCAATGCTGCACTTAGGCACATTTTGCAGTTTCTATTTCCAGCTTAAGGTCTACATGGGATATTTACTGCCGGCACTTTTCTATCAAGACTGGTTACATCTGCCTGCATACTTCTCTTTAAAAAAAGAGCAGGCTACTTGTACATGGAATTAAAAGTGTTGTCACTGATGAAATATGCATGTGACATACCAACAGAAGCTGGTCACCGGTGGTGTTTATGAGGCAAACCAAGAAAATTAACAGCATGCAAGTGTTCGTACCTCTTAAATCTTAAATCCACTTCTTGACCATTAACTCTTTGTTCCTCAAGATGTTCCTTCAGAGCTATAACAAAACTGCATTAAAACATCAGCTGTGGGGTTTCTCAGGAGAGGGGGTGGGGGCGTTGTTTTTGGACTGAAACTACTTGGACAGATGATGATCATTAAAATAGTTTAATAAAAGCTTATCACTAGCAGTGTTCAGGATTACTTTGACAAGCAAGAGCAGAGACACATTGATAGGCTGTATGTAACAAATCAGGAAGACTGTGGGAAACAGAAGAAAACTTAAATGCATCCAAGGATTCTAGTCTGCAGCATGTAGTAGAGAGTATTCCATTTGAGGAATAAAAGTCTGATTCTTCCTTTACTAAAGGAGATGCTACAATACAAATGTTATTCCAGCCAGTCAGACATTTCCCCTGCACTCAATAGATGAATAGCTCAGAACAAAATCATTCAAGATTTTGTAGGCAAAATTTACCAAGTATTCTATGCTTATATTTGTGGTACAGGTTACTTATATATATATCAATGTGTTAGACCTGCAGTTTTACAGCAGACTGCTCTGGCACAATGTCTCTCAGTGCAATTATGAATTTGGGCCCTGGGGAGAGACAGAGGGGCACTGGAGCCAGGTGAGCAAGGTACCAAGGTTGAGAGTAGTATCTCCACCCAACAAATGGAAGAATCTTGTCAAGAAGGGAATTTTTAGCACTGCAATAAATACATTCATCTGATTTCATAGCAGCAGTAGTGACCCCTTCTGTGAACCCAGTCCGAAAAGAGAACTTACTTTCTAAATTAGTAAATAAAGAGAGACACATATACAGAATATTTTTCATCCTCCCCAGCTCAAGTACTCCAGAAAGATCCATGATACCACTTCTACTGTATGGGCTTGGATTTTGAATGCCATATGCCTATAGTGCTTCCTGATCCTGAGCTCAATTCCATCCCACCACAGCAAGAGCAGGGAGCTCTAAGGCCACAATACTATTAGATTGTCCCAGTACCAAAAAAAGGACTATTTCTAGCTTCCTCATATAGAACAGAGATGAAAACCATCAAAGTTCAGATAAAAATAACCTGTCTCCCACATCTATGCAGTCTGGTTGCTTCCCAGACCTTCTCTGTCATTGCATTAATTTCATCTAGAAATGAAAAATTCCTAAATGGTGAATGACATTCAGTTATAAGTGAGGGTGTTTGAGTAAGTCATTGTGCTTTGGTTCAGTTTTGCTCTCGTGGTCCTTCACCTTCATTCCTGTGAAGCTGAGCCCTCAATCTCTGTATCAGTACCACACAGAGTGGACATGAGAGCAGTGCAATTAGCAATTCAGGTACATTCCCAGCTTACCGTGAACATTTGGAAGGACTGCACACTGCATGGCATGCAGGGTCTTTCACTGCCAAGTTCTTGTGTGGAAACAAAGCTTCTGTCTCAGGCAATACAACAGGCCCTCCAAACCTACACACATGAATAACCACTCTTCTAGTAATATCTTTCTTTATGCTGAATGTGGACATTGATACATGAATAAGGCTCTTAAATATTTTAAAACTTTCTGCGGCAGTGGATCTTCCAAGAACACTGAAAACTGACAAACTTCTTCCTCCCATAAGTCTCAATATATTTCTGTGTGGGAAGACATATAGAAATGTTATACAATACTTGGAAATGTTCCAGTTTGAAAAATCATAATGTCTGGTCAACTCCCTTAGTTCTAGTACATCATTTGCACACTGTTACTTCAATTTCTAGAATAAGGTAATCTAATAAGTTAAAAGCTGCTTTTACTAAGACAAGAACTGCTCATGAAATTTTTATTGGGAATTCCAGTCTCCCCAGGACAGAATTTAATTTTTTCTCTCAACTGTCTCACCCCCCAACAAAAGAGGTGTCCCAGCAAAAAAAAACCCAGTATCCGGGGGTCCAGATGTTCATGGGGAAGACATAAGATCATGTTGAACTCTTTAAGGAGTCAATGTGTGTCCAAGCTACAACCTTGGACTGAGGACCCTTCTCTGCCTTCCAAAGGGCTAAACAAACTTCAAACCCCAGAATTTATTAAAAAGAAGTTTTTGTTTACCAGTCAGCCATAACCATTATCTTATCCCCATTCCCAGTGAGTAAGATTTTCTAACTGTAACGCCCCAACATACTCTTTCTCATTCTTTTCCTCTCCATCTCTTCTTTCTGCATCAAGCACCATCTGAAGTGACAGACATGCAGACAATGCACCAGCCTTTTCAAATCCTACTGGGAAATACATGTGAGAGAGAAGTATAAAAACCATCCAAAACCACACACAAAATATAATAGGACACGATTAATTAACCTGTCAAGAGAGAAGTAGACATTATTGTTCTGATGAGCTTTTTAGATTGTGGGTTGTTTCCTCTTGCCAGGTGCAGCTGCAGTGATAGCAGGGGCGAGCTTACAAAAATACTATGCCACCATTCCAGAACAAAAGCTGGCCTTCAGATAAATGGCCTGGCCAGGCACTCACCCAATACAAGAGCTTCACTCTAGAAGAAATCAGACAAAGAAAGGGTGAGCTTTTTGTATGGGTTTGGGGTTTTTATTTTCCATTTTGCACAGCTGGCACTGATACTTTTTCTATCAAAAAAAAAAAAAAAAGCTATCTGGAACTCAAATGGAACCAAATATATGTAGCTATTTAGGCCCAACCCTATGAAATACTGAGCACCTCCTGCAGTGGAAACTGGGGATACTCACTAGAGGGAGAGATAGGCAGAACACAGGACTGGTCTGTTGAGGGCTGTTTCCCCAGGCTGCCTGTAGCAAGCATGTGAATGTCAGAATCTGACATAGGTCTTTAGCTTTATGGAAAATAAACCCAATGGAAGTATCAATTTTTCACTTTGTTTCAACTGACACTTGGAATTTCATCTTCATTTCTGCATGGGATTTATAGCAAACTTTATGTTCCTCCTTCTAGAGCTCATGCCTTGCTGTCACAGCTTTCGTAGTTTTTTTTCTCTTGATTAACATTTTATCTGTTTCTTTGATTATACAATGTCCTAATGCAGCTCTCACTGTTACCCACATTACCAGATACAGCTTTCTCTTTTGGCCCAATCTGTAAAAAATTTCTGGGATTTCAAAAATTCTCTGTGTTACATGAAGTTATATCACCACCAGGATTAAAACGGTCTGTTGAATGTGGTCATTACACAGCCTCCTTATTGTGGGGCCTTTCTTGTTTATAAGTTCACAGCAGTTTATTCATAAGATAAATGAATAGGAAACAGCTAATCCTTCAGGTACAGATAACTGTGGTGCAAAGAGCAGATAGTTATTCACTTGGGGGGGGTTGTTTTTGGTTTGGGTTTTTTTTTAGATTTCAGCCATAAAATTTTAGCTGAATCTCAATATCAGTAGGCATCCTGGGGAAGAGATACACAATATAGCCTGGGAAAATATTCTAAAAGCTAGAAAATTATGTGTAGCAAGAGCTTGGGAGGCAAGAAATATTGATTCTCCAGACTACCAATGTGGAACAGGTTATGAAAGTATTTTTGGAAAAACAGGGTCATGATCCCAACTGAAATATATGTCAGAACAGCTAAGATGGAGTTTTTATCACTGAGTACAGATCTGCATTTAAAAATTAAAGAAGTTTTATTTCCCATGTCACATGTAGGGATTTCATCAACATTTTGGCTACCAAACACTATCAAGTCATATAATGCCTCAGCTATAAAGTGCAAAAATGTATGTTTCAAAACTTCATATTAACAGTTTATTTCACATGCATGAAAAGTTATGCAAGATATGACCAGAAAAAGTATTCCTATGTCTATTTTTAAATCCTTTTCTATCTGCCACTGGCTAACAATCCAAATACTCAGATGTTAGAAACTGAGGATGAAGAAGCCTGGAAAGGTTTTTGTGCACTTGAGACCTGAGCCCACTGTAGATGAACCAACCACCAGTTTATTACCTTATCCACTGCCACAAATCCATGACCACTTTGGACAACCACAATAGGAAAACATAAAGTCGCTACCCATACTGGTTGAGTTAAAGCATTTTTTATTTTACTTAATCTGATAATAGTAATGTCTGAAGACATGATTGTATTTGTTTTCTGCTGTTCTCTGTTACCAAAATATGCACATTGCAGGAGGCTAAAGAGGCCATCGTGTGACATTGTTATAACCGGTTTGACTGTGAGGTTCTTGCACTTTAAGGAAAGAATATAAGGTAGGTGTAAAACTTCCAAGCAAAATGAGCCAAATTCTGCGTACATAGAGCCAGATATTAAAACATTTTAGTGGTTTCTTGGCTGCAGAAACGCCAAAGTGTAAAATTGGCTCATGCAATATAGAGTCCACTCCCATTTATGAACAGACGCACAGGGACAACAGAACAGCCCATTTGAAAACTTGGGCCTGTGAAGGAACACAGAGGGCAATAAGGCAAGCCACATGCCAGAGCAAAAGAACTTTTACCAGTTGAATGTGCATTTACAAGGCACACCAGGGAGGCAGTAGGCCATTAGGTGAAACTTAGTGTGGTATGCATCCATCCATGTTATACTGTAGCAACAGCATGCACAGGCAAGGACATCTTTCCGTCATTTCTTTCAAATCCAGGCTGCCTGTTGTGCTCCCAGTATCAATGACACTCGTCCAAAAATATAAGCTGATTCAGGTTTGTAGTCCTTTAGTGCCTGATCATCACCATACAAGCCCTGATCACAAATGCAGCTGCACTGGTGTAATAACAAAATAACTTAGTACAACACAATGAAGTTTCATGCTGTTGGAATGGAGAACAGAAACAAACCAAATCTCATAGAACTGGTGAAATGAGAGAGTAAGCCAAAAAAAAGTAACCTAGCCTGGCAATGTCAGACCGCCTGAGGCAGTGACTGCGCAATTCAGTTTTCAGTGAGGCACGTGCTTAAGAATCTTGCTAAGATAACAATAAGCACATTGATTTTGGTAACGTGATGTTGACTCCATGTACCTGTGTATGCATAAGCTCACTCAATGTGCACAGACTGCTGCTGTGCTACTCTGCAGCTACAAGGTGCAATGAAGTCATAAAGAAGCCATAAAACAAAACCTGACGTCCACTGCTCAGTACAGGGGCTTTAAGAATTTTCTTTTACTCCAAATAAATCTGGAAAAACTCATTTCGAAGTACCCAACAAATATATTCACTACAGGCTTGTAAGATATGGAGACATACAGAAAGATGCTGATCTATGAATCATTATTATTCTCATACACATTTAACTCAGAGGTAAAGTTGGAATGAAGTTCAGAAGGGTGACATGGTATGTGAGAAAGCTCCAATTCTCCCAGGTCCTGTTAAATATCTCCACTAAGCTAATGGCATGGTAAAATTGTTTATTGAACTAAATCTGGATCATATGTATGCATCAAGCCATTGGACTCTTCAAAACAAACCAGTCAAATTTTAAAGTACACAACTGTCACTGTGACATGAGGGAATAGGTTGGTGCAACAAAAAACATCAGTAAAATAAAACTTACCCATCTAACCCCAAGGCACTTTTAAGACTATGACACTGCCTTTTTAAAGATTACTAGTTGGAATGACTTATAGGAGACAAACTGTTGATGCTATTTCCAAACATTATTTTCATAAAGTGAGTCCTAATTTCTAAGAATAGTGCTAGTAATTATGTCACATAATGTAGCTCAGTACAAATGAGAAAATAAACACAGCCTTATTCAACCTCTGGTGATATTCTTATCTTAGATGCAACAGAAGCTGATGAAATGCCAGCAGAAATGTTTTGAATTAAAAGCTGATTAGAAGCCTCATTTTGATCTTCAGCATGAATTTACTCTAAACCTCAGGCTAGACTTGAGAGCTGCTATCATATGTGGGCTAACTAGCTCACAGAGGAGACAGGAGGAGTTTCCAAGTTAGGAAAGAAAGGAAGGCTCGAATACTAGATACAAAAAAATAAAACATTTTTTCAATTCAATGTCCTCTTATTTATTTTTTAGCAAATTACCTGCAAATAGGGCGATTCATTTCAGAGGCTTGCTGCCACTATGCAGGACTGAAGGAGCACTTCTTTAGAGTTTCCTGTTTCTCAGATACATGTAATTTGGACAGCTGGTCTAAATCACAGACAAAAACAAGGCGAGGCAAAGGTTTACATTTTTTCTTCCTGTTTTGGGTGTGTAAGTGCTCTTATGTGTGTTTGAATATTCTGTGCCATTCTAACATATTTTAGATTTTCAGCCTACATTCTGACTAAGGAGAAAATTCCAAGAAATTAGAAAATGTAAGAACCAAGAAAAGGTAATAACCCATTTCATTTTTTGACTATAGTAATAGAGATTTTCTTACAATCACAGAAAGATTAAATAAATCCCAGGTGTCAAAAATTTATTTTCTCAACCTGGTAGACTCAAGAAGAAGTTAAGAAGAAGGAAGAACCCACCAGGATCTCCAAAAGCAATACTACATTGGAATGAAACATTAAAATAGGAGCCAGTCTACCTGAGGGAGCATGTCAACAAGTGGGAACTGGAGGGTACCTTTAAATGACCTGCTCTTAGCCCAGCAATGTAGAAGTGCACCACAAATAACTTTCAGTCAGATGATTATTTACAGTTCTACCTGTGGGAGAATTATCCTGATTCCTCAAGTAGATAGCCTGGTTAAGGAAAAATAGGGCATGGACAGAACACATGTTCTGATCACTAGTACCTATTTAACATAATTAGCCCTTCACACATGTTTTGGCAGTCACTTGTGCCACCATCAAAACCAAGCTTTCCATAAACATCAACCACCTCCCATAGAAAGATTGGGTTTAGATGTGTAGTTTAGACTCAGACCACTAACTGTATGTAGACGAGATCAGACACTTTTGGTATTGCACATGCATGTCTGCAGGTGGTGAATTAACACTGAAAATCTGTGAGGAAGGAGCTGATCACAATCATCATAACTGGAAAACTCTGAATGAAAGAAGCGTTTCCTTCTGTCGGTGTAACAGTTTTGGGAATTGCTCTTGTACACTTGGTAACAAAGGACAGAGAGAAAGAGCTGGTCTTTAGAATATAGGATCTCTCCCTGGCAAATGTACAAAACTGAAAATATGCCATTGCTACAGGCTGCTCTGTAAATTCCACAGCATGCTAGTTCCTCTATTCAGGATGGTTTTAGAGTACTTCTAGAAAGACTATATTTTCACCAGGAACATTAAAAAATCATCTTGTCTTTAACCTGACTGCGCAACAGGCAATTAATTAGTTTGCTTTCCTAATGAAAAGGTAAATAAACATGCCATAAACATTCAATCTGTAAGTTTTCTCTCTTGCCAGTATGTAGTTGGTTTCTCATGGCAACAACAGCCGTGCCATTGTCGACAGGCCACTCGAGTTATTGCAAGCCTGGACTAATTCCACGGAATGTAACAGTCCTGTATCTGCAGTCCTTCATCACAGCTGTGCCCCTGGCGCCAGCTGGAAAGGCTTGCTCATGGTGGTTCAGCAAGCCAGAGGGCAGCAAACAGCCCTGGGCATAAGGTCCTAGTCCCTAGTGGGAGGTCCCAGTCCCTCTCACCTTCCCTGGCTCACCTCCCTTGGATGCTTCTCCTACAGGGGTGCAGGAAGAAGTGGAGATAAACACAGATAGCTACATGTGCTCCAGAAACCACTGAGCAGAAATAGCTATGCAATAGTGAAAAACAGGGGTAACAGACACCTAGGTTGGTTCAGCAATTTCAGAAGTCCGGATTCAATGTGGTACGTCAGGAGCAGCATCTGATCCACCATCAGCTCACTGTGATGATATTAAGTCTTTTATCTTGTAGCCCCTACTACATTCTTCCTTTTGGCCATCAGTCATGCAAAGTACCTGATTTCATTCTGCAGATTATCAGGCTGTTTATTGGTGAAACAATTTTGTGCCCATGACTTCCTCCTTAATATCTAGTTGATCTTGGTCAAACTCATAATTAAAGATTCTTCCTTCGCCAGTAAACTGTTTATATACCATGTTTTCAGCATAATAGCACATCAGTCACATGCAGTTTCATGCTTCACACTAGGTAGTTGTTTGTTTCTCTAGCTGCCTATGAATTTCACAGCTACTAATAATGCAGGAAAGCTAAATAGGAGGAAAATTATAACAATATGAACTGTAATAAACATTTTATTGCAGCTTACATTGCCAATGTCTGGAATTCTGGAAATATTACTTCAAATTATTTCAGTATTTTGAAAAACTATTTCAAATAATTGTACATAACAGAGTGAATTATTCCCTCTTTATATTTAAAAGAAATTGTCTAGATAAACTACACACAGCATTCCAGAAGACACGGATTTAATCAGAAATCAATCAGCATATATGCCCTTTGAATTTAATAATGAAGAACTGTCAGTGCAAGCTGAAAATTTCCCAAGTTAGATTTCACCATAGTTACTAGCCTGTTAGAAGAACACAAAATATGATCTTAAAAATCCCTGTAACCAATTGACTACATGTGTCAACTTGCCTTGAAAGATTAACTTAATTATGTAGAAAGGGGGAAACAGAGCTTGTAGGATTGGCAGGATTTAAAACTCTTTGATGTATGTTTCTTAAGTGTTGAGATAGGGCAGTTGAAACCATATATAATACTATGAAAATGTGATTTGAAATTCTTTGAAAATATTAAGTGCAACACAGCTGCTATTACAATTACTGTATCCAAAATGTCCATGCACAAACCACCTTTGAATGGCAAATGTTACGAAATCCTTAGCCAGGCTGGAAGTTATCTCAAAGAGGTGTTCTTAAAGGATGTTTTCTTACATCTTGCAAGTTCTTCCTATTGTAGAAATTATAAATCTCATCAAAGTTAGTGGAAAATAAGCTTGCATGGAAAATCTAGCACTTCCTATTTTTCTAAATTGGCATCTATGGGCCAACTCCTTCCTAGCTAAAAGCCTCTACCTTTCTCAGGTTCCTAGGTTTATAAGGCCAAATTCAGAGGTAATAGTCACATGTGACCATGTGACCTACAGTTCTCAAAATTATCAAAGCTATGATATAAAAGAATCTCCCTATCTGTCCTCAGAGCTTGGAGGTGCACAAAATTACCAGCTGATTCCTTGTTATGTCTTCATAATTTTCTAGGAAACATACATGTTCTCCTTATTCAGAGCTGCCACACTTGTGGAATTTTAAGGTCCATATTCTCCTTAAGCTCACTCGGGCTCCATAACATAGATATTCTCTGACATTTACAATGAGTCTGCACAGAATTCCTACTTTCTAGCCTCTTTTTATAGTCAACAGAGAGAGTGGGGCAATTCTAAGCTACCATTCATCTGGCCCATAAAAAAGTATCCCTTAGAAGAGAGCCACAGGGCATGAGAGTGGACCCTTGACTGTGGATTATGGATGGAGATCAGTCTGAACAACTCTGTGCATACCAACATTTGAGAAAACACCTCCCATCTTCACTTCTAATGCACTTGGGATACAAATACCATTGAAATAACCTGAGGATACTTCCTATTCAGAGAGCAGATTTCTTAAGACAATAGACTGATAGTGACAGCAATTGTACTTGGAACTGTTAGGCTTCAGTTACCCTAGTTTTGAGGAGAGGGAGAGTACAGATGTAAAACTTGCATAACTTAAGGAGAATCTGAAACACTGAGTATGAGATTTTATATTAGAGAGAAAATTCAAAATGCTTACAGACTTGTACAATTCCATTCAAAAAACATCAGTGAGATTATTTTACCTCTGAAATAATTTTGTTATGACCAGACTGCATCACATTCTTCAAATATCTTTGGAAGTACACTAATTTTTTTTTAATTTTAAATCAAAATATTTGCCTCAGATCCTGAAACACAACAGAATAATTTCTGCTTCTTGCATCTCAGACTATAGCCATACAGTAGCTATAAAATTATGTCCCCAGAAATTTCTAAGTTAGGCATTAAAGGAAACTGTTATATAAGAGCAGGTTTTAAAATACTTTTTCCCAATGTATTGTTGAAGCCAGATTAGAGGAAATTTTTAGCAGGAAACAAAGTGTGACATCTTAATTTGATTTTGAGATAGACTCTATTTGGTTGAATGACTGGCCAATTCTTTCTGCTTAAAAGCAGGTATACAGCCTTGGGTAGAGAAACAATCAGTTACTAAAAAGTCTACAAATGAACCTCTATCTTAGAGCAACAATGCACTGTAATGAACAAACCTCCTTATTTTAAATACAAATTGAGAAACATTTTGCTCTAGAGAAACAGTGCACAGGAAAGCTAAAGAGAAAAGTATCTTTGATACAGTATGATTTAAAGAGTGCTTATAACCCCACGGACCAGTGACATTTCCTGTTACACTAGCAAAATTCTATTTAACGGGAGCAAACCTGGATTTCCTGGCTATTGCTCAAGCTAGACATCATGAGTCAGAGAACATGAGTTCTGAAGGTCTCCCCAGAGACCTACCAACAAGACTCGATTTTCAGAGATCACTTCATTGGAAATTCAAAGGTGTCTTAACACACGCAGATGAAACCTTCCAGAAGACTTCAGGGCTAAGAGTGGGCTCTTCAGAGGCACTGAGAGCTGCTGAGAGCAAGAGTGACTCCAACATAACAAACCTTTTCCAAAAACATTAGCAAACCATCACAGCACACCTCTTTTGCATCTTCATTTTAAAAATTAAGAAACTGACACTTAGTAAGGTGAAATGAGTTTATTAAGAGGAGGTTGGAGTGACAGTTTCCCTCCCATCCCATGCATGCTACGCAGCCAGGTGTAGTACCTTCACCAATCACTTAGACCAATTTTCGTAAGAATGACTCTAATTCACTAAAACTGCCATCACATTTTCTGGTTTACCCAGATCCAGTCTAATCTGGCTACTTCCCACTCTGACTCCAGAACTACTAAAAAAGCCTAATTCTCCCTCATGTTCCCAGGGTAAAATGCCACTGAATTCAAAGATGAATAATTATTGACTGTACAACTTCTTTTATGAGGAAAAAAAAAAAAAAAACAAAAAACCCACAATTTCTTTTTCAAAAAGATTTCTCCATTGTTTTCTCCATTGTACCAATGCTTTGAAAATATACAATGCTACATAGCTTCTATAACAATTATTGAATCTAAAAATAAGCTATTAAGGTATCATAGAAAAATTAATTTAGGAAAAAAAAACATATACCACAATACTCTAGCTCTATAAAAACCAGGCTCTTGAATGTTTTTATGAACCTGTTTCACAAAATACATATACACAGCCAGGATACCCAGGGGCCAGTGTTAAAATTCCCCTTCAAAATATCTGATAAATGAGTCAATAATATTCACAACCAATATCCTGTTTCCTAGATGCGCTATCATTACAACATTTCCTAAGTTAGATATATTTTACTGTAACATATTTTGCTTTTCTTGTTTCAGGACTTTATATGCATGTAACAACAGCAAAAATAAACAGATGAATAGAAAAGAGTAATCACTTTAATGTACCCACAACAGGTGGATGATTATTTTGTTGTTCGGTGAACTTTTCCTGGGTAAGAAAAAGGTGTAAACTAGTACAAGTAGATTTATAACCACTGAGTGCAAGCATGAACTGAAATAATGTCCTTTGGATTGAAAACTTAATTTTTTGAATTACTGATCTTTAGAATTGCTGATAAACACATCTATTTATACCTCTAGGTTTTCAGCATATGAAGAGAAAACTTCGACTTGTTGCTTGGCAGATGCACTTTTAGCCTCTATGTTCTGGAACATATGAAAAAAAAATAATGAAGGTTCAAAAGAAGGAAAAATTGCACTGTAGATAGCTCTTTAAATCTTCAAAGCTTAGAAATTATTAGCAGTTAGGAATTACAAGCATTTAAATTAATGAAATTCAAGCAAAAATAAAAAATTGACGGCCTTTGAAGGCATTATTTAACTTCATTCTCTAATAAATAAAGATGATTTTCATATAATTTAAAAGTATCTGTGATACTTTCCTTTTTACTTTTTACATCCTTGGCCTACACATACAAAGACTTCATCTTCCTATGGAATTATGAATGCAAGACAAAGCAAGGGAAAACAAAAATCTAATAAATGCACGCTGTTAAAGAGGAAAATCAAAGCAAAAATTCAGTTCCTGATTAACTCCTTTCCCTATTGCTTCAGAAGTAAGTGTAAAAAAGAAAGCAAGCACTCTGTTTTATCATTTGATTCCACCACTAAGCCTCCCAAGGGGAAAAGACGTCTGATTCATGAACAAACGCCTAGGGAGTTCTCAGAATTCTTAAAGTATTTAGCTGCCTGACTCTCCTTGTCCTTCATCCCTAGACATCACATAATGTTAAAAAATTCCCTGAGTCCTAACAAGCAGGTTTATGCGTGAGTTGAACTGCTACAGCTTTCATTTTTTGCCTTTCACATACCAAATAGGGATTAATAATCAATATGCTGTAGAGACCTAGAAGCAACTTCAATTTAGGGAAGCATTTTCCTACAGCAGTGGTGCAACATTGTTTGGTTTGATTTTTAAATGTGCTTTCAGATAATGAAAAGTTCTTCAGTGCAATTAATTTTCATTTCAACTGTAAAGTTAAGTTCCTATGCATTTATAAATCCATGAAATTTTTTTCTCTCTCCAAGAAGGCTTATCTTTACCTCCCTTGTATGGACTGTGTCCACCTGCTTACAAATATTTAACAGTAATTAATTAGACATAAGAAAACCAGGTGCCTTCCTTTTGCAGATCAAAAAGTAACCAAATTGTGCTTGCCCTTGAGACATTGTACACCAGAATAGCTCTTCAAGCATGATAAATGAACAAAGATCAGAATGTTCAGCTCAAATTTCACATAAAGAGCTATGATATTTGCAGCATGCTTCATGGGCCCACTTATTATTACTTTTCTCAGGGCTTGTGGGGTTGAAATTGGCATTTCTGACTGTTCACCAAAACCAGCAGGAAGCCAATGGAAAGGAAGAGTTCCATCAAACATGTTATCATATAATGTAAACCAGCATTCCTCCCCTTGTTTCATCTGCCACCACTCAGTAAGGCTGAGAAGTCTCTGTATTTCACTGTTCAAAGCTCAGAAGATGAGCATTACAAAGCCCTCCCTGAACCTTCTCAGTATTTTCAACCTGTGCAAGTCAAAAGGACAAATTTCTTTTTGCTACACTGGCAATTTCTTCTCACCTTAAGGCACCTCCCTCTTAAAATATGGTGCGGGGGAGAGTAGAGAAGAGGGAAACAATAACTGTTTTCCTAACATTCAGCAAAACCCTGCTTTTTATACAGTCCTCTCCAGAACTGTATTCTCCTTGCAGGTCTTCTCAGTGAACCATTGGGATTGTTGACAGTCAAGGAGCTGTGAAGAGCTAAAAGAAGGTCAGAGAAGCCAGTAACAAGGAAAATTGCAGCACTGTCATGAGCCAGAGGGTGCAACTATCGGTACAAGTTCAGGACTGTCATTTTGAAAGCTCGTGCAATGAGCAGTCAGCGATTTGGGTAATGAAAAGCACGGCCCATGAGACAAGTGCACAGGAGGTGAAGCACACTTCAGCCCACAGAGCACCTACATGATCACCCATGATGTGTCAGCATCTGGCTCTTGAGTAAGATAATTTAGCTGTAAGGTTTACACTTTAGGTGCTTCGTGGCATGGGAACATGGGAAAGACACCTACTGGAATCCCTTACACGAGAGACCACGGAAGTCAGGATGTTGCCACTGAGAACATCCATTTGATGATGGGGCTGAAACTGAAGGTGTTAGATGGGCAAAAGAAGTGAAAGAAACAATTAAAAGGAGACAGGGAAATGTTTTTGCCATTGAATGTGAAGGTTACATAAAAGATGCCATTAAGAAAGGGTTTCAAAAGAAAATAGATGGTTTTTGCACAATTTCTATCCTATTGGACTCTATTTTGGATATATCATTTAACTATTGTTCCATTTGTCATGTAAACAAGGAATAATGGAAGACATTTGAATACTTTCTTTGATTACATTTCCTTTTTGGTATTGAAATGGTTGCTTTACATAATTTCATACTTCAGTTGACTTGCTATGATACTCATTATGAAATAAACCATGAAATAATGAGTTATAGGAAACATACATTTCTGCAATAGTCTCTTAAGCCACATGCTTGGGACTAGCCATAAAATCACTTTTCTGTTTAGAAGGCTTTGGCCTTGAATACTTTCTTCTAAATTATTTGTTAAGGCATTGACATAGGATTAGAAAGTTATGTCTCCATTCTTTCCCCATACCCTCTCTGTGTAAAATTTATAACGTATTTGAAGTGACAGTATGTACCATCTCAAACTAAATCATTCCAAATTACCATCTCTGTATAGACATGCATACAGGCATATTTCTCACTTCCAAATAAACTTCTGCATGTTCCAATATAATATTTGCAATCCTAAAACAGTATCCCTTTCTATATGAAATTACTTCCTTTCTATGCCTCTACTTTATTGAGACCGATCCCACAGTTAAAAAAGGAGAAAGCAAAGAAAGAAGAAATGCTGCTGGCTGATCTGAAGTTGAAGAATATTGACCCATAATTTCACCTATTAGGTAGTTCCTACATACCCTCTGCAACCCACAGAGTCAAAAGTAGTCTTCCTTCCTAGCAACAGATATCATAACATGCAAAAAAATCTGATATTGAATAAGGGGGGAAAAAGAGACAAGAAGCTGCATAGTTTTTTCACCTCCCTCTGACTATGTGGGAAGAGCTGAAGCTGCTGGCTCTCAGCTGTGCTTCCAGCCGGGAAGGGCGCATTGACCATCCCCTCACCTTGGACAGCGGCTGAAAGCCACAGTTTATTTTTAAACACTTTAATAATAGAAGGCTGAGCTCTGAGCCGGATCTAGCATGCACATTTGACGGCATGATAACTCACACTGCCTGCACAGCCAGTCAGAGATACTTTGAAATAAACTTGATTGAAGTCACCAGCCAAGTGCTAGGTGCGTTTTGAAGGCAAACCCCTCAGGCTGTGGCTTCTCATTTCTCCTTTGCCCACAGCACCGGCTCAGTGAGCAGGCTCTGAAGCAGCTGCAGCCAAAGCACAGAGACTATTAACTGTGAGCAGCAAAAGCCATCACAAGAGCCAGGGGACGAGGAAAATCTCAGAAGTCTCAGGCATGAGGAGCTGCTAAAGGAGAAACACGAAAAAGCTTTAGGTTACATTATTTCCTCTCAAAAAGCACAGAGACAGCAGGTACCACTGAACCACTGAAGGTAAAATGAAAAACATTCCATTTGCGCTCAGGTCATTGGTAGCAACTTGGTTTGCACAAGATACATGATGCTACATATTTTGTGAGCAGAGCACAGCTTGTTAAAACAAAAACAAAAACAAAAAACCAAAACCAAAACCAAACATATTTACAGCCACACAGCAGGGCATTTCATACTTAGGACTCCTCCACTGTTTTATAAAACATGCGGACACCAGTTAACTTCTAGCCACTTCCCTCTGTACTGAAAAGAGAATTATCAAGGAATCACTCATTCTCTTCACATACAGTTCCTCAGAAGAAAATTCTTTGCATTTGTCTTTGTTTTCATCAGCAACACTGTTTTTCTGAGTTAAATTTTCCCAGCTCATGGACTTCTTAAGTCATTCATTTCCAAAACCAATTCACAGCACAGCTGCACAAAGCTTTCTGGTAAAACTGCAAAGGGAGCAAAGTGGGAAGGAAAATGATGGGTCCATGACAAAGCAGGAGCACCACAGGCCAGTAGTACATATGGCTTTGTCTGATAAACCCTTGGCTGTGGCTGGTAATTGAAGTGCCTGGATTTCCCCCACAACTTCGTGATTAGAGGTGGAAAATAACAACAACCTAAGGGCAAACAAGAGCTGCTGCATTAAGAAGCCATTCCTCTCTCACTGTAGCCAACCTGTGCAATCTCTATGCCTTTCCACAGCAACACACATCTTGAAACACACAGTGATCAACAAAAAATGATCCATTTTCAGCAATAAAACTTCCAGCAATATTTACTAGAATAATCAATCTGCAACAGAATGATTGGTACTAGTTTTGCAAAATAATGAGCATGTTATATCCCCTATATTGACAAGGATGCTAAACACTGTGCTTGCCCCTACAACAAGCACCTAAAGCCAGTGAGAAATTATAATTGTCAAAAGGAGTATGACAGAACAGCATTTATGAACAAACAAATGCAACCAGACTCTTCTTCCCTCCAGGATAAACCAGATATGATTGTGACCAGGAGTCACAAAGGCCTTAGTCCTGATTTAATACAGTGAAAACATCATTATCTTACCAGGCTCTAAACAGAAGAGATGGAAGGACAGAAAGCCACAAAAAAACTCACTCTGAAAACTGCACAGGGCATCATGCAGCGATTTACAAAAGACAATTATCTTTCCCACTGCTTCATGCAAAGGTATCTTTCCTTAGGTCTACATGTGGAGAGATAATGCATACTCACACAGCTCCTTTGGGTTTCAGTGCTAGCTGTTACTACTCAACACACTCAAATTGGAGGCCTTCAGATGGGAGATGGACAGCTAAATCTGCACCTTTTTCATTTTACTTCACACCACTTCCAGCATCTAAGGCAACACCTCAGAGGTTATTGACTTGCCTTAGCTGTACAACTGGAGATGGGACAGAGGAAAGACTATTTTTCCTTGCTAATGAAATTCAGTAAAGCCTTCATTTGCATCAAACTGCCTTTTTATTGATGAATAAAGAGGGAAGATTTTAAAAATCCAGCTCAAATAGCTTATTCCAGAAATGGAAAGTGACAGCATATGCACACATATAATCACATGGGAAATAATAATAGTACGTCCCAGTGCACTGCATAGCATAAGAAAGCTAACTGCCTAAGGGATATGTCAAGAATGATTTATTTGTATACAGGACTCTCTTTCCACGTGTCATCGCCTGATTTCTTCAACAGAATTGCCCAACCTTGGAGGAAAATAGCTATAGTTTCTTTCCCTTATCTCATCATTTGAAAATAATTTAAATGGTCCTTTAAGAGAAATACAGGATCTTCCTCAGTAGCTGAAAAATTGGAGGGAGCTGTTACTTTGTTTCTAACTTATATTCACACATGTAATATGATAAAATGTTTAGATTCTACTAAAAATAACAGTATTTTATCTGAAAAACACATTGCTAGTTCAGAAATGCATGGACGGTTTTTCCTTTCTCTTCCTGTAGATATCTCATGTGACTTTCTGTATCAATATTTTCCAGCTTTCGCAATGTTATTGTTTTGCTTCTGTATATCCATTATGTTATTTCAAACCAGTCAGATGTATGGGTAATGTATCCATGCATAAGAGTCAAAAATTTATTAATTCTTGCAAGACTACTCTCTCCTTACTATATTCTTTTACTTCTTTGTTTCCCTCATCCTCCATTGCAACTTCCCTGGAAAGTTTAAAGGAATTGAAAAACAGACAATATGAGGAGTGGTAACATCTGGCTTTCCCTGTAATAATTCCTTCTGGAAGAGGGTGGTTAGTGAGAACTTTGACAAAGATTTAGCAACACTATCTGCAGTATGAATTTTATTCAATGCACAGGAGCGAGGTGCTTATGAAACAATGGTATCTCATTCAGTTGTGTGACAGATCAATGGATACTGTGTTTTCAAATATTCAGTAGCATTAACATTTGAAACTGTCAGAATTCTTCCAAAGGCAAAGGCACTGCTCCTGAAAAGTGTTCCCATTACATCTTCCTATGATATACAGGCCACCAAAACCCTTAACACAATCCTGCTTCTAATTTCTAGACTTACTGAAATTCTGAAAAGCATACAAGTCCTCATCAGAATTCCAGGTGACTTTTGAAGATCAGTGAGCCTTAACTTTGGCCTGGCAAAGTTTGAGAAAAATTTAAAAAGCGTTATGAAGTCAGACCACCTATTACATAAAAGTGATGAGATGGTACATCATTCTGGTGAAACAGAACAGCCTGCAAGAAGACAAAGTCAATCTTGACACATTCAAAAGAATGAGCCCTGTATGAAACACATCTGTTGGTAGCATTGAATAGAATAGATGACAAATGCACCGAACAGCTTTGCTTTCACTGATTTTCTTGTTACTTTCGAGAAAATGAGGACAGAAATTATACACAGACTCATAAAATGACATAACATTGATCACATGTTGATCTAGTCAATATAAATGAATAGAAATATTCAATTCTTCATACCACACAGCATTTTTAAGCAGACTGCATTTGGTATTCTTGTTGATGATCTGCCTACATAGTGCCAGAGATGCAAGCAAACTATTGCTATTGTTTCCTTGAATCAAAATTTTCATCAAAGGAGTTGGTCAATAGGGAAAAGAAAATTTGAAGAGGCAAGATACACATGTGTCCGAGTCAAAGGGAAGGAGCAATAGTGCTCTCTGTGAAGTGAGACAGGTAAACCCACAAGGAGTTACAGTCCAAGTGCACACAGCCAGCACACAAGGTATGTGCTGCAACATAGAGCATAGCTTATCCACGCAGGACCTGCAGAGTTTCCTGATTCCCAGAACAGAATTTAAAGGCTTGTTCAGCAAGGGAGGAGGTGTGATTTACCAGAAAATCTAAAGGCAGAAGAAGCACAGCAAACAGAGGAGGACACCATCATGACATTATTCAGGGAGGCAGTGCCGGGGCATTGTCCCCTGGATGTGAAATGTATTGAAAGGTAGAAGTAGGAATCTCTGTAGAAGCACCCACACCCAAAGTACTTCTAATATTACTCCAACATATATGACACAGTGTGATTAGGTAGTGACATATTTATTAAAGCAGTAACTATTATTGTCACTCTCCATGCTACACCACGGAAAAGAAACCAAAGAAGCCATTCATGTTTACTGATAAGCTAGAGTTGTGCAGGGTAAAGGATTTCAGTTTCCCCATAGAAAAAAAAATACTGCATTCATTTTTCATCAGTTAATTTGCATAAAGAACAATAAAAGCACAAACCATAATCATGCATTTTATTTCCAAAATGTTGTGGCCACAAGCTTTTCTGGCAAATTTCATAACCTGAGTTATTGTCCACCCATATTAGATAAATGAGACAGGGATGACTATGCATTGTACAAATTACTCTAGATAAACCTCTAGAACAAACTATATGTTCTGAGCTAATGCTTTTTAATCACATGCCTGCATCAGAAACTCAGAAAAGTCACCCAGCTGGAGATAATGACCAGGATAGGTGTCAGGAGACAGTCCCCAAAAGTCACCTTGCTTCTTGAACTGCAGAGGCTGAGCCAAAGACAGTGATAAAACCTTCCCCAAGCCCCTTAAAAATGTGTGAGATTCTGAGACTAGCATCAATTTATTTCTGCGAGGTTCCTGATGCTCTGCAGCCTCACAACAACCCGGCTGGGGTATATTTTGCCTCCTTTTCATATGCCCAAATAACCTGAACAGGTTATCTGAAAGCTTGACAATAAAATAGATGCACACAGCTCTCCTAAACATGAAAATATCACAGAGATTATGCCAAGGGCTAGCACTATAAATGTACCACAGTCAGGATGAAATCAGGCACAGGTTTGCTTTATTCATAACTGAAATGTCACCACACCAGGCAAAAGTTAATTTATGATGAAGAGAGAGGTAGTCTGTGCAGCATTAGTTATGCTTAATAAGTCATATCCCACTTTTCTTAAGCTCTTTTTAAGAAGCTCGGGAGAGACATCTGTTCGTCTTGTTATTCGACTGCTACTAATCAGACATTAAGGATTTGTAAATACTCATAAATACTGCAGTTAACAGTTTCTCTAAATATTCTCATGAACTGCCACCAACTCAGTACAGAAGAGTTCAGAACCTACACTTCAACTACTACTAAGTTCTTTGTCTCTGTAACTACCAGGACTCATTCAAAAGTAAATATGTGTACATCCAGATCAATACCTAAATGATTTCTAGGCTTTACATTCAGTTTCTTTGTTTTTTAATGTATACTGTCCTTGCACTTTAAAGGAATTTTTATTTCCCTGAATATTAAGAAATATTTCACAAAAGGAAGAAAATAAGCCTATATAAAAGAGACATTTCTTCAGAGACAAACAAATGTACAAATCTCTCAATTTTACAACTTCTACCACATAGGAAGTTGCAAATTAATATGTCATATTCGTAAAGTACTTGTGAACATAAAAAGACCAAAAGGCCATTTTTTAAGAAGGTCTTTGTAAAATTTGCCTTGTTCAGAAAAAGCAAAGTAAAAACCTCAATAAACTACTATTATATGAAATCCAAGGATTCCTACCTTCTGCTATTAAATCATTTGTGGTAGTACTGAGCCTTCAATTTCAATGACAGCAGAATTTCACAAACTCCGAAGTGACAAGTCCCTGTCCCAAGAGCTTTTAGCATAATTCAAATCCAAGAAATCAGTAATGGCTTAATTGCTTCAAAATTTTAGCTGAATATATGTATTTCATGCAAGCATGAGACAAATTTCTGAAAAAGCTCCGACAAAATGCTATTTATTTAATTCATTATAAAACTATAGCTTTGTGTATAGTTATTTCTACTTGCAACAACTTGGAGAGCCAACAAGCTTTAATTAGCTGCAGTTTTCACAGAGCATGATCTGCAGGGACACTGGAGTCATTTTACATTACAGCAATTAATCTGTTAAGGCCTGTAGCTTTATGATTAAAAAGTACACCATATCTACTACTCAAGCAGAATGGAAGGATATTGCATGGATTATGTGAAATTAAACAGTTACACAGTAGTTGATTCTTTCTCTCTCTTTAAAATACACCAAAATTACATATAAATATATACAGATTATCATTTATGTGTTATAAATAAATATGTTATAAATAAATACATGCATTACACAGAATTTATACACACACAACTACTCACTCATTGATAAAGAAAACATTCCTTTCATTTTCAATGAGCTAACATATTCAAAAACAAGAATGTGGGTTCTCCATGCTCATTCTGAAAACATATTCCTAGAACTTGTTTACATGAAGGTTGGCACTATGGAAACCTGCCTTCCTCCCAGCTACTTAAAAGTAGGCTTTCTCTGCAGTCAGGTAATGCAAGGCTTTGACAGTGCCCTGACACAGCATTTAACCAGCAGGTCCTGCCAATCAGTTTCTTCCTTTTCATCCTCAGACCTCACCAGTAAAATGATACTAGAAGAGTACATCTGGAAGGATTACTCTCTCCTTTATTCTTATAACTAATTTTATGTGTAATCCAAAGAGAGGACAATTATCATACACTGCATATGGCAGGCATTAATGATTAAATGCAGATGCCTCAGCTGAAGATACCTAAATCTAGGTTGCCTTTATAGACAGTGGAGAGAAATAAGCATTCTTGGAAGACAGAGTATCTCATCCCAAAGATTGTTTTTCTGCCATTGCACAATGGCACAGAACATGTGAACTGTTTCACATACTCAGTTCTATAGAGAAAGGCTGGGAGAAGTGGGAAGCTTTGCTGGAGATGTTGTTTCTCTGTATGTGAAAGGTACATAAAGACAAATGCAAGAAGAAGCTGATGAGAAGAAACAAATAAAAGCAGTTCCAGGAAAAATTTTATACCCATAGAAACATGACAAAGGGCAAAGCCTAATCTAAGTCCAGAGTGGTTTAACTTCAGCAGCTGCAAAGGTTCTTCTCTGTCTCATCAAAGGAAAATACAATACTAATACCAACAACCACAAGGCAATGTACCTGCTAGAAGGAACTGAGGATTATGGATGATAAAGAAATTGGATCCATTAGCATTTCCTTCCATTTCTTAGTAGATGGACCTTTTGGGCCTAATTGTGTTCCAGACAGGACCAGACAAGCCAAATAAGGAAAGTGATTCCATAACTCTCCTCCTGCCGAATAATAAAGCCAGGAACTATTTTGCCTTTTCATCCTTCCTCAGAATCACCTTATGCAGCCACAACATCTGAGTGACATGCACTTTGGGTACTTATACAAACATTAGCTTCCTTATTTTTATGAACTGTGTTGTTAAGAGATGCTCTTGTGCAATTTTTTATACTAAGGTTACAACTTTTTCTCTGTAATTTTGTTGTGAATTCTGTGAGTTCTCACTTGCCATTGGACCCATGCCATAAACTTCAGTGCTGGCCTTGAACTTCTCCCAAGCCACTGAGCTAACCAGCTTTCATCTGGAAGCTTCTCTGCTTGATGTGAGTTAAAAGAAAAAAATTCAATAGACATTTTAATAAATCACTAGTCTTAAGAATTAATTTACTGAAACTTTTAACTTTATTCATTTAGCATGACCAATGCAAGCAAGAACATAAGCAGACATTGTGCATTATGATTCAAGATGAAATGCTCAAAATCAGTAGATAACCATGGAATGGTTCCCACCTTGATTTATTTTAGTCTGCAAATAAATGCCTGAAGGTCAGTTACAGTTTTCTTATGTTATTAAGAAGAGGGGAAGTACACATGGAACCTCAGCAACCCAGTTTAGTTTCTGGTTGTCTACACTACATGGCTATTTCAAGAAGAAATCGAAAAAACTTCTTGTTAAAACATGGGAGTGCCCATAGACTCATTTTTTTCCACAGAACTTGGGGAAGGAGAGGAAATTATTTCTTAATTCCTACAGTATTTTGCCTACAGAGTAAAAACATTGTCACTAATCCTAACTAAGATTACTCAGGCTATGTGTATTGTCTTAGTCTTTTTTCTCCCTGGATAATGAAATAGTTGGACCCATACAAACTCATGTTCCTAATGATTCTTACCAAAAATATCAGCAGAGTCAAAACAGACATTTTCAGTGGCTATAAAATTATCATTGAATCATTTTTTCCAAACTGATTGTATATATTTTTTCTGCACCAACTCCTCTTTAGGCTCTTTGACTGATACTTGGTTTTGCACTAGCACTTCAAACCAAAACACCACTAATTTTTCAAAATGCTTGAGACTGGATGAGCCTGCAGAGAGATGGACACATATGTTAATAAATACTCAATGAAATAGTCCCTAGAAATTTTTCTTTAAAGTGTTTTCTTAGGAACAAAAGCAGCAGAAATGAAAATTAAAAAGTCTGCATTTATACATCTTTAACATGTCTTTTCAATTCAGTCTCAAAGTTTAGATCTTCAGATGTGAAATCTGTCATAGAATCTGCATAGTCTCTAGGCTTATTCAGGGTGAACGAAGTATCTGGCATGGCAGACAGCCTCAGAAATATTAAGATGGTTATTCGCACATAACATTTACAGCTCATTAAATAAAATTTACAGAAGAGATGGAAAGTCACAGCTTCCATGTATAGCCCAAGCCTGAGCCCTGGAGGAGAAATTCTGCTAAAAGTAGCACCATGCTGCCTGTCCTTGTTTTCTTATTAGAAAGATTTTCTAGCTAGCAGAAATCCCCAACCATCATGTGTTTTTGCTTTAAGCTCAGATTTTCACAGGCAACATCTCACTTTGAGTCTAACTTTAGCCAAGGGTTACCTTCCTTGTGTTCTAGTCAATCTTTGATTATTTACCACAAGGTTGCAGGCAGCATCTTTCCTCCAGCACTTACTGTCCTTATGTAGTGTAGACAATTAACATTTGCTTAAAGGACTTCAAGAGAGCACTCAGTTGTCCCCTTTTGCAGTAGACTACAGTTCAACTAAATATCAGCCCTCAGGAAAGCTTCATAAAAGTAAATCCTAACTAAAACTTTTTCAAAGGAAAAATATCATCTAATTTGGTTTATAGGCTTAATAGTGTTTTAAAGGAGCCTTTCCCATTTGAATAAAAGGCCCCTTCACACCATGTGGCTGAAGGTGGTGCTGAGAATTTTTCTGCAAATGGATCCAGGAATTTCCTTTGACTTTTCCTGAAACTGTGGTCAAGACCCAAACACAAAGTGGTTCTCCCTTTTTCTCCCTCTGGAAGATTTCCCCATGAAGGAAAGCCAGGGGTAAATAAAGGGAAGTGGCTGCAGAGAGGGTTAGAAGTAGCTGGAATGACTAGCATGTAACAGGCTTCTGAGAAGCCACGAGGGAAAGCCTAATTGCAGCAAATAGGCTTCATTTTGAATGAACCGTGTCTAAACCTCAGGTGTAAAACACGTCAAGTTCTTCCAGCTAAGGAGTCACGCACACACCCAAGTGACCTTCTAGCCTGGATAGGTCTGCAGGTAGGGTTGCACTAGGGAACAGGATGGATTTGGGTCAAAGAACCTGAAGCACCACAACAGCCAAGCTCAAATCAGGAGTAGGAAAGTAGATACCAATGGCTGCATTTTTCACAGTGTAAATCCAGGTAGGGCTAATCTATACCTTTGGACGTTTGAATATCAATCTGGTTGCATATTATTGCATAAGGGTAAAAAAAAATTAGTATGTTAGGAGAAACACAAATACTTTTGTCAAGTATCATTTTGAACTAGAGATGCCTTCAGGAAAGCAATATGCTGGATGAGGAACACTGAATGAGGAATGCTAGATGAGGAACCGAGAGCAGAATTAATCTTTTATTGTCTTTGGAGAGAGGCAACATTTCAGGAAGGAGATTCATCTTATCCTTTGGAAACTCTTTCCATGGACTGCGGTGAGAGTACAGACACTAGCTAAATACAGACAAATAACGTTTACATGGGTTAGAGCAGGTGAAGAGATTGGTTTTTTTCATTGACCATTTCCACCACCAGTAGGAAGTGTAACATGTCAGTGACCCACATCCTCAGTACTGGTCAATTTATACCACTGCAGGAAGAAATTGTGCATGACCCCCAACCACAAGCCATGTAATATGAGAATTTAGGAATTAAATATTTACAAGAGAAATCTCCACTTAGTTTTATTTCTAACCTGTGTGTATGTGCATCATCATTACATCATCATCCATCACCACTATCTCAAAGAGATTTACTAGAGGTTTATGCATGTGACATTCCAATGAACATACTTGCCTCTGCCAAATAAACAACTGTAGAGGTTCAGGAATAGTTCTTGGAATATGTAATGAGGGTAGAAACATGAATTATTAGAAGGTCTAAAGGATGTGAATAAGCTTTGGTTTTTTGGGGGGAAGCATGATTTAAATGAGTAAGTTCTTTAGAGTTCCATCTACCTGGCCAAGAACTGTCTCCCACTCAAGTACAGACTCTAATGCAAAGCCTGTTGATGCTTGGCCTACTGGTTGGGTACAACTGCACCACATTGTGTACAGGACTCCATTGGGACCTACTCAAAGTGAGCAGAGGACTTTCTCAGGGAAGTTCTTTCTCAAGGACTTCATGGGTTTCAGAGTTACCAAAAACAATTTGTTTCCTAAGAAGAATCTTCACCCTGGAGAATCCAGGAGAGGTGGTAACTCCCTTCAGAAGCCAAGCTGATGGAACTTCAAAAAAGCCAGACACATCCTGTTTCCCCATGAGGCTACCAGGAACATGGTGAAATCACTGGCTCTCCAGCATAGGTAACAACCTTATTTACTGAGATAGCATCAATGTCGTTCAATCCATTAGGAACAAAAAGGAAGAAAGATCATTGAAAGCCCAGATATCTTTCAAGCTCAGTGTGAATTTTTTACTGTAGTTCTGAAAGAGTAGGCAAAAGATATTTTACTGACCTGACATAAATTGTTGAGAATAATCGTACACCCATTCATAAAAAAATTTCTTTCATTCTATTTCCAATAGGTGTCACCCAGATATCTGCCTCTTGATATTTGTGTNACATCAAAAAACACAGCTACAGGCAACTGCCTATGAGTTTAGATTATCATTCAGTTAATTTTCCATGCATATTCATAGTAGATGATGCATATGGTGTTTCAAACCTTTCTGCCTGGATAGCCTTCTAAAGTTTTATTTAACACAATATAAAATCAGTGTCCTGTAATCTTCCACTACCATTTTTAAGGACAGAGTGTCTAGAAAGCATTTTAACGTGTGTGATTTTCCATTTAAGTCATTGTTTTCAAAAGAAAATCCACATAAGCCACATAAGAAACCACATATGAGTAGCTAATAAAAACTGTTCTAGTCAGACAAAGACCTTTATGTGAAAACAAAGATTTTTATGTGCAAGTAATCTTTTTTTTTTTTCAGGAACTATAGATTTTCAAATTCCCATTTTGAAAAACCAACTTGAAGTTTGCTTCTTATGATTCTTTTCCAATGTCACTAATAAACAGGACAGAAATAAAAAAATTAAAGCCAAAGTTTGAGGAATTTATTTTTTTCTTGTCTCAGTTTTTAAGACATTTATGTTTTCTGCACAGTTAGATTTAAGTAAAAAGAAAGTAAATCATTTATTTCAACTAATTTTTACATAAATGAAACAAATGTCCACAGTTCTAAGAGCGGAAGGAACAGAGACAACTGAATATTGTAATTTATTAAGTCATAGAGCTTCATAACACCATCTTTAGCTTACTACTTACACAGCACTTCTTTACTTGTTTCTGATTGAGTTGCAGTGATCAACTTAGCTCTGATAAGACAGATTTTTGCATCTATGAAGCAATCACTTTTAGTTGGGCAGGACTGTGAAATAGTTTTTGAAGTTGCTGTGCAAAAAGTGTAAGAACTAACAAGTAAAGCAGGTAAGACATTAATAAAACAAGTAGCTAGGGAATAGCCTCAGATACACTTGATCAATTTTTCTTTAAGAGTTGACAATGTGGAAATATACATAACTACAGACGTGTAGGGATGCCTAGTAAAGGACTGAGATTAGCATCTCAACAGATCTAATAATCAAAATCACATATTCTTTCCTCAAATTAAAAAAAAAAAAAAAAAAAATGGCACATTCACTCTGATTACCACCATGAGGCTGGGCCAATTCACTGGACTGATTCATTCCTATCTTTCCTATTCTATACCTTGTAAGAGATATGGACTGTGTAACGTAAAGCTCATTCAAAGTTACAGCCAGTCATGGGGGAGGCATCCTTTTTTGTACAAAGGTACAATATAGAATCACAGAACAATTCAGGTTGGAAAAGACCTCTAAGATCGAGTCCAACCATTAACCCAGTACAGCCAAGTCTACCAACAAACCACATCCTCAAGAGCCACATCTACACCTGTTTTAAATGGCTCCAGGGAGTGAGATGACTCCGTCATCTCACTGGGCCACCTGTTCTGGGGCTTGACAACGCATGTGTTGAAAAAAATTTTTCCTAAACCTCCTCTGGCATAACTTGAGGCCATTTCCTCTTGTTCAATCACTGGTTGCCTAGAGAAGAGACTGACTCCCACTTGGCTACAACCTCCTTTCAGGTAGTTGTAGAGAGCAATACAATCTCTCTTGAGCCTCCTTTTCTCCAGGCTAAACATCCCCAGCTCCCTCAGCCACTCCTCACTGGACTTGTGCTCCAGATCCTTCACCAGGCTCTGCTGCCCTCCTAGGGATTCGCTCCAGTGCCTCAATGTCTTTCTTCTACTGAGAGACCCAAAACTGAACACAGGACTCGAGATGCAACCTCATCAATGCTGAGTACAGGAGAAAAAGGTGGAATGAATTTGGTTACTACTTGGTCTACACTGATTTTGTATTCAGAAGGCCTGGACTTCAAAAGGTTGCTCATTCCTCTCTCTTACATAATCCCTTGCAAACAAGTCCCTGGAGTTCTTGCAAACTTGAAAAGAAACATTAAAAGAGTTTCCTTTCTGGATCTCAAATAACTTTCTCCTTTCACCTGTTTTATGCATCCATATTTCTTAGCACAGCCAAATTAGTAACTAAAATAGTATGTTAGGGATACAATTTTCAAATATTGGGGCTTGTCTACCTTGATAAAAGCTTATCATTTAATTAAAAGAAGGTTAATACTGGTACTTTCAGTATTTTTTCCTAGATGAAGAACTAATTTGGTTTCAGATTCTTCTTCTCTGTATTTGTTCCCAGAGAGGTAACTCATGGGAAAGACAATATCTTCCTGATGACTGATTTTCCACCAGAAAAATACACACTGTATTAAATTTTCTTTTCACTAAGGCAATAAATCCTTAGAGACACTTTAGTAAGTAACATGTATCTGATTAATTCATTACTTACTTATTTTTAGCTGTTTGTTTCATTTGCACAGACTGGCTCTTAAATACTTTACCATGGGACAGTAAATGTTCTAATCCAGAATAAATAAAAAAACAATGGTATGCTCAATTCTAATGGGATAGTTATTTTATAAAATACAAAGTTGCTTTATATTTTAGTAGAAAAATATGACTAATTGAAGACCATTGTATTGAAGGTTATTTACTTTTCATTGTCCGCTCTACAGGGAAATTAAACCAGATGCAAATTTCAAAGCCAAACACTTTTTTCCAATTATCTCAACCAAAGTATTTTCAAAGAACTTCATCTCCTTATTAACCAAAAAAAATTATCTCCAGAGAACGCTAAAAGCATTTCCAAAATCAAACAGGTAGGATAGCTAGGAAGGACAGACCATCCATTAAAAATCTGTGAAAGTTAGTTAATTCGGGGCTTCCAAATAAGCTTTTTGAGTTCAAGCTATCAGAATTTCTAAGTTTTACTTTATTTGAAAATCTAAAATAGTTTCTATTTTTAGATAATGCCTGAAAATTATTGCTGTTGCATATTTCTGATAGGAATTCCACACTCTTTCAGAGTTGGAATAAACTGAATATAGACTATCAAAACGGTCTCTCTTGTTTGATGTGAAAATGACATAAATTTCTAGGTTTTCCACTACTTTTATGACTTATTAAAGTTACGACTTACAAAAAGGAGGCACTCAATAGCTTTATGCTCTAGACAACAAAGTAAGTAGCATGGTAGTCAAGTCAATTCAAATAAGGTAAATTCTAAGGTTAAAAGAAATTGCATTTGTTTTCATCTCACACATCCACTGGTCTCTAAAAACTCTGCAGCCTTGAATTAGCTAAGATTTCCTGTACACCTTTATCATGCCATTTTACAGATATGGAATCAAAAACATGCAAAAATATTAAATTACTTCTTAAATCTTCTGCTAGAGCTGCAAATAAGATCATTCCTGATTCTTATTTCTCCGTTTTACTTATAAACCATTTCCTTTTCCTCCTAAAATAATTTTTCATTAATATAAATACCAGCATTTTCAAGATGTTCCACCTTATTTCTCTTTCACAGTTAACATCCCAGTTCACCACTAGCTTTAGCATTTCTCTGTTTAGGGAGACAGGAGTAAAAACCAACACAACAATTTGATTTTTAAAAATGAGCCTGAAGTGCAGTAGCCTCATCAAAACCTCACAATTCAGTGATTGGATGTAAATTGTCTCAGTGTGCAGGGGAATAGAATATCTTATGAACATAAATCTGAATATTATATAGCATGTATTTGCAGATTTGTCATTACTGTATGTCTTTACTAACTAGTAAGTCAGCAACAACTAGCTCCAGAGGGAATTAGTACATGTCAAATCTATAAAATTTCACCTACCACTTCTGTCTAAGTATAATCAGTCAATATAAATTAATTTAGAATATTTTGTCATATCATAAAAATCCTTTACAGTAATATTCGTAACCTATTTATTGCCTTTATCTTTACGGAAAGTGCTCTGCAAGAAATGCAAATGTCAAAAAGCACTTCTCTGAAGCCATTACATTGAATTCCTACCTGACTCTATAGGGATAAAGACAGTGCAGTGCAGTCATAGAGCTTTCTGACGTCACACTTAAGAATGGATTAATTTTATTTTGCCAGAGACAAGACCTCAGTCTTCAGATCCAGAACACTTTCACATGTGGCCTTACACTACTGAAACTAAAGGCAAAAACTCGTCTGTCTCTTAAAGAAAGCTGGGTGCTCTCACTTAAAACAAAAAAGAGATAGTAGTGGCAGTAGTAAGTAGTATCATCATCATCATTATCATTTTTGCTGTTGTTGTTACTGTTATTTACAGCATAAATCTGTAATACTGATGAGTATATTTTCACCTCCCTTTATACGCTCCAGAGAAGGCTTAAACTATGCCAGGTAAAAACCTGTATGTGTCTGCATCACATTAGAGTAATTTTTCTGGATACATTAAGTTAAGACTCTAGCTCTACAAATTAGTCTTATGTTTTTTAAAGAAATATGTTTCTTTTCTCTATGGAAAGAAATTCTTTTTCATAGATGAGATTAAATATTGGCAGACAGGGTACTGTACATGTGTAATTTTTCTTTCAGCTATAGGAGCATAAAAAAAATTCTACCCACAGACAAAAAAAACCCAGTAAATTATGCACCATATAGACATTTGGGAACGGCATCTTTCTTTGATACACAAGGGAGATTTTTAATAGACCAGATCATGGTCAAAAAAAAAAAAAAAATTGATTGTAAAGGCAAAGCAGCAGTAATGAAACAAAAAGTCTGCATTTCTACTTGGCCAAAAACCTCAATGCCAAAAAATATAATTTAAGAACTCCATTCATACTTAGATCATCAAACCTCTTAACTGCTAAAGGAGATGCTCCAAAGAAATGAAACTGATTGAGCAATTATATGCATTATAATGAAGAAGCAGAAGGGAGGAGGAGAATTTGCTTGGGCTGCTCGAACTTTTGCATGCCCTGAATTTTGAAGTGTGCAAGCCTCATGACTTTCTTCTGCAATCATACACAGCAGTAACTCTGAGCCTCCCTCTAGGACCTGTGCATCCCTTTGAAGCCTCACAGACCTTTTTGGTGCATGGCACTATTAATAATTATTTCTGAAAAATCTTACAAATCGCGGTCTGTCTCCAGAACTGACAGCTGAAAATAAGTTATCTGCTGCTATGCACAGACTTTATTAGAACAAATTAACAGCTTAGCAAATTTCATCTTACAGATCAAGATGACAGGAGCTTACCCTTTTATTAATCTGATCTTGTTAAGAGTTGCTGGTCAGGTCTCCCCCTCCAGCTCAGCGTCTGTACTGGAGAGGCTCTCCTCAAAAAGCACCTGTGAAAATATTCTCAAAAAAGATAACTAAAGCTGAAGCAAGTGTTGTTGTGGGGTTTTTTTGACAAAATATAAGCAACTGAAAAAAATGGAATTGCAATGAAAAAATAACAGATGATCTAACTGCAGGCTGCAGCTATGAGTTGTTTTGGTTCCCATTGTGTTCAAAGAAACTGAAATGATTCTTTGTGCTCTGAAAAACTGTAGTTTTTGATGATAAATGAAAAGAAGGTATTAAAAGTGGCTGCAATAAGAAAATACTGAAAAAAGAAAATGAGGCATTGTAAACCAGAACAAAGGGAAGAGCTAATTATCAAACATGTCTGAGTCAGTCATAAATTCTTCAATATTTTGTCTATTCTACTTTTTTTTTCCTAAATGGAAATATATATATTGCTGGTTTTAAAAGAGGGATGGAAAAGCTGTGAAAATGAGAACTGACATTTAATTGACTTACTGGAACTGAATGGTAAAAGAAAGAAGAGAGCAACTCTTCTTTCCAAGTAAAAAGAAGGGCTGACCTCAGGGCTTTTTCAGCTCGACTGTAAATATGGCTGAGATGGGAGCAAATGAGAGCAAGTATGCTAGTACCTACTCATAGCCCTTTTTTTTTTTATTATTTTTCCCTCGAAATCCCAAATGAGAAGTTTCCACGAGGTACAGTAACAGGTGCAAAAACTAGTCAACTGTATCTATTTTGGGGGTTTTTTTCTTTCTTTGCTCCCTTTCCACTTTTACTCTGGCAAAAGTAAATCATTCATCATTAGAAAATATCATATGTACTGATGTTATAACCCAAACCCCAATTTTCTGGCTCTTGAGAGAAGACAGAATTCCACTCTATAGGATCATCCATGGAAACAGTATACATGGAGTTTGGGACAAAACAAGAAGTTAAAGCCTGCTTCCAAGTTACTTTATACAAAAGTTCACCCAAGTCTAAATATACACAGAAATACTCTATTTTCTCCCTCAGAAGTACAAATTCTCTCCACGAACTGTCCATTAAAGAGTATCAACGTGATAAATTATCACAACATTATTTTCAACATGCTATGCACAGCTGAAGAGAAGGATTTGAATAAAATATCTGTCTCAGCTTTAATTACAGCATCATTTCCTCAAAGCTGTAATAAGATTAATTTCCGCAAAGCAGTTTTCCATTTTTCCCCTTGCTTATTTTATCTCAACAGCAAATGCACAATTAAAAATTCCTTAGAATCAGACCAAATGTGTCACGTTACAGAAAAATATAACAAATCCTATGAATCATTTCTCAGGTGAAAATTAAGAGGGAAAAGAATAAGAAGAAAACAAATAAACTCAACACAAAAGAAGAAGCTGTTCCACTGTAACTGTTGGAACAGAATGGGTTTATTTTAAATACTATAAGAGTACTGGAAATATAATTTTTTCCTAACTATAGATGTCACAAAATCACTAGGAATTAAGGTACATCTGTACCTGGCATACAAGGACAGCTAACTACATTAGCAGAATGGTTCACATGACTATACTGATGTTTTATCCACCTTTTTATCCTAAATTCCTTGCAAATAGCAAGTAAAGAAGGCTTTGAAATAGTCTGTTTACTTTAGGAAGATCTATGTCTGAATCACTGAGCCTACATTCTGCTTGAAGGTCCTCCTTCAACCAGTACCAAGCAGGGAAAACCAGTAGAAGTTTGGCTCTTTTCTCATGTCAAGATTAGAGGGCTACATCCCTTGAAACAAACTGAATAAACAAAGAGTACCGAATTCGAGGTTGAGCATGAACTGAAGCCCCACGCTAACAGAACTAAAAAGACTTCAAAGCTTAGGCATTACAGTATAGACTGCCACAGACTACTGAAAAATGTATCACACCCAATAAGATGGCATATATTAGTATGTAATATTTAGTATTAAAGTCAGGTCACCAGCAGAAGAATACAGGTGGTCTTGATGCCTAAAGCTGACTTCTTGAGTTTGGAAAGCAGCAAAAGAGGTTTGCATAAAAAGAAAATATAGCTGACTTGTGACTTTCTGCCTCCTAGCAAAGCCAAAAGGGAGGAAAAAAAATAGATTTTTCAAGGTGGATTAAGAAGACCCGGGAGAAAGGCTTGGCAGCAAAACATAAATAATGCAAGCGAGAACAAGAAATACTTTGTGTCACTGTTAGAAACAGAGAGGAGGTTAAGGAGGAGCCCAGGCTTGCGGGGAAATCTGTAGGTGTTTGCTGGTGTGTGAACAGACCTGTTTATAGTGTACAGACTGGATGTACTGAATGTTGATGCTGGGTGCTGTCTGACTGTGTGGTCCATAGCTCTGCTCCAGAAAGCCAACTCTGCAGACCCTGAACTGGTGTCCTTGTACTTCCAAACTCCTTAATGCAAAATCTGCTATCTCAGATAAGGGAGATCAAGTGTAAACTGCAACGAAAAACATTTTTATTTCTGATGCATTGAGCATTTCATGAAGCAAAGTTAAACCAGAAATTAAATTTCCTGTTCCCTGCCCCCATCATCTGGGACATGTAGTCACAAACTGTTCAAATAAAGGTTCTTCTACTGCTTCATCAAATTGAAAAGAGGTGTTTTTTTCTTAAAGTACAATGTGGCACAGTAACTAATAAACATCACAAAACTGCACAAAACCTCTTGCTGGCTAATTTATTGCTCCTGGGGAAAATCTACACACAACAAACATTTTTATATGCATGGTTATCTTCTATTTATATTTAGGTTTTGACTAAATGCACTAATCACATTTTAAATGGCCTGTTATGAAAAGAAGGATTTATCATATTGTGTCACTGTCAACACAGTGCAGTAAACCTCCGAAGTACACAAAATTCAGCCCTTGCTTGTCTCCTGCCCTGTTTAATCACTGTGCTGCAGCACTGCTGAGGCAGGCATCATTGCTCTCTGATGACTCTTACTCACAGAACGTGAGGAAAATTGAAGATTCATTATTATTTTTTAATCAAGACTCACAGTCAATCAGTAATTCTGACTGAAATTTTTGAACATTACAGCAACCTAATGCTTGTGAATAAAACAAAATTTTCTTGCTGCAGGAAATGTCTCAGCTGTTGATCACCACAGTATTACTGTATAATGGCCAATGTGGAATATTACCCTGCTGGGTTTAGATTACTCCTAACATAGCTGCAACTTAAAAAAGAGGAGATAAACTTGTAAAAAAGCACTTAAACAGCACAGAGGTTAGACTCATAGAACCATTTAGGTTGGAAAAGATGTCTAAGACTTAAACTGTTAGCCTAACACTGGAGTTCACCACTAAATCATGTCCCTAAATGCCACATCTACACCTGTTTTAAATGCCTCCAGGGATGGTGACTCAACCACTTCCTCAGGCAGCTGTTTCCAATGCTTAACAACCCTTCTGGCGAAGAAATTTTTTCCTAACATCCAATCTACATCTCCCCTGGCTCAATTTGAGGCCATTTCTTCTCGTTCTATCACTGCTTGCCTAGAGGAGAGACCGACTGTCACCTGGCTACAACCTTCTTTCAGGTAGTTGCAGAGAGCGATAAGATCTCTCCTGAACATCCTTTTCTCCAAGCTAAACAACCCCAGCTTCTTCAGTTGCTCTTCATCAGACTTGTGCTCCAGATTCTTCCCCAGCTCCACTGCCCTTCTCTGGATTCGCTCCAGCACCTCAGTAGTTTTTTAATAGTGAGCAGCCCAAAATTGGACACAGATTCAAGGTGTGGCTTCAACACTGCCAAGTACAAGGGGACAATCACTGCCACAATTCTGCTGGCTGCACAAGCCCCAGTATCACTGGACTTCTTGGTTACCTGGGCACACACTGGCTCCTGTTCAGCTGCAACGCCCTCAGGTCCTTTTCCACCAGGCAGGTTTCCAGCCACTTTGACCCAGGCCTGTCTGCTGCATGGGGTTGTTGTGACCCAAGTGCAAGACCTGCCACTTCCCCTGCTCAAGCCTCATGCTTGGGGCCTTGGCCCATCTGCAGAACCTACCATGCAGCAGAGCAACAATCCCACCCAACCTGGTGTCATCTACAAAGTGACTGAGGGTGCACTTGATCCATCCCCTCATCCAGATCATCAGAAAAGATATTAAACAAGTCTGACCCCAACACTGAGCCCTGGACAACTCCACTAGTGACTGGTTGTCAGCTGGATGTATCTCCATTCACCGCCACTCCCTGAGCTTGGCCATCCAGCCAGTTTTTTATCCAGCAAACAGGGCACCTCTCCAAGCCATGAGCAATTCATTTCTCCAGAAGGATGCTGTGGGAAATGCAGTCAAAGGCTTTAGTAAAGTCCAAGTTGACAACCTCTGCAGCCTTCCCCTCATCCATTAATTGAGTCACTTTGTCATACAAAAGAGATCGGGTTGGCCAAACAGGACCTGCCTTTCATTCACCCATGCTGGCCGGGCCTGGCCCCGTTTTTCCTTCATACGCTGTGTGACGGCACTCAAGATGCTCTGCTCCATGACCTTCCCTGGCACTGAGGTCAGGGTGAGAGGCCTGATCCATTCCTTGGATCATCATTCTAGCCCTTCTTGTAGATAGGCATCACAGTTGCCGACTTGTGCTGATTCTACAACAATTTGTAACTGTCATTGGGATTTTTTAAAATATATTTAATTGGAATTTTCTCATGCATAATCGCTTACTAACTGGACAAAAACTGCTCTATCTTGTTTCCAAGCTACACTATATTGCAAAGCAAAAAACAGTTCTATTGTCCTGTTTCAGATTACTAATTACTTTTAGTTCTATTCTGACCACAGGATGCTTTCATTACTTATTTGCAGAGTTTCAGAGCTGTATCATTGGAAAAGCAATAACCAGGTCATCCAATGTTTTTCCCAAATATAGCACTGGCGTACACAGTGAACACAGTATAAAGGCCACCATGGTCAGTGGCAATGTTGGAAACAATTTAGATCATCAGCTTTGTTCTTCACCGCTGAATGTTCATTTGGGAGCACAGCACCAGAAGCAAGCCATGCAAATTGCCCAAACAAGGTGCACCAATTTCGTCTGAAAGCCAGTTACAGAAAGAAGCTGTGTCTATGACCAGATGATCTTTCAAGCTCTGCTGAAACTCAGCCCAGCCAAGTGGTTGATATTCAACTGAACTCTTCTGCTTTTAATTCGGACAGTGCCCATTTCTGGCAGATGGCAGTTTACATAATGATGACAAATGTGAGTGAGCAGCTGTCATCAGCGCTCATCATTTATGAATCCTGCAGTATCAGCAATAAAATACTCCCCTTTTGAAGGGGGGGAAATATTTCAAATCCCGAAAATCAACACCGAAAATCACTCTCTCTGGCATGAAAATAGGATCAGGAAATAGTAATCACCAAAAAGTAGTGACTGGAGAACTAGGGAAATTATATCCTTGGCTATTTATGGAGCTACCAGAGTGGTTGAGTTTTACAACAAGCTGCTTGTTACTTGTCCTCTCCTATGGCTTATCAGTCCCATATAAAAAAAAACCTCTGTAAGCATCTTCATTTCATTTCAAAGCAAAGCTTTTCATCTTAGCTCTAAATACCTTCCTAAAGCATTTTGTAAGATGTGGATGACAAAGGGATAAATTATTCTTCCTTGCAACTATTATTCTTCAGTCATAATAGCCCCTATCCTGGTGATAATACACAGGTAACTGTTAACATTATCTTTGATGCCTGCAGGAAAGGGCATCTGCCTTTGCCCTTAGCAGTGGAGGACATGGTTTATCATTCAGGGTCCCTCTTAACAGCCACATTTCAGTATTTGCTACAGCTCTGCAATGAAGTCAATGAACTGGCACTAGTGTATATAAAAGCTTACCTTAGCTCATTTTTTTAGTTTCTGACTCTCCTCCACCATGAGGAAGAGGATCTATAAAACTAACAACTAAACACTAGTTTGCTAATACCTACTATTCCTGTTTCTCTTTACATACTGGTTCTTTTCATTAAGTTTACATGGCTGTGCACTCTTCATGTTTATAAGAATACTCACAGTAATTAAACAGATTCATTCTGCCGTCTGAATTATTGCCTTTTACTACACTACCAGAGACTCTGTATTACAGTTCCTTGTACTCTGGGGTTACTACTTTGAAACTGGATTGGTGCAGTGTCTTTCAAAACCAAAACTGAAGACAATTTTTAAAAGGATCTTGCATCAAACTTTGTCCAGCTACAAAAAAGATGCACATCTCCTGTCTGTATGTAAAGTAAATAAAGTTAGGCAACAGCCAAATAACACACCTGTCATCCGCTGCCTCATAGCTTTTCCAGTTCATTCCCTTTAAATCAAAAAAAGTCATTGGAGCTTCATCCTCTTTCTCTCAGAGCATTAAAAAAAATGGAATTTCTACAAACTGCCACTTCAAGCCAAAATGGGTTCTGACTCAATACAATCTGCAAAATTTAGAGTGGTGCCAATACACTTCACATATTTCTCTTATTTTCTTCTTTCATCATCCATTAGCATGCAATATGAAACTCTGCTTTCTAATTGTACTTATATTTCTCAACAAACAGTTGCTTCTATTATCAAGTTCCATGAAAAAGTGCTTTCTTTCAGCTGAGAAAAAAGTGTTTTCACCTAAATTTATAGCCATTTGTTGCTGTTGTTGTTGTTCCAAACCTAGTATGATTCTAGATGGCAGATTTTCCAGCTGAAAGCCACAATGAAGAACAGGTGTACTTGAAAGCATAGCTAGCAAATTGAAGTAATTGTAGGCTGACGCAGTTCATCACACACACACAAAACACACACTCACAGTTTGATCAGAAGGCATGAACTAAACACTACTTTATGTAAAAGTCTGACTCTAATATATAGTATCTCTACAAAGGCCAGGGATTGGGGGAGAAGGTTGACACCTCTCCCCATCCCGTTGGTCAAGACAACTGTCCATCAGCTGTCCATATCTCTAAGACAAAGAATGTAAACTACCTTGAAGTTATGATAAACATTTGCCGGTGTTTACAGACTAGAGTGTGAGAAAGAACCCAAAACATGAAACTGTGAAACAGAAGAGAAGGCTGAAAAAATCAGGACAGTAGGTCATCTACACACAATGTAGTATCCAGCTCACCCACATAAGATACTGGCTCATTTGTCCATTAAAATTCAGGAAGTTAATAAACTATAATGCTGCATAATTCGTAAGCAAACAAATTCCATCTGTCTTACCTTCAGAGACAGTGTTGATCAGGGGGCATGAATGTAATGAAGTAATACTCAGTAGTAGTCTGCTGGTATAAACATATGCTGAGAAAAAAAGCCTAAAGGCTTTGAAGATTTGCAAATTTTCAAGCTTATGTGCAAAAAGAAAAGCAATCAGGACTTGAAAAACTGCAGAAGGACTTGAGGAGATCCTGCCTAGCTTGCAACACTATGACAAGAGCATTTAATCCTCATGACCACCCTTGCATGAAAGGTAGGCAAAAACACAGAGGGAAAAAAAAGCAAGATAAAGCAAGAGTGCAAATGGTAAAACGCAGTCACTTTGTGTCTTTCAAATTGCAATGCTCATCTTTTCTGATAGACCTGCAAAGTAAAGGTCCCCTCAATGCATGCAGGTGCAGGCCCATTTGTACAAACTTCTTTTTAGGCTATTCAATTTGGAAGAAAAGCAGCAGGTTCAGCGAGTTACCTGTTCCAAATAGAGTTCAGCGATACACTATCTCTTCAACAAAACCTTCTCTTCTCTCCTTCAACTGCTTTCTGTGTGAACAAAACACATTTTACTACACACAAGGCACAGGCACAAACTGTCCTGACCTGTTTTTAAGCATAACTAAATAGTGTTTCAAATTCTCTGTTTCAAACGAGGAGCTATGGATACCGCATTTATTTTTTGCGTGTTTTGGCTTACCTCTTTTAAGGGATAACACACTTAGAATACTATTGTACATTTTAATATTTACAGAAGGAAAACACCAACTGATGACAAATCTTCAGCTGGTATAAACTGTCTCATCCATTGACTTCTGCTCCCTTCAAGAGCCATGAATTGCGCAGGTGCTCTTGGCTGTCCTACTGCATGTGTTCTGCTCCAAGGGACCATTCTGGAATTTGATACCAGTTACTAGCTCTTCCATTCTTTTTAAAAGACAATAAGTTGATGGCCCCCTACAGAAGATCTCCTGGACACCTCAGAATTACAGCTGCAGATTGGTTGCCTGGTTTCAGCACCTGTACTAAATTAAGGTTGGCAGCTGCTGAAGGGTTTCCTTTTCTCTGCCTTCAACAAGAGGGCATAGAGAGAATTTCTTTATTATTTCTGAGCAATCATTCCATTCTAGATACCACGCATGTGACTTGATATCTGGGGAACTTGTACTGGCATGTTAAGTTACCTTCCCTGATATCTTGCCACAGAAAAGAGAACACTGATTAACAAAGAGAAATGAGAGTGAGATGTAAGCTAAGCAGGTTGATGGGGGGGAGAGGCAGGGAGGGACAGAGGGAAGAAAGACAACTTTTATTAGAAAAAATGAGGGCAGAGTGCAACAGAATCAATAGTCCTTGGGAAGGAAAAAACGACACAAAACAGTATTTTAAAACAGCATTACAATAATTTGAACAGATGCCTATCAAAAAGCAGTAAAATAAATTCTAGCATACTGACAAAGTAATTTTCCAGACAAAAATGGTCATGCATTCCCCCTAACATACCTATAGACTTGAAGGAAAATCTGTATGTCAGCAAATTTTACCAGCCTAAGGCTTTCCTCCTCTGGATCAAACAATATGATCCATCACAGCAGCAGTCTGCACCACAGGTAGGAAGAATTCTTTTCTCTGACTTGCCTAGATGATCTACATAATTAAATTCATAGCAATTGTTATCAGCCTACTATCTCTGTTTTTACTGTTTCTCATCTGACAAGGGCATACACAGCCGAAGTCTTCTCTATTTCTTCCTTCTATGCCTTCTGATCTCACAAAAGATATTATTTCTACCTATAAATCGTCTTTCTCTTCAATCTGTATTCTAGCAGAACCCCAATAGCCTGAACACCAGAACTAGGACAAACAGCTCATATAGGACAGGTCACTTCTCTCCAGCTAGTTGCTGTCAAAAAAAACATTTGCCAATATCCCAGGTTTTTGCTTCTCCCCTCAGTTCAGAAGGTTACAGAACACTACAGCTCCCAGCAGCAAAAAGGGTTCAAACTGTATTTTAATAATAAAATTCAGCGTTATAGTTTCAGAACTCCCTTTGTTTTAATTTGTCACAAACTATCCCAAGACTAAAGAAACAGTTGTGCTCTGCATCTTAGCTCACATCTTTACAAAGGGAAACTCCAGCTGATGAGGTTTGCTTTAGCAATGAGTACTGCTAAGTGGATGGGGATAATTTTAGAAGTTTTTTGGGAGATTAAATGCTGATTCATCCATATGAAAACAAAACACACACAAATAAAAGCAATAAACAACAACAACAAAAAGTCTTGTATGTTTGCTACATAGTTACTTTTCATCTCATAGAATTAAATATTTATGGACTTTCCAAAGCTAGCTGCCTACTACTCAGGAAAAGCTGTTAAATATGTAGCAGGATGATATGCTGTGTGAGCTTCATACACTTAGATATTCAATTTTTTTTATATGATGGCTTTAGGATTTTAATGTATTTCACAGTTTTCTGCACCTCAAGTTCTTTGCCAATGCCTGTCACAAAAGGCATTCTATCACATGGAAAATAGACAAAGAAGGCTGGTGAATTTCCTCTGTCTTTCCAACTCAGGCAGAAACACTGCTAAAAGCATCGGAATTTATGTCAGACAGCAGGGCAAAATGCAACTAAGGAAAGCATTTCTTTAGAGCACAATAAATATTGTCACGTAAAAAATAAAAACTGCATGAGGAAATGTAAGCTAAGAAAAATTTAGCAACCCTTTATTTTGAAAAACTTAGAGAATTAAATATCTTCATCCTGATTCTGATGCGAATTTCAATTGAATGAGGAATACAAGAGAAATCTGCAATTCACCCATTATTATATATTATCTATCAATACATGAAAGTCCTTTAAATGATAAGTACTTAAAATAAACTGTTCGTCCTATCAATGTCCAGACTGGTCTCTGGCGCCGAGGAAGGGCCCAAGGCCTGGCCGCACTCTGACCCCCGTGAAGGACCAGCCTCGAGACTGTTCCCAAGACATCTGCATGTACATCCCCTGCAAATTCACATCAGCTCACAGCACACTTCTTTTTCAGTCCAAAGGCTACTGTGATGCTGCCTTCTATATCTCAAAAAGTGCAAGACATGACAGCTTCCAAGAGTTTAATAGCTGGGAGTTAGATGGTAGGGTGGGATATTGCAACCTTATGGAGGCAGCAGCTTTTATTTCCAAACACAGCCTGGACCAGTGCTCCATTTAGAAGGTTTTGAAGCAGTTTTTTTATTTCTTTAGACAAAAGAAAATGTGTTTCTATAATAAACACCCCCATAGCTCACAGACAAGTGATCAATACCATTTAGGTAAACAATTCCATCACTGATGTACGTAAAAGAGCAATCATTACTCAACTATTTTAACAGCAGCAGTCTATACAACGGCAAGAGAAGTTTAAAAAAAAATCATTAAACATGGGAATCTGTTAATATGTTTGAATAAGAGACCTACTGAATGAAAAGGTACAATATTTGCGGACTACACCAACATAAAGTAAATTAACAAATGCTTAAAAGGGACTGAATATTAAATAATTTTAATTTATAGAGATTTATCTTTTTTGAGAGACATCCACTCAGGACTAAAAACACGTTTTTAAGGGTACATTTCATGAGTGACTGGAACGTAGCTATAGCAATTAAAGTTGAAGCATATGCCTGTTGGTTTTATATTTTGCTTTTATTAAGTGCAAGATCTAAGAAAAATACTTCATCTTTCAAATTGCTGCCTGATAAATACATTGATATAAAAATGAAAATGCAACAGTAAAAAAAACAAATACTCTACACTGATAGAAAAAAAGTATTTTGAATCACCTTTGTAGGTATTTCCTATACGTGAAAGTTGCAGATTTTTAGAACTGAAAATACTGAGATATTTGTATTTTTCCAAAAATAAAGTTTTGCACAAAGCAATGTTATGTATTATATTTTCCTCTCACAAAAAAGACATTAAAAATATTAATGAGATCATAAAAATCAAATACTCAGAAGACAGAAATTCCAGACTCACTTGCTTCACCTCCATTCACACGACCAGAACCTGTTACCACCACCATCAATCCTAAACCCACAGGTAAAGCAGGCAAGTGTTACTATTGTAGGCAAGTAAACAACAGATATTTATTTTATTTTGCATTTTTTAAGATATGACCCCATGTTGCTGCTACCAAACATTTTACAATACTATTTAAAACAAAACAACCCCCTTCCAAACAAAAACCCCTCACATTTCTGTCCTAGAAGAGACATAAAAATCAAAGGAAGTGATCCAGACCCCATTCTACAATGGAATTAAGATCATAATAACCCAACCAACTCACTCCTGACTTTCAAACCTGGGTGAGAATGCTCCCCTACCTTTGACAATGCTGACATGTCTGTGCATGTGAACATGCTGACATACTGGTACTTCTCAAAGCATCAACAGATACCACCAGTTTTTCCTATATACCTCCTTGCAGACACTATTGTATGCAAGAAAAAGAAAAAAGAAAAAGAAAAAGAGAAAAAGAAGAAGAGAAAAAGAAAAAGAAAAAGAAAAAGAAAAAGAAAAAGAAAAAGAAAAAGAAAAAGAAAAAGAAAAAGAAAAAGAAAAAGAAAAAGAAAAAGAAAAAAAGAAAAAGAAAAAAAAAGAAAAAGAAAAAGAAAAAGAAAAAAAAGAAAAAGAAAAAGAAAAAGAAAAAAAAGAAAAAGAAAAAGAAAAAGAAAAAAAAGAAAAAGAAAAAAAAAGAAAAAGAAAAAGAAAAAGAAAAAGAAAAAGAAAAAGAAAAAGAAAAAGAAGAAAACCAAAAACACCACAAAAAAGGAAATTGCTGGAAAAAGAAAAAAAGAAAAAGGAAAAAGAAAAAAAAAAAAACAAAGAAAGAAAAGAGGAAAAGAAAAAAAGGAGAAGACATATGAGAAGATAGGATATACAACAGAAGGCCCAGGGACAATTCCAGTAAGCTGTGGGCAGTGACTCATACTCAAAGGATAGAAATAAACACTGTCAATACCGGTCATATCTCCTGTGGGGATATCACCAAGCTGGACACCCATGGGCTCAGACTAGTTGGTTCAGTTTCTAGCAACTTTATCACCTAAATCCATCCATAAATTTAAGAAGTTCTACCTTAAATATTTTTTTATGCTTGTTGTTAGATGGAATGAGTTCTACTGCTTTCAGCAAAGCCTAAGCTAGCCTAAATCAACTGATTTTTCCTCTAGAGTCCACAAAAAAAAAAAAAAGGCGGTAATGCACAAAAACTGTGATCAAGAAAAGGAAGACAAGGACATATAGTTTCTCCTGGCATCTGAGCATTTCTCCCTTTTAAGCAGTGCCACCCATGGGTGTCCTCTTCATGAAAGATCCCCAATGCCCCCCAGAAGAGCAGATATTCAAGGAATGCCTAGTTTTGCTGACTTCCTTATAAACAGAAAGTTTTCACTCTCCTCTCAGCATTTACACACATCCATGTACAGTCCTGACCTGGCACAAGGGAATATGTTGAAGTGTAAGGGCTGTTTTCAATCTACTTCTAGTACCTCTGCCCTTTGTAGTCATTTGCTGTAATCCCAAATCCTGACACAGAGTTATAATCAAACAGCAGGGAGTTCAAAGGACCAGATTTTCAGGCTCAGCAATCAGACTGGTTATAATCCAAAGCAATGCTTCATGATACCTAATCATATATTCTGCGGCTGCTGAAGAGAGGGGATTTTTATTTCCCAAAAGAACTGTAATTATCCTTCACAAAGCCTGCAGACTTCTTACAGTAGAACAGCTGCAACGTCCTGTTGCCTTAACTCTTGGACAGTCTGAGTGTATATATTCTGTTCAGGGACGAATCATCTCAAAGTACATATGTCCCACTAGAGCGCCAAAAAATTATTTATATGAAGGCTCATGCCCCTACACAAATCTGCAGGCTTAAGACAAGCAGACCATGATACTTCTACCTCATTCTCCTTTTTCCTCTTTAAGTAATTATCAAGCCATGATTTCTACTTATCTGAAAAGCAAGTACATAAATTTTATTTGCAATGCTGTTGGAGATGCAGAATGATTTCACAAATAAATATTTTTCTTTTAGCAGAGAACATGAACTAGTTAAATCACCAAACCATGTGTTTAAATGTCTTAACAACAGAACTGTTTGTTTTCCACTAAACTGGCCTCACATTTAGTTGGAATGAAACTGAGGCTGTTTCTCTTAACCTAAGCACTTAGAGAAGCCCTTACAGCAACCTTTTATCCTTTCACCTTCCAGAGGAAAGACCACGGATGGAAGGCTGGGGCTGCATACTGGAGGGAGGCAACACAGCAATCCACAGGATTCACGCAAGCTTTGAACCCAAGCCAAAGTCATCAAGAGCTTTCCATTAAAACAGATCGATTAAAGCTGAATTTTGTTATTAATATGCCTTGTCCACAAAATTTCTGAGCAGAAAGAATGTAGTGGCATCCTAAAAAACATGACTTATAACAGAAGCACGGACATATCCTAAATTGTTTGAGGACACAAGTAGCACTGTGGTAGCTAAATGACCTTTGAAGAATTGTTGTGGTAGCTTAGGAACAAGGGTAGAGAGTAGTGGCAGAGTTAATAATGCTATACAAAAAAAATTTGTCCAGACAATATAATTTTTCTGAAGATCACAGGTGACCCCAAATACAGGAGATCAAAAGGCCTGAGCTTTAGAAACCGACCGGAAGCAGTCTCTGAGTCCAGTCTGCCTCAAATTGTTAAAATTTTCTATGTAACAGGGAAATGGCTCAGTACTGAAGAAACTGTAAACAAAAACATATCTTATTAATCCAAGATGGGTTTCTACTGCTAGTGTGCTGTGCTTATGGTTCAAGCAGATTTACTGAAATGTCTGCCACTGTAAAAGAGGAGATTTCACATGCTCAGAGTAGGCAATTATGAAGGCTACACAGGCTTTAACAGAGAAAAATGCTCTCACCCTTTGGCATGGCAGGCAAGATTAATAAGATTCTCCCCTATGTTGTGAAGTAAACATCTGGACTTTTTCTTTTCCATGCAGTATTTTGTCCTTGCTGAAAGTAAAACATCCCACTATCCCACCTGCTGAAAACTATAACCAGCTGCTTGTACAGTAAGAAGGTGCTACTTCCTCTGAAACAGGAATTTACCTTTTTTCCAATTTAGTCAGTATTTGTTATTTTTAATCAAATGAGTGATAATTTATTTTAAACACTAAAAAATCATCAAAATGCAACACTAGTAAATCACACCAAGTGGAACATTAAGAATACTGATTTCCCATATGGTCTTAGAAAAAAACCTAGATCTTTATCTTAGAGTTTTAAGCCTCTCCATACAAAAAGATTGATGCAGGTAATCACAGTGATTCAAGCCAAGTTTAGGGCTGTCCCAGCTCAGCCATGCATCGGTGAAAATGAAGGATGACAAAAGCCTGACTCCTCCTATGTGCCCAGAGACAGGACAAAATAAACTGGCATAAACTGGAATATAGGAAATGATGTTTAATGCAAGAAAAATGCATTTTACTGCAAGGATGGTCAAGCACTGGCACAGGTTGCCCAGAGAGGTTGTGGAGTCCCTATCCTCCAATATATCCAAAGAGCATACATTACTGAGCAACCAGCTCCAGGCTGCCCTGCCTAAGCATGGTTTTGGACTAGACAATCTCCAAAAGCCCCTTCCAACCTCAGCCATTCTGTGATTTGACTGGAATTTACCGGGATCACTAATTAGTATGTGAGCTATGACCTCAGCCTTCCTGCTAGCCTAAACAATGAAGACAATAAGCAAGCCTATTGGCTTAACTCTGACTTGAAAGCACCTTCACGGTCTTACCTGGGCCAGAACTGTAAATAGGGCTGTGTTACATGAGGAAAATGAAAAAAAAAATGTGGCTCAAACGCCTACCAATGTTACAGGAAAATAAATACATAATCAGTATGGCTAAAAAGACTTATTGTATCATCAAATTATACAAGTAACTATTAAAATAAGAAGAAAGAGCATGAAATCAAAATTCTAATCAGGTCTAGGAAATAATTCCATCAGTTGTGACAGTGACATTTAACAAAAAGTTGATACTACGCCTAGAATTGTTCAGAGTCTCATAAACAGCAGGGTATTTTAGCTTCCATCCCACACTAAATTAATTTCTAAAGGTTTGCTGATATGCTCAGCAGAACCCCATGCCAAACTCTTAGGCAATTGCCTCTCATGCACTTTATTTTGGACTAATATAAAATAATCATTTCATGACCCCTCACAAAATTAAAATATTCTCTCAAGCCAATTTTCCACTGAATAGTCAAAAGAATAAACATTTTTCAACATCTGATCCACAAGTAAAAAGCTAAGAACATGAATGTCTATCAAAAGTTTAGCCTTGGAATTCTTGCATACAAAACTGAGACTTTTTTTCCTACTTAATAAAAGATAATGATACTGATGGAAAAAAAATCCTGAAATAAATTAATAAATAGTAATGAGAGCTTTCTAATGCACTCAGTAAAATGTTTCTCCACTAAACTAACAACTATCCATTAGACCCAGTTTACAGCAATTTACAAGATGAGTGATAAACGACTATTGACCTCTGTCAAGCGGTAATCACAGAGTAGTTTAATAAGCTGAAACATTATTGGCAATAAAATTTGGCACAAATTCTGGGTTTTCTCCTTTGAAAACCACAACTCTGAGCTACGGAGAACATCAGCAAAAAAGCAGCCATAATATCATTTAATTCTTCCTTTGGAATAAAAGAAATCACATGTGACAGCAGTTTTATTTGTTGCATGTAGGATAAAGACAATCAGCTGATATTTCTCTTAACTACACAAGAGTGGATGCAATAGATCCACAATTTCTTTTCTCAAATATTTCATTCTCAAACATCTCAGTGCTGAAAAATTCCTATCTATTCCCAATATTTACATCTGATCCAGACAAAGCAAAAAACAACTACCAGAGATCAGAAACTCATGCTGCATTCAGAACACAAGCAAATAAATCACGTGAATAATAATGTGATCCCTCCTGCAATTTCTCTGGAGGTAGTACTCTTTTGACATGTTTCACAGGCCTAAAAATAATTTTAAAAATGGGCCAAGGAAAATCTTATGCAGTTCAACAAGACCAAGTTCTAGATGATGCACTTGGGATGGAGCACCTCTCCTATTAGGAAAGACTAGGAGAATTGGGTTTGTTCAGCCTGGAAAGGAAAGACTTCCAGGTGACCTAAATGCAGCTTTCCAGTACCCAAAGGGGGCCCACATGAAAGATGGAGTGAGATTATTTACAGGAGCAAGGAGTGACAGGACAAGGTGCAATGGCTTTAAACAGAAAGAGAGGTTTAGGCTGGAAATCAGGTAAAAATATTTGACTGTGAGAGTGGTGAGGCCCCAGAACAAGTTACCCAGAGAAGTTGTGAATGCCCCATCTCTGCATGTTTCACCTGGATGGAGCTCTGAGAAACCTGAGCTAGTAAAAATTGTCCCAGTCCATGGCAGGAGCATTGGTACTTGGTTATCTTTAAGATCCCTTCCAACAGAAATCATTCTATCATTCTGTGATATAAGGAAGACCAGACCATTTGTCTCTACATCAACAGAGGGCATTCAGTACTCCTTGTGTTTGGACCTAACCTTGCTCTTTGTCTGCTAGTGGAAACCTAACAGGCTCTAGGCTTGAAGACAGTGATTAATAACATTAACTTACAAAAAGGGCTTTCCCAAGACTTTTACTCATTCCAATAATCCCATCAGCTTCAACATGTCTGATGTTCTTACTTTGCCTCATAAATACTGTGGCATCCCAACTGACATTCAGATCTGAGAGTTTTAATTTTTCGTTGTGTCTTAATACACTTGGCACTTTACATTTAACATTTCCACCACATGGGAAAAAGACTCTGGCATGGTGGATCAAATATATCAAGTCACAGCAACTTGCCTTTCCCTTGCTCTCCCTCTGTTCCATTGGCACTTCGTCTGCTATGAAAAAAAAATAATAATTTGGAAAATCCCAAATACCTGATCTGTTTTAGTGCAAGTTTAATTACACCTAAAACTAATTTGAAAGTGTCAGCAATATCTTCTCTCAAGAACATTTAGGTATACTCCATTTAGTAATAACATGACACGAAGAAGTAATGAAATTACGACCGTGGGAGTAAAAATTGTTTTAAAAGAAAGACTATTACTCATACTAAATACCACATGTTTAAGTGAGTGGCATTGCATTAATAATTATAGTAGTTATCACTCTTCATTGAAGAGAAAATATATTCAGATTACTAGCTGTATTTAACATAGCAAAACGAAAGACGGATTTAACAAATGTTATTGTGGAGCTGGGGTAGTCATCTGCCAGCCTCTATTCCCATCATTAGTAGCCAACTTGTCTTGAAGCCACTAAAAATATGGCTACATAAATTGTTACTCATACTAACACACTTTATTGATAAAAGCCCAGATAGATACAAACAGACAGAATTTAAGAAAAATGCATTTTTCTATCTCTTTTTGTTCTTCTCACTTTATTATATCTGTTCCAAACATCATAGACATTAAGAAAAATTAAATGTTTATTCTAGTTTCTATTGTTTTATAACAAGTAGAGTTTCCAATAGAAGAGATGGACATAAAACCCCTGCTGTTTCAAGTCCTATTTACTATCACTAATAGATAAGCTAGAAGTGCCTTTATCTTTGACTTCTTCAAATAATCATTTACCATGATTAACCTGGTTTCCTCGGGATTGAAAGATTTCTCTAGTGCTTTTCCCACTTGCCCATTAGACTGCTTGGTACTCTTTAAATGTCAGAAACTCATGATCAAAAGAATCACTGCCTTGGATATATCCTGAAACTATACAGAGAGCAAAACACCCATTTCCAGTTAGAAAATTAGTAGAATCTATTTTACAATAGATTATACAAACCTACAGTAAAAAAAAAAAAAAAAAAAAAAGGCTGCTAATTTATAATCATATTAGAAATGCTATGAAGCAGATTCTGTCTAGCACTCCTAGAAAATTGGCCTGGAACTGCTTATTACTCTTGTTGCTCCTTGGATGGCCAGAAGGAAGAGCAGAGGCACCGCATTTAGCCCTTTCAACCACACGTAAGCATTTTCCAACGAGCCTCTGCACTCTTTCCTCACCACAGCTACTACTGCTTCTCCTTCTCTGAAGTCTCCTTAACACAGAAAACAACCATGAGGTTCATTTTTCTCCAAAAAGGCCTCCCTAGTATATATTCTGTAAAGTCAGTTCAAAAATGGTCCTTACGTGGGTCATTGCTCACCTCCCTCTCTGCTGTAGGTCCAATTGGATTCAATATCCAGATTTATCTGGCCAATTATTAATTTCTAAGGCAGCTGAATCAGCCAATTAATCAGGACAAAAAGGTCGTGTTTCAAGCCCCCAGATAGAAGACCACAAGCTGAATTATCACACTGTCCATTTCTGCATAGCTGTCTAAATAATCCTGGCATTGCTCAAACTCTGAGCTTGTCTGAGAAATCCATATATCTGGTCATATAGTTATCAGGGGGCACTTGATATTTTCAGAGCTTCTTTCTTCCTCCTCCCCTTTTGATTGAAGTATTTGCAGCTTTGATCATTCAAAGATCTTGCTAACCTTAAATATTCAAGACGTGCTTTCGTTAGTTTAGTATTTCTTTCTCCCTTTAGCGGAATTGCTCTGAAAGGAATTTTTCTACAAGACTGTGAGTACAGGGAAATATGCTGTTGCATCTCTCCAATGAAAGCCTTTCAGCAACATCAAGAATGTATCACTCCTGGTAAAACATCTGCTAGAGACAGTTAACCTTCACAGGGTTGTGAGTAAAAAGATTAGCAACAAAATGAGCCAACATGGTGGGCATATGTGTCTGCTGATGTTCCTGTACAAGAGGCGTTCACCTCAGACTCTGTCCATCTTCACTATGCAGTCAAACAGATGACTGAACTGAGTTGTTTCAACTCATACTACAGTGATTGAGAAACAGCACTCAGTATAGCAAACATAAGGACTGGGAAAAATTCTGTTAATAATAATAAAAAACATTAAAATTCTTAAGGATTAGGATTTCTTTTAGTAGCTATTCCTTCACACAACATAGCTTTTATGTCATACTTTTGTAAAAGGCTCCTTGCACAGGGAACACATAGCAGTACATTCCTCTTGTGCGAAACTGCCAGCAAGTTGTACAAACCCTTTCTCCTCAAAATCTTATTTACCTGCAACCACTAACTACTCTCGCAAAGGACAGTTCTGGTCTAAATTTCTGATTCAATCAGAACTTTTTCACCTTGGTGAAAAAATCACCATTTACTTGAAATAGTATTTCTCCTGCTTTGAGTTTTAAAGTGAAACAGTCATTCAACCTTTGGAAATGGGATTGAGACTGATGAGCTTCACCAATGAAGCCAAGTCAAAACTGAGTGCTGTGTAAAAGACCTCATAACACTTGTAAAGAGAGAGCATGTAGGGTGGAGTTCCTATTTTCCCACAAACAGGAAAGGAAAATCCTTCATTGGAGGTCTACAAAGTTCTCTGGAAGAGAAGAAAGCCTCACATAGGTCTGCAAGCTGCCAACACAGCAGCCAGGAGGGACTCAACAGCAGAATCTCACACCACTGGCATTAGATAACTCAGTCCCTGCAGGATGGCTGCCATTCACAGGGCAGGGACAAGCCTACACTCTTGGACAACAGCTCAGTGACACCTGGACAACAACACTAACACAAACTTCTCCACATAAAGAACATGCATCATGGCACAAATTACAGGAGCATACGAGAATAAATTTTGAGTAGGCGTCCCAAAAAGCAGAGATGCCTTCTAAGGCTTTTTTTTTTTTTTTTGGTTTGTGGAGGGGTTTTTTCCCAGAGGTGTCTGTAAGGATAATACCTACTTCTTTACGAGGAAAAGCCCTTCCCTTGCCTGCATGCAGTCATACTCCATTAATTCAGAATAGCTGCTATAACAGCGATGGTAACTGTTGTGATTTTTCATATTGAAACTCTTCCACCGACTCTAAATTGATAACATATATTTATATCTTATTATACAAAGAAATTCTGTTCCCTTCCTGTTGGCAATTGGGCTATTTTTGTTAAAATTCACTTATTAATTCAGCAGAACAAAGTTCATCTTAGTAAGTTATGCACATTAATAGCAGTCTATTATCCATGTCGCCTTCTTATGAATCAATTGTTTAATGTCCAAACTTCAAAATGAGCAGAAGAAACATATTTCTGCATAATGAACTCTGAGAAAAAGTCAACAGACGTTCATGAAGTCTCATTACATCTATCTACATAGGCTTTTAATTAAATATATTCATGTTTATATAAGAAATCTCATCTATATTGTTCTAAAATTTGCCTCTACTTGAGCCTGAGGTTTAACGAACTCACCAAGACCACCAACCATACCAGGTTTTGGGTTCTTTTTTAAATGCTTTGCACATCTCTTACTTCTATTGAAATTCTTAGCCCAGATTTCCAGTTTTCCTTTCCCAGGACAACTCTTATTCTGAAATTAACGAACCTTCTCCTGACAGCCACACAGAAGTTGCCTGAAGTGTGCATGGCTCAGACATCCTGGTACACATTTCAGGCAGCCTGAGGCCACAACACCTTCTTCTCTGACCCAGGAAATCTGTTGGTTTTGCTTTGGGTGTTTGACATCCAAGCGTGGTTTGTCTTTTAATGCTGCTACTGTAAAAGTCCTCCAGAGAGTTCTAAATTCTGCCTGTTTTCTTCTTGGTTTCCCAGAAAGCCTTAAATGCCTAACCAGAGACAGTCATTTCAACAAGAAAAATAATGGACTTCTCAGTTTGAGGAACACACAGGCAAACTAAATGTTAAAAGAGAACAGCCCATAATGGACATTTTTCTGGTTTTCTTCGCTGTTTAGTTTTTTGTTTGTTTGTTTTTTCTCAACATCAAAATAATTAAAGCTATCTTTTATATATATATACTTTTAGTGACAATTCTACTGAATATGACATTTCAGAATTAGTACTCGATTCAAAAAAATTAAAAATGCTGCCCCTCTCATTATTTCTCCTTCCCCAGATCTAAATTATCCAACAATAACAACACTAAATTTATGAATACATTCTATCACCTCTAAGCTGCAGTTTGGACAAGTTTATTACTAGCCAAGTAATAAATATTACCCAGCATTTCAGCTGCCTTTCATACATTTGAATGTACTTCCACATATAAAAGACACTCACTACTGAAAACATTACAGCCCTGATTCAGAAAAGCATTTAAGAGCATTAAAAAGGTGTTTTCCTGCATAAGCACTAACAACAAAAAGCACAACATCAGAAGGCATGACAAATCGGAAGAAGAAACAGTTGAACAAATACAAAATATATGGGAGATATACTCTGGGTGATGTCAAGGGTTTGGAGAGTATTTCAGAAGGCTTCTGTTATTCTTTTCAAGTTTTTCAGAACCTGTTTTCAGATCTTATTGCAGGTAGAAATCTTGCTACCATTTTCCATGAGAAGACAGATTTCTCAATAAAGATGAAGTGGTTTTGGCACAGGCACAGACTATAAATGTTTCTGTTTGCCCTGCACTTATTTAGATCCCTCACTGGATTATTTATAAACTAGTGCAAGTCTTTCACATGGAGTCTAGATACAGAGGTACAAATTGGCTTGCATCTTCTCTTATGTCAAACAGGCTGGTAGATCTTTATTTGTGTGACAGAAATCATAAATAATGACTCTGAATTTGATGTGGCCAAAACAATATGATGCTGCACCCCCTTAGTCACCTTTCAGACTCATAGAAAAGCCTAAAGCTTGCTTCGTGACTAGAAACCCTGGAGCAGGAATCATGACTGCACATATAGACTGCAGAGCAAAAATGTTCCAACCTCTCAGCCAACTCTTCCTGGTGAACTACTGCTCCCTTCAACATCACTATTTTTACACAGTTATTTAAATATGAACACAAATAAATTCAGTCGCCATTACCTGACTCCATAATTCTGTTAGCTCACAACATTTTTCTCATAGGAGCCATAGGGAACTACTTTTGTCACTTCATGCTTTTAGCAGCTATACACATTGACAGAATGGAGTAAGAATGCATTAAAAAAAAATTAATCAAGACAACACAAAACCCTAACCTATAACTTGAGACCACTCTCTTATTCTACAATCCACTAGAAAATGCACATTTCTCAAATTTGTGACTAGAAACACATAATCTCTTAATTATTAACAATTTCTACCATTTTTAAACTATGACAAAACATTATTGCAATTAAGAACTAAACACAAAGGAAGCATGGATGGGAATGAAGCATGGATTTTCTCATCCAAGAGAATTATTTGTTATTCTATAAGTATCCACCTACTGAATTGCAACTTGAACTTTAAATCCTAAAGTGCGTTAGCAACTCCACAGAATTTGGAAAGATGCAAGGAGATGGGAGTAAAATAAGTCCGAGTGTTTCATGCTTATGGCTTCAGCTCAATATCATCATTCTAGCTAAACTAAAGCACTGAACTAAAATTAAGCTAAACCTATACTAAATCCTTCCACCTCCAATTTAATCCTACTTTTTGCCCTCCTTGGTATGGGCACTGGAAAAGCTTTCCCTATTTTTTGTAGCAGCCTATTTAAAGTCCTCTGTGTCTTTCTACATTATCCTATTCCCTAAGACAAACAACTTTAGGATGTACTCTTTCCAGTAAGATATAATTTCCAAATTTCTCACTGCTTTGGTGATCTGGACAGCATCCACTAGTCCAAATTGTTCCATCTTGGCTCCATAATAAAAACAGACATGCTTAAAAGAGCAAAGGTTATGAAGAAAAGGTATGCATACCTAGAAGACTTGATCACATTCAGTCATTACATTCTTCCCTGGTTTCCGCCTTTCCCCCAACATATTGTTATCGGTCATCAATTCAGAGCAGTTGAGGCACATTTGAGAATTTGACCAAGATAATCGATGAAAAGATAACTCAACATGAATTTGGGCAATGATCAAATGGTTTATGCAGAAGATGGAATGATCCTGGCCCACCCACTGACACAAATACCCTGGGGAAGCAAAGCAGCATCACTGAACTATTCCTGCTCCTGAATGACAGCCACCAAGTCCTGGTGAGGTGGGACTTTGCTGTTGGCCCTGAAGAGCCCCTCAGAGCGGTTCACCAGAAGGAGAAGGGCACTAATGCACTGGCAAAGCTCAAGAGACAGAGCTTTGTGTAAGCTCAGGAGGGAGGAATACTGTGGTGTGTTTACAGCTGAGGGTAATATAAACAGGTATTTTTTATTCTTCTCCTAGTTTTGGTTTGTTTGTTTGGTTGGTTTTTGTCTGTCAGCTATTGTTGAAAGGAAGTCATCAGGAAATATTTATACAGCTGTTCAAGATACAGGTTTTGTGCCGACTAAGACAACTCTATTTTACAGAAAAACAACAAAACCTTGTAGACCACAACACAAAAACCACATAGGTTCTGTAGTGTTGTCTGCGTAATACTAGAATTTCACAATTTAATTCATGAAAGTATTATCTTTTATGATATCAGTAGATCTGAACATTTAGTTTTAATCTCAGTCCTTAAGCTACCCGGTTAAATTAATGGACTTACATTTTTTTACAAGATTACATAACCAGAAATATAAGATTTTTTTTTCTTTTTAACTGTAAATCAGTTAAATGGCTAATGATGTTGATGTTTATTTGGTCAAATCAGGGTTTCAGCATCCACCGAAGCAAATGAGATAGTTCATGCCTCTTGACATTAATGCTTACCTTGCCTGACTCCTGACTAAACAAAATATTACTATGGACCCAGAATTAAACATAAGCTCTGCAACAGCCAAACATTGGAAGTTTGTATGTCCTCAGGTCAAAATCATGAAACAAATTTCTCTAAGTCAGATCTTACAGTGAGCATAAATATTTTAAAATGTAATAATTCTTACTTTACTGGGGAACAAACTTAATTGAAGAAATACATCAGTATGAGGCTAATGTACCACATAAGCATCCATCAGCCAGTAAAGCAGCAAACCTGGTTCACACAACTCCTCTCATTTGCTAGGAACTATAATACAAATAGGAAACAAGAGATGTTGGAGTGATGCTGAGCGGCTACACATTGCATGAACAGCCTACTGGCAAGAACTGTTGCTCTGAAATTTAAATCAAGGAATTTTTTTCATATTTATGACATTCACAATGACGTGTAGACAAGCAATCTCCTTCTAGTGAACTAGGACAGTTTTCTCTGAAACTGGTGAAGTCATTAACTACAGTTAAGAAAATAAGTGTTGGCTTCCAGCTTCTGGGAAAACAAAGCTGCAATAGGAAGCTGCTCTTCAGAAGCAGTTTTTCTCTGATTGTTTATTTATTCTGGCAGTATTTGGATGGCAGTTCTTGGTTTTTGACAAAAAGTCTGCATTTGTCTCTACTCTGACACTGCTGAACACCGCACAGTAAACTGTCCATACAAACCAGTGTATACATTAGTAAACCTCATTAAAAAAGCCAGCTTGAATGGATACAAATCATTCTGATGCCCATAGCAGCGTTGGACTGCTCAGAAGATAGCTCAATATGTAACGAGAAAACCAAGGTCATCTTTACAGCACCACCTTGTTATTCTTCATTTAATCACTGAATCTGTTCCTTTCATCTACTCAATGACTTTGAAAGTTACAAGAATATTTTCACTTCCCACAGAGGTTGAATAGATATAATCTAATGAAAGGGAAACCCTTTTAGCACAAAACAATACACGGTATACCTGAATGAAAGCAATTCTCAGTCCACACTGGGATCCTTGATTTTGGTTACACCAGACACTGAATCCATTGCAAAGTTTTCAAGGAAATATAAGGACATGAAAAACTAGTAATTACCTACCAGTAGGTCTGTATCATGCAATGGAATTTGGTGAACAAACTGTGGAGGCAACAACAACCCTCACTGTCTAAGTGAACAGTATCACCTAGCATTAAAATCTTGTGTCTTAAATATAAACGTAGGATGGTGTTGCTGCTGAACGCGGAATTTTAATATTCCCTAATTCAGGGTGCTAACGGTACAATTTTAATAGGTGCCTTTTACTGTAATCTCTAGATTTAAGGGCTATATATTGTGAGTATACACAATATATAACAGAACCACAAGAAAGTATGTGTCCATTACCTACAACAACAAAAAGATCTCCTGAAGATCTTGGTGTTTCTGTTTGCCAGGGAGACAGAGGAAATTGTATAAAAGCTGCAATTCTATAACCTAGTAGCCCACTCAACACAGAGGGCCACATTCATTTCCTCAAAATGAACAGGGGTACACAGCAGTGCAAAGGAGACGCTTAATGAAGAGGGCAATAGGCAAAGCAGTTTCAATAGTTTATCAAAAATTAAAGCAGCACATCTAGAATTTACAGTTAGGGAATTGTTGCGGCTTCATAAAATAAAAAGAAACTAAATTGAGCTACCACGATGCTGCATAAGCAAATTGTGCCTTCCACTTGAACATCACTTCAGCGCTGCTGAGCAGGTGTGTGCCTACTGCAGCCTCCTCTCAGGCTTCCTGCTGAGCCCCTGCTTCACTTTCCCTTTGAACAGAGACTATTTACATACCTTTTAGAATTAAAACATGCAGTCGTCCATTTTGACTGTAATTGCCATTCTTTCATGTAGAAAAACAGCTTTTATGGTTGCAGTTGTTTTGGTCTGTCTCTTACTCTGCCACCAAAAAAGGCCTGAAAAACAAAACCAAGGCTGCACCTGCATGGACCTCCACAGGACTACCCTGGCAGCTATCCATGGCAGCTTTGTCACTACTGCTCTCATTGCCCCACATGGCAGAGGAAAAACAGACCCGTGATCCTCCGTGTGCAATCCACCACAAAAACACAAGCCTGCTATTTACTACAAGAATTTCTCTGCTGATTCCGAACAAATCCCAGCCTCATGTAAATCCTCTCATGTGATGCAGCCATCCCAGCCTCTGCTCCCTGGCTTGGAAATGCAGAAAGTGAGGTGTGCTGAGGGGAATGGAAATCCCTAATATTGAGGTAAGAGATTTAGAGGTCTGCCTCAGCAGGGTTCATGCAGCCACAGCACACCCCAAGAGAATTCAGTGACTCTTTTGTGCATTTGAGGGGCATGGCAAACAAGGAGGGAATTCAGCACAAATGTGAAGAGTGGAAAAAAAACATCACTTGGTGGTTATGTGATGTTATAAATTGCAATAAAGTATGCTGGCAGCTGTCGCAGTTCTTCCACATTAACATTAAGAAGACAGGCGAGAATGGAATAAAGATGATTTTACTGACTTGATGAGAAAAGAACATCCAAGCTCTCTAAAATATGCTAGACTTTGATGAGGTCACAAACTTGACAGTGAATTGCATTAGGAACTCATTACTCTCCCCACCAGGGCTCATGCTGTGCAATCCAAAACACACACAGGCCAAATATGTGCTGACATACGGCAAAAACACTCTGCACGTATAAGGAATCTACATAGAGAGGAAGAGGCTACAGCAAGGACTGGAAAAAGAAAAGTAGCAAACACAAGCAATGAGCATCCCAGAAGTAGCTGAGTAGATAAGAGTCAGTTCAACCTGATTTCACTCAAATACTTTAATTTCAAGAAAATCATGTCATAATGAAAGGAAATGTACTTCAGACATCTCAGGCAGTCAGGACTAGAACTGATAGTTTAAGGAACGCAACAGTGGTTTCCTAGAATATCTTGCAAGGGTCAGAAAACCTTAATATCAAAAGTGACCTTTACAGAAATCACAAAATTTCTCCAGTTTAGGTAAACAGATTTGCAAATTAATTTATTTACATCAGAGACAGCCTCTAGTACATTCTGTTAAGTGTGGGAAAATGGGTTTGGAAGCCAAAATAAGCTAAATGAGTACTGGGCACTCTTTAACTGATTGAAGCATAGTCATAGAAGCTTGCTACATGGATTTAGGCAAATCGGCTTTAGCAAACAATTTAGTTAGATCAATGCCAATTCTACATTTAGGCCACAAATACAATTTTCACTTTGCACATTGCTTAGTTCACACTTGTAGAGCTTATGGGAAAACAAATGTAGTCCAATGAAGCAGAGAGCACAATTGCTCATTTCAGCCAGACAGCAGGATTATATTTAAAATACTCAAAAGAGAGTTTACTGTGTCCAAATGAATGCATCTCTCTCAGCTATTTTCAATCATCTAGGCCTGTACCTCAAATTATTAAAAAAATGGGGAATTTAGATTCCTAATATTGGGTCTACTGAATTGCACCACCAGGCCAAACAACCAAGAAATTATATACCACAACATTTGAGACCTTTTCAGGTAGATTTTGTGTAGAGGATTCTGTTACAGGGATATAACGGATCTGCAGATGGGATTAAAAACTAGATATTTTATAGTTAACTTATTATACTTAACAGTTCTGAGCTGTGAGCCTATAGAGATTTACGGGGTCTTTTAACATTACTTAATAAAATGGGAAAAGAAGGGGGTATGGACTTTATTCAGTGTTACAGGATCAGATATATGAACTCATGAGACACACCACTAGCTCTACAGATATAAAAACCCACACTTACAGGAAGAAGTCTTGCTGATGAATCTTTCTACAGAGGAGCAATGGGTTACCCAAATTTAGAGAGTCCTCAAATAATAAGGAGAAAAAAAAAGAGGGAAAAAAAACAAGCAGAAAAATAAGTGAATTAGAAAAAGTAGAAAATAGCCTGAAGAAAATTAGTTTGTTCCAAAATGTAACAAATTCATGAAATAAGGATAATTATGATGATGATTCATATGCTTGAATTAAAGAAAAAGTTAAGAAAAATCTAAATTCAGTGGAGAAGTAGAACCGTCTCTGACTGTGCATATCTAGGCAGTTTTCCTTTCCACACAATTATCAATAAGGCATTCTAAAGTGAACCTCTGATGAAAGGTGTCATAAAATCACCATTCACACATACCAGTTTTCATATGGTTGGTTGTTCCATTTCTTCCTGTTTTTTCCAAAATAATTCAAATTTTCATGAAGTAGTCTGATTATGAACACAGACAAAGCAGTTTATCAAGACTGTCTGACACCTTAATTGCCACCACTTTAATTCAGAAAATGGAGAATTACAAATTTCCAAGCTTCATTTTTAATTTTTTTCTGTTCTTCCTCTCCCTGGGTCTTCATCTTAATTCAACAAATACATAAGTCTCCTAAACCTAGTAATAAAAATGATTAAAACGAATTCTAGAAGTAGAGTCCTCTTTTATTTTTCTTTTTTTGTGGTAAACTTACAATGCGGTAATAAGAATTTACATATATATATATATGTGTGTGTGTGTGTGTGTATATATACAGTGTTTAGGATTTATAATGTACTTTTATATTCACAACAACACAGAAGAGGTGGTTTGCTTCATTGTTCACTTGACACGCCTCTCTAATTCTGATACTGTGTAAAGAAATCATGCTTGTAAGTAATCAAGAGCTGGAAGTCCTCTGCATGGCTGTAGGAGTCTTACTTTATTTTCAAGGGGAATTTCAGAGTCAACTGTTTCTGCTATGGATTAGTGCCACCAAAAGTGGAATCATCATCCTTAGTATCAATGCTCTTTCAACAGCAGCCCTAAAATAGGTTGTGAGACGGAGAAAAAGCCTTCATTTGAGTATATCAGCTCTGAATGTATAAGATAGTCCCCTTAGGATAACTTTATTGAAGGCCATTTTGTAAAAACTAATGAGTTTGAAATTAAAAATAAAACCCTATGCCACTTAGTGGTTTTCCTGAATTTCAAATATTAAACATTTATCTTATTAGCCTCTCCTCTTCCTACATGACCTATTTTTTACTTTCCTGTGAATTGAAATAAAAAACAACTCAGCGTTCAGTTTTCTTGAAATTCGCTATTTAAATAATATTCTTTACACCGCTACATACAGGTACACACCTAACACAGTTACACCTCAATGCCACATATGTTACATCTTTAACTTCAAAATCTCTTATCTAAAAAGCTACAGATACTACGCAACAGGCACCATGTTTAACAGAGAGTGATTAAGGACAGCATCAGGATTGTGAGCTATGGACTCTCCAGAAAATAAACTGCGAATGTACGTACAAGATCCCATTCTAAAGCTTACAGAGGTACACAGAAGTTTTGCCATTCAGATAAATCTTCAGAGAGATTCATGGTAAACTTAAAGATTAAATATATTCCTTCAAAAGTAAAAAACTCAACTGCATAATTAAACCTAAAAAGACTGTATCTTTGTACAAATGGACATTGAGGCTTCTCCTTGGCCCCTCTCCTTTCTCTTCCCTTGCCAATACTTTATTCTAATCAGCTGAAGAATTCCCAAGGACTGTGATAAATGCAAATACTTCACCCTACAAAATTCTTAACATGTATTATTTCTTCCCTAGGCAGCAGAATAAAGAAAAACCAGAGGCAACCATAACCAACACAACCTACATTTCAGGGCATCACAACTTCCTAATTTCTGGAACCTCACTTAATTTATAGTCTTCAAACAAAACATCCCTCTCCAACAAGCCTTTTCTCACTCTTGACCTTTCTTTTTATTTAACTGCCATTTCAAATGCATCACTTTTCTTCAGTATCCCCCAATTAGATTTCTCCTCTAAGATCCTCTCTCCTCAAGATCTGAATGTATTTTTTGCAGATTGATTTCCTATTTATAGGTGCACCTCCATCCTCTAGAATGCTTAACTTACCAGTCGGACAATGCTCACTTTGTCCAGTATTCCCTGCATATTCTAGGAAATCCTTTCCTGACTCAGAGATTGCCAGACTAATGCAGGAAGCAGTGTACTTCTTTTTAGCACAAATAGCCTTGACTCAACAGAGCAGTACTATGAACTCCAATCTTCACAAAAAGCAAGATATTTACATAGGTAGGCCTTGAAAATACTTCCATTTATTAGGATTTTCACTCTAATAAATATCACAGGAGTGAAGGAGAGCTTTTTTAACAACTAGTGCCAAACTCAGTTTAAAATGCACAAATCATCATCATCGCTACCAGCTCATAGCTTTTACAGGGTCAAAGTAGTCATTCATGCCAGCAATTTGCAACAACTAGAAATACACAGAACTATTTTTTCATGTTAAATTCCTGTAATGGAAGGCTTGGGATTTTTGAGATATGCACATGAAACCAGATCTGTCCTACACACCTGGTTCAGAACCAACTTTGCCAAAAAAAATCCACCATCGTGAGCAAAAAAGTAAGTGTATGTGACAGACATGAAGTTATAGTTCTAGAAATTTTCTCTAGACAAATACTTTACAGTTGGTTTACTGACTGGGAACGTGCACTGAATTCTAAATAGAATGCTGTATATTGGTTTAAGTTTTGACATTACCCTGTATTAGGAATCAATGCTGAAATCCAGCCCTCCATTACACAGCTATTAACAACACATTAGGAAAGAATTGTTCAAACCTCAAAAACCTCAGAAGTAATCTCCAAAACACAGCCATTCTCTGTCAAAAGTAGAGGCAGCCATCATTTCAGGTAGAAAAAGAAACTGAGCTCACTTGTTTATCCTGCATCTTGTTTGTTCCAAAGTAATTAACTGAATGAAGAAATCGCTTGCCTGTCCACGATCATAGCAGACTTAAGGCTTGCCAACTGCCTCTTCTGGAATTAATTCAGCCAATACTGTCATATGCTTTAAGTACATCCTCAAATCTTGGCCAGATAAAACAAACTGTTAGTTTAGTTTTGTTTTGCTTTCTTTTTCCCCAACAGAAAACACTCAAGTTAAACTTTTAATGAATTTCCTGTAATAATTCAGTATAGTTTCCCTAATATGTATTTCTCAATATAGTAATTCAGTATAGCTTCCCCTTGTGAGGGAAAAGGGAAAAAAAAACCAAAATAACATCATCAGTGCCCCCAGGAATCTTCAAAACACTTTAACTCTTCAATTTCTATGGCAATGTTCTTCCTCTCCATGGCTTTCACATTAGATAACAATTCACATTTCTGATCAATAAGCAAAATTTTTGGCTTTGTTTCACAATAAACTGTAAAACAACGTTACACATCTTGCTCATGAAAATGCATTCACCATACATAGGAAAAAATTCACCCATCTCTACAGAGAGGACTTACAGCTACAGGTCTTGTAAATGAAAAGCAGGACACAAAGATGGGTGTTATTTCAGAATTAAGAATTAATTTATCTTGAAAAAAATCTCACACCAAAATTTACAGTAACTCAATTGCAACTCTACTGTATGTTTAGCCAATACTGATCTATATAATTAAGTACAAATTATTAACCTACTAAAAAGCAGTAAAGAATAGCAACTATCTTTCAGCAATTAATGCAAATGCTCCTGAAATACAAAATTAGGTGCTACTGTAAATATTGACAACACCGGCCATGCCCTTGGAATCTTACCTTCTTTTTTTTTAAGCCTGATAAAATGCATCCCTTAGCAAGCTGCTACAGAACACAATCAAGAATCAACATGAGCTCATCCAAAATACTTATCATTCTAATATACTGCAGATCAAATTGACAGCAGAGCCAGCTGTAAAGATTGAACAACATTTTTCACTTTGAGACTTTACATTCTATTGTGCTAGAATTTAACTGCACGGGCCAAATACCAAAGGTCTTTGCAGACATTCAGTGAACAGTATCAAATCCTGCAAACTTTTTACTTAATAAAATTTTGCAAGAAAAACTATAGACCAGTATGTGCCAACCCACACCTTAATCCATGATTTAAAGGTCTTTTCTACTGTTCTATGATTTTAATTTGACGCAGTTCATCACACACACACAAACACACACTCACACTTTGATCAGAAGGCATGAACTAAGAACTAAGTTTATTTAAAAGTCTGACTCCATTATATAGTATATCTACAAAGGCCAGGGATTGGGGGAGAAGGTTGACACCTCTCCCCATCCCATTGGTCAAGACAACTGTCCATCAGCTGTCCATCTCTCTAAGAACAGGAATGAAAACTTTCCTTGAAAATACAATAACATTGGCTGTGTTTACAGACCAGAGCATGAGAAAGAACCCAAAACATGAAACTGTGAAACAGAAGAGAAGGCTGAAAAAATTAGGGCGACATTAATTCAATCTCCTTGTGCTTCTATCCAACAAAGCAACTATTACTAACATGACTGAAGAGTTTTCTCCATGTAGACCTTGCCTCAGTTTGCAAAATCCTCACTGTTTTCTTACTGAAGTCAAGATTTTCTTTTTTTTCTGTATTCTTCAGGTGTAGGATATAAGCCTTCTCTGAACACATTCTTCCAACTCTGCTCTGCAAACACTATTATCAATATATCAGGATTTTCACTCATACTCAATACTGCTTACATTTGAACTACTACACAGTTGCACTTTACTTCTACCACAGATCCACTGAATGAAAAAAAAAAAAAAAAACCAACCTAACAACGGAAAAAAAAAAGGGACTGTTAAATGATTATGTATGCTTAAATTTTCAGGCACAAACCAGCAAACAATCCCCAACCTTCATTAAAAATTACCTAAGCTCTCCTTTGCACTATATTTTACAGTCACAAACAAAAATACAATTCCTTCCTTTTTAGAAACTCGGTTATTTGAGAAGTAATTGTTTTTTAATTTATTTATTTTATTTTCTAAGGTAAGAGAGCATTTGTATCGTAAGAGAGCATTTGTATCTTCCTAGTTTGCAATCAAGGATGAACCTCAGAAGACATAATCGTGGATTTCCGGCGCTCCCTGCTAGCACTTCAGTTCCTGATCTCTCTTCACTCTCAGTGTCCCTCCAAGCAAGACCAAATGAGTTCATCGTGACATAATCCCTACACCATTCCCAGATTTCACTGTATTATGACATTCTCCATCTTCTGCTTAAATGTTGGTTTCACGGTTTTATGCTTCTCATTAGCCAGTAATCCTCACAAGAAGCAGAGATGCATGAACTTAACTAGAACTGATTCTCTATTTGTTTCAAAAAAAGAAATAAATGAAAAAAGATTAATAATAAAACAGGCTGTAATACTTCAAAGATGAAAAATCACTGTGTGTGTTATCAACATGACCTAATGTAAATGTTTGACAAATCTGATTTTATTTAATATATCCCCTTACTAAAGCTGAAGAAGGGGAAACTGCATCCCTGGGAGACACGACTTTCTTAAAATGTCTTATAAAACATTGTAAAGAATGTATGTTTTGACAAACAGGAATGACTTTATTCAGCCAGGAGAGTCACTGATGAGATACCAGTTCACAGAAAATAAGATATCTTAAGTTATATAATTCCTTCAGGTTTCTACCACGTTTAGTGAGATAAAATTTATAAAGATCGGAACACTACTCCTGTTATCAAACATGATTAATTACTGTATGCCAATACTGTAATATAGATGCATATCTAGTAAGATAGATCCATCATAATCTAAAAATGCAAGATATTCATACAGTCCACAAAACTCTACTCAAACTTACAGCCAGGAGCTGAATTAAACATGTGAAAGCAAGAACACTAAATTAAGTAATGAAATCTAGGCTGCAGTCTTCTTCATTAAAATCTTCCAAGAATAAATTAGGACATTAAAAAGAAAAAGAGAAAAAAAAAGAGAAGAAAATCTTATTATTACAATTACAGGTTAGAAACACCTATGTATTACTTTGTTTAAAAATGTATGTGTGTGTCTGTGAATGTACATACATCTATACACAAAATATTTGCCTCTACATTTGTATGTATATATGGATAAGAGCACCTGAAGTCTAAAGGACTAGGATCTCAAACATTCTCCCTCCTGTCTCACATGCACATTTCACCCATTTTCACATTTCTCCAGTGCACACAGTTATCACACTGTACCTGCCTGAAGAGTAGAATTGCAATGAAAAATTCAGGTAACACATTTTCCTTTAGCCTCCACCTTTTCAAATACCTTCCCAACCACAGACAAGGCCTGGGTTTCTAGAGGCAACATATTACTCACAGTGTCTTTACAAAACTGTAACAATTACCTTGTTATTTTAAAATTGGTTTGCCAGTAAACAAACAAAATAAGATTTGCAAAGTTTGTTCATTATAGTTACTAACACACACCTCCTGATCCCTATTTGCAAGGAGCACACAAACAGCAGCAGTACTAAATAGGATTTTAATATTTCTGCACATTTTAGAAAATTAGCTCTTCATATTTGAAGAAAGCAGTATCATTTCAAAGAGGAATGCTTCCTTCTCACAAATCTGTCAGGACTGCATTGCAAGAGAGGTTGCTCTAATGAAATACAAACCCAACATAAACGAGATCTGCACTTCTCTAGAGACTAATGGGTACATTTCTGCTACCAAATACTAAATATAAATGTCTTTCAATTGTTGAGAATACAAAGTCATTGAAATTTTGCAGAGTTTTCATTTCAGTAAGTGAGGCAAGCTATCACACTTTCAAAAAAAATCTGCTATCACAGCTAATAAAGTAGTATTCACAGCAGATAGGTATCTATAGCTATCATTGCACTTCAAGCTATACCAAAATAGTGAATTTTAATACAAAAGCAATGGAAAGAGCATTGATATAGAAGTATTAGAACACTTCTAATAATTAGTATTAGTCAGTAAGAGTGCAAGATGCTACATGCAACACAGCACAGCTGAAGAGGGAAGAAACAAGAACCAATTCTGAGAGCCTTCAATGATAGTTTTAAGAGACATTTATTGCTATCAGAGCTCCTGGGATGGAGGTGCAGACTGTACCTACTTACCGTAGCCGTTTCAAAAATGTCATAACCTAGTCATCAGGGAAGTAATTTTGAAAAGATCAAAAGATCAAAGCTCTCATCTCACTAAAAGATTAAGGAAATGGCAATTGGAGAGAGAAGTTTAAGTAGATAAACCTGCAGTTCATAAAAACCCAGCATCTTCTATCCTTAAAACAGTGAATATCACTAAAAAGAAACACATACAGCCTGAAATATCTTTGCCCGTTTTAAGGTTTGGCTGGCAATATTGTGACAAACTAAGACAATGAAAACATGTTTTTTGCTTCAGTCCGTAACAGCTCATTTTTTCCCCGAGACCTAATTATCCCTGTTATTAAATATTTATTTTCATTTTTAATTCCCCCAGTTCATTTTTTCTGCTATCAAAGCACCAACTTAAAAAATGCAATGACTAACCAAGCAGACCTTGTAGCTGCAATGCATCAAACCAGTTTTGTTGACCATTCATGGGTCACTGCACTATTAGTTTCACATGCCTGTTTTGAAGACAAATGCCAACCACAGACATTTCTTTTCCAAGCTGCACAGGTATATCACCCAGGAAAACAACTCTGTCTTGTTGTCAAGAGTCTCAATTCTCAAATTTGAAACTATATTCAAACAGTCTCTAATACAGCTAGCAATCAAATTCACTGGCCAAAGGACTAAGATGCCTAAGGTGTTTAAATCAATTTAACATACAGTATTACAGATAATGAAGAGATAATGAATTATACAGCAAAGCTGATGTTCAATACCTACACTGAAATCCTACCTTGCTTGATTTCTACCCTAAAAAAAGTTGATGTCATTTATTATATGTCTTTTACTGTATACGCTTTTTTTTTTTAACCACGAAAATATGAAACACCATCATTATTCAATAAAAGGACTTGATTTTCCATTGTAAGGCAAAGAAGGTAAGGTTGGAAAACCAGAACTTAATTCTTTAGAATAGGATAGATTCTGTCAATTGGAAGGGTCCTACAACAATCATCTAGTCCAACTGCTTGACCACTTCACAGCTGAATCAACAGTTAAAGCATAGTTTTAAGGGCATTGCCCAAATTCCTCTTAAACACTGTCAGGCTTGGGACATTGACCTCTTCTCAAGGAAGGCTGCTCCTGTGTGTGGCTACCCTCTCAGCAAAAAAATGGTTCCTACTGTCCAGCCTTAACTTCTGACAGTTTTGAACCATTCCCACATCCAGTTATTGGTTACCAGATCAGCACCTCCCTCTCCCCTTTCCCTTCTCAGGAAGCTCTAGAAAGACACAACTCCATCCCAACTGAGTTATTTACAATTTCTTTAAATAATTTTGCAGACCAAGGGAAGAATGTTCAAGGTGAAATTCACATGTGCTTGTGCATCAATTACATCCTAAAATTCAAATGAAAATCTGATGGGAGGTATCAGATCTAGAACTGCAAATGCAAGAAAATTTATTTCTCAAATGAGATCAGAAACCAGAAAGACAAATAAGGTTCTTCTCCAAATCATAGCTGGATTAAACTTCAAATAATGAATAATCACTTTTGATGATACTAAGAAAAAATATCAAAGTTATCTCTTTCAGCTTTTGACAATTATCCTGTGAAAATGAAGATATCCCTGAAACTAATTATTAAACATAATTGCCATTCATATTAGTAGGATTACCAACTGCTAATAAAGACTATTGCTCACTTGAAAAGTTCAGAGAATTTTTAAATACATATGTGAAAATAGGGACTATTGAGGACATCTCTTTTGATATTGTCAAGAACTAAAGAAAATTTATACCCAGACATTTGTATACTTCAAAAACATTTTTACATTTTCCTGTAATAGTTTGTATAGCTACATTTTTTAAAAAATGAAGTTCTGTTATTGCACAGGCTTTATATAAAATATTAATTTCTACATATTTGATTAACCTCAATCTTATAGCACATAAAGGCCTAATATATTTTGTGAATGTTCACAACCTGATAAATTACTTAGGCCAACAGGAATGTGTCTAGAAGACATTATTATTCCCCCCACCTCTTTAGAGTGCCCATCAGCAGTAGGGTGCTGCTGGGGATGGTTAATCTCTCACTCGGTGCTGCAGGCAGGCACCAACACAGTCTCCCTGCAAAATTGCTCGGAATTCAGCCTGTGCTCTGCATTATGGCAACGACATGTACCCAGCACTTCACAACACTGTTCCGCAGCCCTCTCTTTCAACTCTACTGAATTTCATCTTCTCTAATGCAATTTTCTCTGCCATTAACTGAGTTTCAGCATTTGATTTCTGTTGCTCTAAAATCCCAGGTACTATCAGATCCCTAATATTGGAATAGCCTTGTGCTTTTATCAAAGCAAGCATTTTAGCAGGGTGAAAGTCATTGCCAAAGAAGAATTATATCTTAGGATAAGGATTAACTTTACTGCTATGTATCTACTATAACTTTAGTACTCTAAAAATTATCCAAGCCAAATGCACAATCTTCGAGGGATACTTACTCTTTTATAAAGACTAGGCAAAATAGAAAAATGCAATTCTCTATACTATACACTAATGAAAATATAAACTTTAAACTATACTTATTTAAGACTACATTTATTTCAGAAACAAGCTTAGATCATATTGCATGTCATATTTCATGCATATTAATGAACTCCACCACACTATTCTGCATTAGGCTAAGAGACTGTTGTCTGTTCACAGCATTTTGCTGGAATAAATCAAAGACCCAATATCTAAGTTTCACCCAGAAACACTAAGAAACTACAAAAGGCTGTAACAAGAAAGAACTGAATTATCACACTATTGTAATAATTAAGCTACTGGTAAAAAGACCAAAACCACAGTAACATCTCAGAATTTTCAACATAAAAGCAGTAGGGGGAATAACAACACACTACTATAATACATAATTAGATAATTTGATTTTTAAGCTTCAAGCCACCACTTCAGCCTGAAAATCTGTAAAGCAAATCACAAATCACAAGAAATTGTATTTCATGTGATTAAATGGCATTCTATTTTTAGCACTTCTGATCTTCTGATTAACAGATGGAAGTGGAGCTTTTCCTTCAAAACAGCTTCAGTCATCATATAGTACCAACAAAGATGTTAATTAAACAAATTTGTAGAACAAAACCAAAAAAAAACCAAAAAAAGTGTGATTTCATGTTCATTCTCTACAGCTATTTCTATGGCATCTGACAAAATAACCATTGAGTTCTATCAATACATACATGGGTATATATAGAGAAAAAAATGTACCAAGTCATCACTACAACTTAAATCCCTTTGATCATGTTGAAAAATATCACCAAGCTTAATTTTTACTACTATGTCCTTGCACATTACCCCAGTTGAATATTTTCTTAACCAGAATAAATTATTTCTGACGTGTGAAATATTCTCATGTTTCAGCCCTTGCATCAAGGAGAAGGCTCTTTTGGAAGTAAGAGCACTCAGAAGACTGGACACAGTTCCCTTATTTCCTTTGCGTGTAACATTATTGAATAGCCTTGCTTAGCATTTCTTTAAAATAATTTTTTCATTCCTGTGCAATTACTGATTTCTACTGGAAAAGTGTGTGCTTGTGAAAGAATAAGCGTGTGTAAAGGAACTGTATAAGAAATACACTAAGTAGACTGACAGCTGATAACTTGATGTTCTGACTATTATTATACTTGCATTTTATTTGCTTAACTAGTTTACTCACTGTAAAAAAAAGAAACAACCAAAACCCTGTAGAAATCCCCACAAGTTTATGTAAACCATGCTGACCGAAGTGAGATCTAAAGAAAAGTTTAGTGAAGAGAATTAAAAGGGAACACACTACCCCACTGGGTGCTAAATAAACCCTCTCTTTCCAGTTATGGCTGAAGGAAACTGTCCTTCCCTAAGATGAGCCATGAATCTGAATCACAGGTTGAGCAGGAATCATCTCTGGAGAAATGAACAGTGTTGAAGCAGCACTTGATAATGAGAAAAACTTGTTTCCTCCATCTTAAAACTACTGGACATCACTTTTATAAGAGATTATTAAAATATTAAAAATTTACAGAGGGAGCCTTTCCTCTTCCCTTATTCTTCTACCCCAGTTGCAAGGCACCTTCATAGGAAGAGAACAATCATGGTCTGCCAATGATCACTGGGGGAGAGAGGGGCAGGCAAATTTTGCACAAACTTCTCTTATAGTATATTAAAGTCGTTACAGTGAAGGATAATGGAATTTATCTGAGTTCTGAACTTTTTAGATTATGACTTAACACAAATTCACAAAATCAAGCAAAACTGCTGATTTCTTCACAGGGTATTGATTGATATATTTACTTTGGACTAAGTACCAAACACCTGAAGAATAAAAGGACCTTGAAGATACCAGTTTTACTGTGTCGCTTATTTTGTATTCTGACTGCATCACATGATGTGCATGATAAAGTGATTCCTCATCTGACAGTAGCACTGAAACCTAGACAATATTCATTCCAAGTTGTGAGCTATTCCTCCCACTACCATCTTAATCAGTTTGAGGATAAATTCTCATCCTCAAAGTAAACCATTTAAGAATTTTATCACTGTAAACAAACATGCCAAATACTACATTCTGTATTAACTACATAAAAAACAGAACATTGTCTGCAGATTTCTCACTTAAAAATAGTTCTCACACTGTTACTATATTGGGCTGTGTCTAATTAGCTGATTTCCACTTCCAGTTACACCAAAGCTAATTCAACCTAAGTCCATTAACCAAATTATTTTAGAGTCACTGAAAGACAATCTGGCTGTATGCACATGCACATACCTAATAGCATCTATTTCTGAAATTATGGGATAGATCATCTCTGTGTCATTTATGTCAGAGCCATGACAAAATCCTTTTCCCAGATGAATAAGTGACAGTGAGAAGGCTGTTTTCAATGGGAAGAGGAAGCAAAGAGCTGGCTTGTTTCCATGGAAACACTAGCAGCATCAGGCAGAACAGCTGTAGAGGAAGAGGCAGAAGTTAGGAAGGCAGAAATCCTGCTGATTTTACCTCACTGATATGTCAGTATCATCAGACCATCTACATTTAGGGTAGATCAAACCAGTTGATTATACATCATGTATCAAGCTAGAATTTCCAATTAGGACTTTTAAAAGCCAGCATGCCAGATGTAAATTAATAAAAATTATTTACAATGTGATTTAGTCAGCCCATGTAGACATGAAGCTACAGAGTATATGAAATCTGTTAACAGTAATTCATTATGGCTTTTGTCATTAGGAACACATCTTGATGTGTCTTTAAAAAAGACAGCTCCCATAGAATAAATGCTTCAAGCAGAACGACTGTTTTTCACCATTTTAATGTAATTGACTGTTTTCCCACCTGTAAATAAATTCAGTGTTTTTATTACCAACAAAAGGAATACCCTCTTTGAAGCCTTAAATATTTTCTTTGTGCCATTTTCAGACAGATGTCTGCCTAACTAATAATTGAATGGTAAAATCTAAAGTATACCTGCTTTCCTCGTTGAATAAAAGACCGAGTAAAGATTTCCATTTGTGTATGAAAGGGCTTCCTATTAGCTAAGAAAGCAAACCTTTGCTATACACTATCAATACAAACATATATTCTGAGACTAATGTACCTTCACCACTCCATTCACAGTACTTCAGATTACTGCAGCAGTGTTGTTTCCACCAAAAATAAAACCTGTCTTGCATCAGAACAGGCAAAGCCCTAAAAATATAACTCACTTCAGTCATTCACCATAGTAAATGACAGGCTTCCTAAATCAAGGTTTTCTTGACAGGTATCAAAACAGGTATCTAGGTACCTGGAGAAAACATAAGCAAGCCACCAAATAAAGACATAAGTTGTCTTTGATAAGAATGTTCTCCAACACAGCATCTGTACATTAACCCTCTCGAGGGAATCTGTAAAATCATATTTTCCCCCCTCCCATCCCACTCATTCCAGCTGATTCTTCACCTCACCGAATGTTCAAAGCTGGTGTAGATGCAATGGGTCGTTGAAAAGAATCTCTGACAATTTAACATCATATAAAGCAGTAGAGGGGATTTTTATTTCCCTCCCAAAATACCACCCACTTCTCAAATACAGCTCCCCATCTCACTATGAAGCAGCACCGGTATTTTTAAGAACACTTGCAAGATATATCTTGATGCCTAGGCTGCAAGGCTTCTGTGGGTTTATTTAGATTGCAGTAAATATTTACTTTTACAGCAAACTTGACAAATACTTTCTAATTAGGATTTATATTTCCTTGTAAACCAAGCAATTATGATCTTTCCTAGAGATAAAAACCATAGCAAAGGGGCTGTGTAAGTTGCCTTCAGCGGCTGCAAATGGGTGCCAGCTCAAGTGTCCTGGACCATGCGGACTCCGGCACTGCTTAACTACCCCACATGGCAGGTGCCCCTTATCCATGAACAGATTTACAGTCTTCCCAAAACATTAAGGATACACAGCTATGGACCTGGTGAATTTCAGGGTCATTTTTGTATTCCTGCACTCAGTACAGGAGTAATCCATAATCCTTAGAAAAAATCAATGACAAATACTAATTACTTCTTTAAACAGCATCATTTTTCAACTATTACGCAAAAGTAAAAAGGCTTTCGAGGTAATTACTTTGAAATATGGTATCTGAGATGAGCACTGGCATTGCAGTTCCTGCTGGACATCTGCAGACACTTTTTGAACTCAGCACTTAACATTGCCTCTTGTGCTTTCTTACAAACTACTTTGATGTATCTTTGCAAACAAGTACCTGGCACTTAGGAGACTCTGGACACCAAAATCACTTACAGATATTAACCCGCAAAACAGCACACATGTTCTAGTCAGGTAAGAATCAGGTGTCTGTTTCAGAGACGTTCAAACCGATGCACAAAGATTCAGTTGCGCAGCACTCCTCCTCCTATGACAGCACCTTGTGGCAGCAGATTTCCATAGCTCCATAACAGCATTGTGTCAAACAGCCTTTTGTGAATGATCGTTCTATTATGCGTGGAGTGAAAGGAGTACGGCTGCACTCTTTAAATTCATTTCACGGTCTATGAAATCCAAAGAAATAATACGAAGACAGAAATAACATTCAGACCTAACTCCTGAACTTGGGAAACAAAGGGAAGTGTTCCAGGTTTCAAAGCAATCATAGATATATGGATTACATTTCATATTTACAAGCCCCATGTTTAGTAGATGTCGCTATCTGACTAGCAAATTGCAAGCACTAGAAGTTGAAATTTTTTTAGAATCTCAACTAAAGTAAATTTACTTGTCAACAAACTAGTTCCACTATTTATATAACATCACTGGATGGTATTGCTAGAATAATCTTGTGCGTGCACTATCCCTGAAGAGGTTACCATGGCAACTTATATTTGAATTTCTATAAATTTCTATTTTTAGAGATCACAGTTTTGAATAAAGAAAATCACAAATATTAAGTATCATTTCATTAACAGAAAATATCCCATTTTTATCAGCATCATAATTCCCAAAAAAGACACTAGTGAACCTAAATCAGTAATGCCAAAAGAAAAAAATTATCAGTTCTTAGGAAAGTTTACCACTAAGCAGCCTCACCATAATCTAAGCAGTGTATGAGTCAGTAACTAACACTGTGAGACAAAGATTGATGTTCACAGAGTTTTGCCTTGATTTCAGTAAGCCCAGGATTTCACTCAAATGTTTTTAGAGTTAGTCATCATCTCAGCTGACATAAAACAAGTGTGTATTTGCCAGAATACTCAGAAAAGAAGGGCTCTTGTTTCAGGTGTGGAAAAACATAATGTCTCAGTTCCAAACAAAGGTTACCATCACCTTAAATTACTCTGTTCAAGAGTGCTTACTAAGTACATGCAAGTCCTTAAATACAAATTCACTTTAATGCTTTAAAACTTACCAGAAATTCTCAAAATTGTCTCCCTACCAGAAAGATCAAGTATAGATCTTCAAAAAATGAAAATACAGATTTAGACGCTGTTGATATGGTTCTGACAATGCCTTTTTCTGGCTGCCTGGGTTTGAAATCAGAATAAAATCTTTAAAACCATTTAAGTTATAAAAAGGTAAATACTATATTCTAAGAAATTCATACTGCTATGTTGCGATTTCCTTCTATAGTGTTAATTACAGTATTCATTTTGCAAACTTGAAATCTCTTTACCCAATGGTTCAGGATGACCTAGTACAGATGGAAAATTTGGGAAGCAAGTACCTACAGGTTCTGTCAAAGACTGGGCTGAAAACCCAAGTGCAACTCCAGGGCACAACAGCATGCCTACCTTCCTACTTCTCCTGGCATCTTCCATTTAACATTGACTCTGTACTTCTCAGTTCTCCAGCAAAGTTGAGCAGGAAGATTCTCGGTCATAAAAGCTGCAGTTTGGACACTGTCAGCAACTTTCCACCAGACAGTAGGTGAAAGAAAACCTGCAGGGCAATCGCCACATACACTAGTTTGTCAGGTAACAGACAGCGAAATTTTCTTTAGGATTCAAACAGCTGAGATGAGAGATGTGGGTACGTCACTGATGAGCAAAGAGACACTTCTGGTAGGTTTTCTTCAGAACCCATTCTTTATTAAAAACATATTTTAAGAATCAACTGGAGCCAGCTGTTGCGGGAAAACATACTTGTAGGCAACCTTCAATAACATAAACACTCTGCAAGTGACAGTAATAACTGAGAGGACTTTTACTTTCTGTTTAACTTACCTCAATAAGGTCATAGCTCATAAGCGGAAACTGCATCATGCCATGGGGTACAATTCCAGAAGTCACTAAACCACACACTTATGCACACATCTATGAGACTGCCAGGGGAATAAGTGGAACTTAGGAGATTACATCCACCATAACCACACTTTCTGCAGAATGAGGTTTAGTTCTGGATACTTTGTGGAAATCCTGATAAATACACTACAAAATACTTATAGCCATTTTATAATCAAACATTTCCTGTTGCGAGTCCTTTGTTTTGTATTGCAGGGAGGATTTGCTGGGGGTCGCTTTTCTGGTTAAAATAGAGGCACCACTGCATATTTCTCTCAAATGAATTACAATCATTTGTTTGCTCCAAAGCCCTGAGTTAGAGAGTGAACCTGCATCACCACTGACAACTGCAGTGAAAAGACAGAACTAAAATCCAAGTCATCAAAGTATAAAGTAGTGAGCATAAAAATATAAAATCCCTATCTAAGTAAGAGAAAGTCAGTATGACTGCTACTGTCTTGTCCCCAGACCCTCAGTCACTGAGCCAGTCAGGGTCACCCTGAGAAATCAATGGAGGAAGAGCCAGGGTGACCCCCTGTCACATTTACTTTGTTGAACCAGGATCACCTACCAGTGCAGACAGAGCAAGGCTCAGAAAGGACTGAGGTCGCTCTCCCGTGTCACTGTCACCAGCTGACCCAAACCCAAGACCTCAGGCCAGCTGCCCCGGCCCCAAACGCACCTTCATGCAGGCGCTCGGGGAGGATGCGGGTGCCTTGGGGTTGCTCCTGCTCACACACCCACACACAAGCAGGTGCACCAGTGAGTCACCCCCTCCACACCCCCACGCAGGCCAGGGGGTGACCACGGCTCCCTTGCAGGCTTGTCGGGGCACCGCTCCCACCTCACCCCCGCAATCCCACGGGGCACACACAGCGGGATGCTGGCACAGCGGGCCCCCCGTGCTGCCTGGCATTTCCCTCAGGAGTGGAGGCACAAGCATCACCACCCCACGCAGACCGATATCCCCCCCCTCGCAGTGGCCCGCCGAAGCATCACTTCTGCACGCACACCCCGAGCGGGGCGAGCCTCCCCGTGACGCCGGCCCCCGCTCAGGGGACCCCAGCAGCCCCTCGGCCTCCCCAGCCCCCGGTGGGAGCGCCGGCCGGCGGCGCTTACCCTGGCGGCACGGGAGGAGTAAGGGTCCTCGAAGAGCGCCCAGACACGGGGCTGCAGCCGCCGCCAGCGCCCGCCCTTGCCCTCGGCGGCCGCCCCCACGTCCTCGATGCCCAGTCTCTTGGCGGCCAAGTCGTCGTCGTCGCCGTCGGGGGGCGGCTCGCCCGTCAGCAGGTCGGGCGCCTCGAAGATGTCGAGGGCCTCCTCGGCGTCGCGGTGCTGGCGGTAGGTCATCCAGCAGCAGGGCTCCACGTCGGTCTCGTCGATGCCCCAGAAGGCCAGCTCCTCCTCGAAGAGCGGCCCGCAGACGTCGGCGGGGCAGTGCAGCTTGCCGGTGCGGTAGTAGTTGAGCACATAAGCGAAGACCCCCGGGTGGCGGTCGAAGAAGAANCGCGCCGGTCGCTGGGCGGGGGGCAGCCGGTCGCCGGCAGGTCCGTGGGGAACGAGCTTCCGCCTTAAACGCAAACAGAAGAAATCCAGGAGAAGCCCCCCAGGCAGCACCGTGGGAGGACCGTTCCCCGCGGTCACGGCCCGTCCCGGACCCCTCCCGCGATGTCCCGCGGACCCGCACGCCGGGGAGAGCCCTACCTGCCCGCCCCGCCACCCACCGCCGGCCGGCTCCGCAGGCTTCTCCGCGGAGGGCTGTGCCGCCGGCCGCTCCGGCCACAGCTCCGGGCTGGCTCCCGCTTCCCCTGGAAGCAGGCTACCGAAATGGCACTGCTGCTTCGACCGCGTATGGATCCGCCACCGTCCCCACCCCCTTCTCCCTCGCGGGGCTGCGTGAACCGAGCTGATGGAACACAAAGTGTACGGTTAATTATTTAATGGGCATCTATCTTTTATTATCCCAACAGCTTAACGAGGGGGAAAAAAGAGGGCTTAGATATTTTTCTCTTCCTCCCCACCCCCACTGTGGGAGGGAGGAAAGGATTGCTTTTTGGGAAGAAATACCGAGCACCCCATAAGCGGAGGCAGCAGGTATACTCTGGTTGAAAGCTGTCTGTGTGGAGCTCAGCTCGCTACTTTCTCAGACAAATCACGAGAGCACGCATCTCGGGGAAGGGCAGGTGGGATCAGCGCCGCCGCGGGTCCCCCCCGCTCCCCCGCCAGCCCCGCGGTCCCTCCCGCCGCTACCTTTGCCGGGGCAGCGACAGCGGCTTCTGTTCCCGGGCGGGCTCCGGCCCCAGTCGCTCTCCGCGCCGCCCTGCCAGGCGAGACTACTTGTTGTCGGTTCGGGTGTTTCTCCGCGTTCAGGTGGCTGTTTCTCCTCCCTCCATGCTCAGCTCCGACAGGCGAAAGCGCGGCTGCCGCCGCCCGCGCGGAGATCCCGCTCCCCTCATTTTATAGCGGGGATGCGGCCGTTCCACGTCGGGGCTGGCAGCGGGGACCACCGGCGGGGCGCGGGGCCATGCGCGGGGGGCGTGCCGCACCGGGCACCGGGACGGCCGTAATTCCAGCGGCGCTTCGGGAAGGCGAACCTAAAGGTAAAAATCGCACCCCACTCGGGGCCGCAGCTCCGCCCCGGGGCGGAGGCAGGGGCAGCCCCTCCGGCCCTACACGCCCCTCCGGTCCCGCGCTCCCGGCCGGGGGGGCGCAGGGAGACGGCAGCAAAAACAAACGCTGCATCTCTCCGAAAAAGACCCACCTCCGCTCCTGATACATGGACATTTGGCTCACTTAAGTAAAATTCCCGAGAAAGGAGGGGGGCTGAGAATAACTGTTTNGACCCCCCGAGCCGGGGCAGCCCCGGAGCCAGCCGGCTCCTGCGCCGGCCAGCAGCGCCGTGCTGGGCATCCGCCGTAAGGAGAGGCATCCAGTTTGCACGTCGGGTAAGAAAAATACAGAGCAGACTTCGTGCACTGCATAGGTGTGAGGCTGGGTGTGGCAGAGGGGATGGAACTTGAGAGTCCCCAGTAATATATGAGGAAAGGCAATGCCTGTGTGCTATTATAAGATTCCCACATCTCTGCCTCCAAGCCAGCTGAGTTATTTTCTACAGCCTACACTGCTGCCTGGTTTGAGCTGGGTTGGTCAAGGGAAAGAAGCTTCCAGCCCCAAATAGAAGATATACAACATGAGAGGTGATCCCTCTTGCCGCTTCCTCAAAAGAAAAAAAAAGTCTTCCTCCACGCAAAGGGTATTCCCTGGCCTGAAGGAGGGCAGTGAGTGGAATAATGGTATCTGAAACGTCCTCTTTCCGCATCAGAGCCTTCGGCTGGGCACTTGCTGGCGTCTGGAGGGCAAAGCTCTGTTGGAAGCAATGCTCTGAGGACACTCTGCTTAGACCAGATTGCTTTAACCCAGATCTGTCTATATGTGGCATCCATGATGTAAACACAGGCTCCCAAAGCAGCAGCAACTTTAAGAAATGGGTTTTGGAAGCTTTCTCCAGATGTACATTTTGAAGTTCCGAAAAAAATAAGAGCAAAATCCATCCTGCCAAAGCAGATATAATCAGTTAGTGAAAACCCTTGGAACCAAAATTAATATTCAATGACATAGTTGTAAATGCAGTGGAAAGGATTCTACCTTCCTAATGCCACCTATGGCCTCTCATGCCATACTTGATTTTCTTTGCAGTGGGATTTTTCTGAAAAGGGGACATAGAGAAGGAGCGAGTAAGACAAAAGGAATATTCATTGTCTTCTCTCTGACCTACAAGAGGTTTCTGGAGAAATGCAACACATTAAAGCTCTGCAGCATTCATCCATTATGGAAAACCATAGGGTGGCAGTAGCTGCCAAAACACTACACAAACTCTATCATCACAGAGTACACCAGGACTTCCTTCTGAACTGTCACTGTCTGCTCAAGTCCCACATCTGTGCCCAAGTTAACAAGCCGACTGCTCCAGAAAAAAAAAAATCATACACAAAAAAACCACACCCCCCCCAAACAAAACACAAACACA
>WBMY01017020.1:317624-401817 GCA_013397315.1 Donacobius atricapilla
GCCCCACACCCAGCCCCACTAACCCCCCCCCCCCCCAAAAAAAAAAGCCCTCACAATCCACCCAAGGTCCTAAGAAACCTGAGACTAACAAGGATGGCATCTCATAAACAAAATCTTTACAGCTATACCTCTAATGTCATTGCCATGAAAAAGGCATGTATTATGAGCAACTGGTTGATACTTCAGACTTGTGAAACATGCAGAGGGATTTTATTGCATGGTAAGAATAAGCAACAGAAAGAATTTTTCTAATTGGTAAGAAAATGGCCTCTTTCAGAGTGTAATAGTCCTTCAGTCATATAAAAATTTTCACATTCTATTACATGTCTGTTACTAAATACAGTGCTGTTAATTTCTCTGTGTGTCATTCTTCCTTATAGTTTCGTCATGAAATGATGATCCTTCTCAATGAAGGATGAAATTATGTTAGATGTTGACTTTCCAGAGCTGAAATTTTCTTGAATCACAATATTCTACATAGACATAGTGACATTTGTGAATTAATTTCCTCCCTACAAGAGTTTGACCTGAATTTTTGCACTCAGTGCCTCCAGTAAGAGTGAAAGCATAAGGCATAATATGTAAGAGAGAGAAATGTGTCTGCTGAGTGAGCCATACCATGAAATATCTCTGCAATGGGGAAAAAACTCAACAAACCCAAAAACTGTTTACACACATGCTCAAACATATTCATTTAAAAGAAAAGTGGAAACATTTCTGTAGCTCAGAATTTAGGGCTTTGAGGAATTGAGTGATACTGAGCAATGCACAACTGATTTTCCCTGCTGGCTAATAATTCCTTTACAAAGGGAAAGATCCTAAGGTATGGTTTTAACCAGCAAAGCAATAAAATTAGATGTAAGGATCACTATGAGAAACCCAAGGCAATTGAGCATTTTACTGATTAGGAGCAATCATTCTTTGTGCAAGCTTGAGTATTGTAAAGCAAAGTCATTGGGTTACCAGCTGTCTAACAACAAGAGTAAATGGAAGAAGGGATTTGTGGAAAAAAAAAAAAAAAAAAAAGGAAATTTGAGGACAAACACAATGTACCTCAGCTAAAGGCATGATCTGAATCACCTTCTGGAGGAGGTCTGTCCCTGTTAACTAGCAGGTCCCTGGGAAGGTTAACCTGGCCAGATAACCTCTGCCATCCTGAGGAGGCCATGAGAGGTTGAAGTCACCAAGTTTTTCTAGTGCAGATTGCTATTTCGTATTATTTATATGATGTTGTAATTTGGAAACTAAAAATAATCAATTTTATAATCAAAAATTATAACTGAAGACAGTGCAACAGATAAAATATGATCTGCTTATATCAATTTAGTTGATTATTAAATTAGCTATTTTAACTATCCACTAGCGTTAACATTTTATTAAGCTTCTACTTGTTTCTTTCATGTATTTTGCTATTTTCCCTTATTATTTGTAATCATGTCTACTATTTACAATTACATGTACTAACTCATTACACATCTTGCAGAACATGGCAGCCACTTTATACTGAAGTACATTGATGGTCAGTCAGAATCTTACTCTGAAACCATAAAAACCTCTGAATTAATAGATTAAGTAAACATCTCTGAAACAGAACTGTAAGGAGCCATGGTGTAGTTAAATTGGATGAAGCTCAAAACAAAGCTAGCAGAGAGTTGTCATTATTTTTAAATTCCAGTTTGGAGTTGCATTTTTAGTTAATGCCATTGAGATATAAGCTTGGTTTGATCAATAACACAGAATTATTGAAAAAACGTCTTATTGTAGAGAAATATAAATAAAAGTAAGATTGGACAAGACAGACATACAAAACGTGAAAGCTATAATGAAGTCAGCCTACTCTTAGCTTCATACTAGCACACAGGAGTTCTCCATATGAGAGGCTTTATACAGACAGGTGTGCCTCATATGCTTTCCCCCAAATTTCAGCTCCTTGTGAAATTTTGGGGGTTGTGGTGTCTCTCATTAAAAATTAAAAACCTGGAAAAGATCCTTGTATATTACATTTATCAAGGAAATTAAAAATATTGAAGACTGGGGTCTCCTGAGAAGAGATGACACAGTAGGAAAAAAAAAAAAAAACCAAACAGGTGAGCACTTAATTGCATTGCCTAATTAGGAATCCTTAGTATGACCCAGCCTACATGGTTAAATCTTTGTCTTCCCTAGTGGTGGGGATGGAATTCTAAAGTATATGTACATTAAAACTGGCTTTGGGTTTCTCTCTCCAAAAGGGAGAGGTTGGTGTGTTCAAGGGTGAAAATCCCCCACTGCAGGATTGTTTTGCCTGGGATGCTAAAAGAACACACACAGGCAAATGCAGCCTTTCCAATAGATCACCTCCTCCAGGCTCATAAAGATCCAAAGTACCTGTTCTCACAGGTGCCTGCTGTCACCTGCTTCTCCCTCAGAAACTGTCACCATTCACTTTTGATTCCACTGTTCCTTTAGATCAGGGGTAAATTGCACATGGCTTTTGCCCAAATGTCAACCTCACCAGAATCTTCAAGTCACTGCCTTTTTCCTTCATGATCCTGGGGAGGGTCCTCCCCCCCTCCCCCCCAGTACTAATGCCAGAGGTATTGCAATGCAAGATGGTGGAAGGCAAGATTACTCACCTGTTTCTGCTGTGATTCGAGTATCTTCGTCAGCGCTGATTCACATTTGTAGGATGCAGATTTTCTCAAGAGCTTTAGGATATTACATTCTGCTTATAAAAGGAGGTATTGCCTCAGGCTCTGTCCACACTTACATTTTTTAGTGTCCAATGCTAAAATAGTTGAAATGAATTTTTGGTCTATTCTGAAAATTTCCTTCAATTTCAGGTAAAGGTCAGTAATGTGTTTTTCTCATTTGCAACTAGGCAGCATATGATGCCACTTCTGAGGGTCTGGCACCTCTCAGCAAGACAGTGTCTTTGTAAGGACTCATTAGGCAGTGAGAACAGTACTGAGCTCCACAACAGGCATTTGGTCCTTAGTTCAAGTGTAAATACATGGACTGAGCTTCTTCCAGGTGCTCTTAGTATTTAGAGAGACTGGAAGAAACAGGTCTTGGAGTGTCCTTGTCAAGCACACAGAGTCCCAAGAGACAGGAAAATGAGTGCAGTACCTCCAAACAGCTCTCAGGTACAAGCTTTCCTCATTCAAAAGGAATAAAGCTTTCCATTTCTATTCAGAAAGTGCAGAGAGATGGAAAATGGGGAAATGCCAGAGCCATGTATCTTGTCTACAGCATGTCCAGCAGAGCCAAGGTAGCCTCCACCAACTTGGAGGATTTTCTGTTTCCTGGCAGTCTCATGAAAATTTTGGGAAATTATACTTTTAAATTCTGTAATTTTCTAATTTTTATCCTTCTCATTAATTTTAACTGAAATTTTTGGGCAACACATCAATAATAAAACTTTGTGTCAACATAAAGAAGGCCTCATCTGGTTGCAAGTCTTAAGTATTCACATAATATAAATAATAAACAATCACCTAGATTGCAGGACAGTTAGGTTTCTTCAGCTACAGAAGAACGTGCTCTGAAAGAACTAAACTTGTTTAAACAGAAGTGCTTATTATCTAATTTTAGAAGTCTCTTCAGAACCTAGACCAAAAAAAAACAAACCAACCACAACAACAACAACCCAAAACAAAACAAAAACATCTGTAACATCTTTAATTTTCATTTCATTGGCAAAGACTGTATTAAGAATCAGCCAATTTATGGGGAACTGTGTATGTACCACTGAACAACCTTGCAAAGAAATGTAAAGTGATATTTAGTTTCTAAGTCTTTGAAGTGATCAAACTGACTTGGACATATTTTGACTCATAGGGAAAAAATGGAAAAGAGACCTTTACGCTTTTATTTTGGTAAATTAAATTATCTATCATCCAGCATATACTCTCTCTACTACCTAATCGATATTCGAACTGTTATTGAACAGCTAGTCTGTGTTTTTAAAATATTAGGCCCATTCAATAAAATATTTTGGAAGCAGTCTTATGTTTCAGTTAATGCTAACTTTTACAAATCTTCTAAAATCAGTTCAAATCTGATACATAATCTATATATGACAGTGATTTATTTGAGAAAGACAGCACACCTTCTTCCCCTCACATGCTACCAAAATCAATGGAAACACACTATAAGAACTACAGAGGTTTTCAGATGTCTGGCATTGTTACACCTAGTTTCTGTGCTTCACTGAAGTTCAGCTGGAAATCTCATCTGTCGTCTTCCTCCTCCCCATGACTAGCAATCTCCATTTTTTTCATTAATTTTTAGGAAGAGACCACAATACACATGCCTCAAGAAGGCAGGGATATGCTTTAATAGATCATCTTCTGAAGATGTTTGCCCTGATGATCATTGAGGCAACCCTGAAGCAGCAACAATTTAATTGATTTTCAGAATGTAGAGGATACTTTGTAAAAATAATTTTATACTATTGAAAAGTTAAATAATTTTGTTTTGCAACGCTTTTGTCTTCCTGCTGTGAATAGCTATAGTTTTCCTATTAGAAAGGCAACTCCAAGAGTTCAAGGCACAGAAGTCTCCCACAGAGCATCACTGTCTGAGGCAGGCAGATTTGAAATCAGATGCATGAGCAATGCGGGAAGCAAAGAGGTTTCTTTTTAGTTGCTGCAGTCTCATATGGCAGACCCAATCTCAGTGTATGCAAGCTTGATTAATTTTGACTGCCTCCATTCAGCTGCAGTTAAGCTTTTCCTCTCCTAACTTTTTTTGTGCTACTTTGCAGACAAGATTGCCCAAATCTGGACTGAGCTGTCTACTGCCATGGAAACAGAACAGCATTCTCAAGAGATAAACACTGCATCTCCTCTTCTTGTGCTTCAGTCTTGCTTGCCAAACTTAGAGGTGCTGCTACAGATTTCTGCTATGACCTATGAACTGGAACCATTACCCTACCAGACAGGGGCAAGCCTGATAGGAATCACCAGATCCACTGCAGGTAGCATCATCAGCATTTCCTCATCAGAGACAAGGTGCCAGTGAGCCTTAAACAGCTGCACAAGGTCATGCTGAGGTGGGGAGTCTCGGCAGAAACAGCCTAACTGTGAGTTTGTAGCCCTTCTTAGTATTGGGAAAATAATACAAGGTTGTAAAATTGCAGCTTTCTCCATGTCTTTGAATAAGTTAAATTATGTACTTAGTCACAGGGTAAAACCACTTTGGTCACATCGACTACACTTAGCTGTCAGAGAACATGCCATGCCCATGCTGATCATATAAACATTTCAGCAACATTCAATACCTTTGAGATCTTTTCCCAATTTGTTTTGAACTGCAATGCTGTAGAAGAAATATGCCTTTCTTAAAAGAAAAAAAAAAAGCTGTTTTGAACCAGGGTGGGGTAGATGCAGGATCAGGGGCTGCTGTTGCAGCAAATACCGTTGAGCACACCACCTGGGTCAGGGACGGGAGGTACAACACCAGCCTCATGCATCTACCTGTCCTGTGCACGTGGGTGTAAGTGGAGATGTGGAGAGGTGTGCCTGACTGAAGGAACAGGGCCATCAGGGCATCAGCAGTTTTGTCTGATGTCGCTGTGCCTCCCAGAGTGCCCACTGTGCCAGCCCGGGCTAACCCTGGCACAGGCAGCAGCAGGTACAGCTCCCTCTGCCACGCACCCCGGGCTGATCCTGGGGGTTCCTCAGCGCACCCAACTCACGGCACCGGCCCCAGGGCTGAGGGGATGGTGGTGAGAGAGAGAAGGAGGGCTCTGCAGAGGGGTTGGCACACGAGTTTATTCAGGCCCCTAACGGGAGCTCCTCACCTCAGGGTATCTCCTCAGGAGAGCCCAGAACAAAGGCTGAACAGTTACTTTCACTCCCAGGTGGGAGGAAGGGAAGGAGATAAGGGATTCACCAACCAGGGTAAAGCAGGGAGTAGCCCGAGGGGTGAGGGACACCCTCAGGGGCCAATCTCCCTGAAAGGGAGGGAGACCCCTCTGGCTACAGCCCATCACTCGACGCCCTTCAGGGGCTTTCCAACAGCAGGGAAGGCCACCTGGCTGACAGACATGTCCCTAGAGGAGGGGAGTAGGGAATGGATATGTGGCTGTGGGGAGGGGATAACAGGGTACAGCCAAAAATGTATAACAATGGGGGTACATGGACTGAACCACAAATTAACATACAACACAGATTATAAAACACACCGCTACAGTCTGAGGCCTTGCACACCTCCTGCAGTAGGAACCCAGAACAGAGACAGGTGTTAGGTCCTGCACTGATCTGATCTGTTCAACCATAGAAACAGGAAAAAGGGGATCAACCTCTAACATCTGTGTCCCACAGGAATAGGGAATACCCGCTTCACTTTTGCTAGTCACCATAGCTATGATGATTTCCATAAACTTTTACATATTCAGAAAGAGAATGATACTTGATCTAAAGTTCTGGAAGGCTCTGCTTTTTCCTTGGAATAAGCAGGCAGCCTAAAGAGTGTGACAGCGCAACAGAGGTACCGTAAAGCAGCTGCCTAAAGCAGCACACTCCTGCCAGGGACTAACCAAGACTGCTACAACTCTCATGACACCTTTTCTTGAGAATGGGTTGCTGTAATACCTCCATCTCCCTACAGCTTGAAAGCATGCAGGCTAAAATGTCCTGAGAGTTTAACACCCCTTTTTAAGAAGACATTTTCACTTCAAAATCACAGTACATAAGCAGCAGTATGGATACAAACCTCCTATCAGCCTCTGGTGGGAATTCAGGGTCCCAGTTTTGTCACTTTGACCCTTCTACTTAGCTTGCAATTTGGACCTTAAAAGGACTGGCAGAGAGACAGAAGTCAATCTGCCATTGCTGTAGTGGGGAACACCATTTAAATATGCAAGACAGCTGCTGGCAAGGTACGCACAGGGAAGTCCCTTGCTGTCATTGTGTTTCACTCAGGTTCTCATCTGCTTTTTTTCAAGATCAAGGTTCACAACAGCACACACACAAAACCAACAAAATCCTTCCTATTAGATTTTTTTTTGCAAATGTATTCTGTCAAAATGGAAGAAGCATTCTCATATCATGTAACAATTGGTTTTTTATAAAACTTTATGCAGCCAGGAAATATCTCATGGGAGAGTCAAAGGACATCTCTAAAAAATAATGGCTTCTAAAGATCTGCTTGCAAATTGCCTAAACAAAGAAAATCCTCATAATATTTTAAATCCTTGCCTATCTAGGGACCTACCTTAGTGTTCCCACTAGCCTATGAAGAGTTGAAGATTTGCTCTGACTTTTCAATAATCTTTTCATACTACAAATTACTGCCATAGGTACTTGTTAAGCAAGATGCAATTTGAAATGCTTACTATTACATTAAAAGTGAGCTGTTTATATCATTAACGTATTATTCCCTGTCTTCCAGCCTCATCTCTTCCCAGTCTCATATTTTTTTCCAAGACATGTTTTACATTTTCTGAGGCAATGTACACTATTCCCACTGTAATAGTGTGCATTGTGCCTAGCTCAGGCCATGACACCTCTTTTAGGCTCTTCAAAGCTAGAAAGTAAATTAATGAAACAGTCACTGATATATCCCAGCTCAAAAAGATTCAGCAGCAAAAGGGGAGGCAAAGCAGAAGAAAAAATACAAAAAGAGAGGCTCTGAGAGCAGAGCTGCCAACTTAAATATACCTTTAAGTTTCTGCCACTACTGTGACTGTAAGATTGCTACTTGTCCTCCATAAAAGGGAGCTCTCATTTAAAGTCTAGCAGTATCATAATTAACGTGAATATTATCCTAATCTTGGGGGGTAAAAAAGACCACTGCTTATCAGGTCCATTAACATTTTTTAATAACTCCCTGGCTTAGGCTTTTAATATTAATTTTGAAAATTTCCTAGGAGGTTCCATGTGCCAGCTCCCACCCTATAGCCACCCAGCCCTTCCCTTAGGCAAAATGCATACAAGAATATAGATGGGCAAGAGGTCCAATGGTTCATCATCTCTCCTAAAGGGAAAAGCATGTCCTTACCCTGTTTTGGCAACAGGACATTCAGCTTCATGGTATAGAGTGGACATAAGGCATTTCCAGAAGAACAGATATGACACCAGCCTCCATTTTTATTGTTTGATGCTTCTGAACACTTTTTATCAAGACAGATATCAGAAACCAGCAATTAAAACTCAGTCTAAACTGAGTATCATGATGTTGTCCTCATTCTGGGTTGATTTTTTAAGCATCAAAACCATCTTTTTCCACCTTTAAATTGCTCATAGATACGATTTAAGAATTCACAGCCTACAGACATGCTGCTATCAAATAGTCTCTACAGCCCAAGTGTACAAATTCAATCTAACAAATTATCAAAAAGACTGTCTTTGAAGTTGAAATGCAAAGGAACAGTTTGTAGTCCATGTTTATTTGGAACTAATACAGCTGCAGTTTTTAGTATTCCTTTCATTTTAGTGAGAGAAAAATGCAATTAAACCAAAAAGAGTTAGTAATCTTGACATAATCCTGACCAGTGTCTAAAGCAACCTTGTGAACTACTCCTTCAGGGTGAAAGGCAGTTCACAGTTTTATGCATTTTTTATGGTAGCAACTTCACAGGGGAGGAGGAGGAAGGCACTGCAGACATTAATACAGCAGCAAGTTGACAAGGGGGCTGAAGAGAAATCTCACTGGGAAACAGCAGTCCTCCACTATGTTTACTGAATAAAACCTTTCACTTCACCAGGTTAGAGGCAGCCTAACTTAAGTAAAAGAAGGAAAGAGAGGAGCAGGAAATAATAGACATCCTACATCTTGAGCATTGTTGCAGAGAAGCAAGCTTTGGCTTGTTTTACCTGTATTTCTATGCATCAGACAGCAACAGGGATTACTACACATCTCAAAGTCTAATAAAGATATCTTCAGCTGACACAAAAATATTTTCCATATATTCCATTTCCATATGGTATCAAAAATAAGCAATGGTAAAACCTATTCTAATAAATACCAGCATACATAGTCATATTACATTTATTAAATGCGTAAGAGACTATTTACATACAGTGTCTGTAAAAGCTACTGTTAAACTCCTTATGTTTTGGTTCGGTTTCCCTTTACCCTTACCTCTGCTCTTACAAAAATAATGATTAAAAAATAAAATTGTTCAGTTCTTCATTATATTCCATTAAAGATTCCATATTTATGCTGTGGATTTCACTAACATGTATCCTATGAAGCAAAACTGGGAAGGAGAAAAATACTTCAAGTCAGGTAAAGCTGATGCCAACCTGTTAGGAGCCTGAAAAGAAGCATAAGCACAAAGCTCCCACAAAACTGAAACACTCACACCAGATTTTCCAACAGGAACATCTCCCAATATCTAAAAGCATGGTAGAACTTCACCATTTCACTTCAACTGAAATGATGCAAGAAAAATCAGTTCTTGAGAAGAAAATTTTTAAGTTAAAATCACAATGTCAGCAAGACTTTAATAAAATCAGGTTGTGAAAGGAAAGAGGGAGGGACAAAAGACATCTGATATAAAAGTGAACTCTATAATGCAAGTACCTCACTGGCAAGACCTTAACCAGAGTGCTGCGCCTCATGTAGACCATTGAATTCAACACGAGGAAAGTACCAATTGGCACTTAGGGGAGAAAATGACAATGGTCTTCAGTCTGTCCAGTTAATGGAATTTTCCTAAACAGCCATATTTAGCAGACTTTAGATCAAAGGTGATGTAATAATAGTTTTCAAAGCTGTTACATAAGGGAAGGATGGGATAGCGGAAACAGTAATCAGCTTAAACCATAGCAAGAAATATTCAGATCAATTAGCAGGCAACTCGTAACAGCAATAGAACAGATTACCTGGGAATGTGGTGGAGTCTTCATCACAAATGAGAAAGTTTTTTTTAGATAATACAGAATAATGAAGTAGGCAACCTTGTAAATCTCTTCCAGACAGATTTCTTCTGACTTTATATGAAGAAATACTATTTACATGGACTGATACTACAAGGTAGGCTTTGCTTTATGACTGGTGTTCCAGAAGGAAGAGAGAAGTCAAAAAATATGAATGAACACTAAATATAAAAGACTAGGAATACCATTGCAGCTGCTCTTTGCTTCTATCTGCCCTGTCTCCTATCCTTTTCCCCAGAGGCTTTTCTTACCAGATGTTAGTTCATATTTTGACTTATTTCTGAACATAATTTAGCATTATGGCTGTTACTGAAGTTCATTTCTAAGAAGGATGCTCCCAAAAGAAAAGTTTGGAGGCATACCAAGATAAAACTGGAAAGAGAACTTAGAAATCACATAGTCTCAAACAAGGGGCAAAGTATCAAAAAATAAACACAAAGAATATGGAAAGTTAATTATCTAGCACTGACAACTGATTCCCTTCTCACTGCACTGGTTTTAATAAATAAATAATTGGATTTTTGGAGTGCCTGTTTCCTGTGGCTACTTGGATCTGTGCAACAATACTATCTAGAACAGATACCTCTCAAAAGCATCTTAAACCCGTAAAAAGCAGAATATTATATCTTGGTTTAAATTGTGCTGTCACATCAAGCACTTCCAAAATGATTGTTCTAAGGGAAAAATAAAAGCACTGGTTTGACTTCTGTTTCCTTTGGTCATGAAACATTGAAAATTCAAGAATCTCTAAAGGATTAAAACAACTACAGTATTCACAACTGAAGTCTGCAGTTAATCACTGAATCTGCAATGCAAATGCTATTGTCAAAAGAAATTACTTCAGGAGAATAATTTTACCACTGTGAGTGCAGGATTTAATTCATGCCAAGACAAATCATAGGATCCCAGAATTAGACACAGGAGTGATTAAGTGTACACTTACTCAACATAAGTTGTAAGAAAAAAAGGAATATTGCTTTAATATACATCTCCAAAGCTGCTATTTTTGCTTCCACTGATATTAACCTGTGCTTTACTACAGCAGAATGGGGCTTCCCCCACGTGAAGTATATAGAAGTGTAAAGCAGTTATCGTCCATTCTGACACTGGCAGCAAATGTTGACGCTGAAGTTTCTGTGCACATATCCAATTAATTCCATCCAAAATGTAACACATGAGATAGGAGGAAAAAAATACACAGAAAAGAGGTAGTCAGATACTGGAAATTCCAGGCAAATGCAACAGATGCTCTAGTAAACATTAAGAAACCTTTGATAAACAGATCTAATTTTTCTTTGCTCAAAGATATTTTTATCAACTTCAGGCCTCAAGTTCCTCACAGTCAAAAAGGGACACCACAAAAGTACGCAGTCACAAAATAAAAATTTCATAGGGTCATCACACATGTAATGTCTTACTACATTTCTTTCCTAAGTACCTTCCAATCTGGTTAATATTTTGAAATGTCCCCTGTGGAACAAATAGCCTAAACAGATCTCTTGCATCATTGGAGATGTCTGATGGTTACAACCGAGTAGTTCTGACTCAGCTTCTCAAAGACAAAGATGATTAACAACATGAAGAGCAAGTACTGAACTATCTCAGTCTCTGAATTGCTAAGTATGAAGAAGAAGGATAAACTATTCGAGTAATATCAAGGAAAAAAATGCATGTGATTTTCTACCTTCTTTTTTTCTGCCACAGAAACTTACCTGTTTTTTTAAACACAGGAGAAATCAGTTCAAGGCTTTTTTATTATGTAGAGATAGCATGCTCAAAACCAAATGAAACCAAAAATAAAACTAGAAAGAAAAACAAAACACCCAAAAAAACCCTCACACAATAAAAAACCAAAATGCACAAACAAAAAAACCCCAACCAACAAATCAAATAACCAATGCCCATAAAAACAAAAACCCAAACTCCAAAAGTAAGCAGCACATCCCTACAAACATACAGTGGTAGATACATTTTTAATCTTTTTGTTGTTCTGGCCACAAAGATGCACACAATTTGATCACCTGGCAGTAACTTATGGAAGAGAAATGAGTTTTTGAGTGTGAATCAGTAAAAATGCCTCCTCTCAGCAACAAAACCATCCCTTCTGAGGATGCTGTATTTCCATTAGCAGACAAAGTGAAGCTACTGAAAGTTTGCTCTGTGTGCCTGTGCTTCAATTTTTCAAAGTGCTCTTTAACATTCCAGCTTACAGTGTCAGTGCATATTCATTTCATGAAGTAGTTATAGACCTTAAGAATAAGGAGTTAAATCACTTAACTAATTTCTACTTGTCCTCTGGGAGCCTGCACATCTAATAGGACAAAATACATTTACACCATAATGCACTTCTGATGTTCTCAATTACAGCAAATTGCTAAAACTTTTTAGCACAAGTGTAAATCAGGGTGACACGAAGACAACTAGTTTTTCCAGCAGTGAGTTTCAGTGAATAATCTTCTTTGAGAACCCCGCTTTAACTAAGAACACATTCTAATATGGAAAATACGGGCAATTCTAAAAAAGAAAACAAATGTAGAAAGTTTTGTTTAAAATACATTTAAAGGCAGTAATCCCAGCAGACATTTCCAGACAGTTTTAAAGCTACAAAGCATTGATTAAAGAAAAGGATTCACGTTCATTAAATGTTCACAAGTAAATAAGGGCAAGTCAGAGCACAATTCATCAGGCCATTGAGACAACTCTTAATGAAAAATCAGGTATTACAGACCTTGGTTTAAATAGTTACTGTGTTTTTCTACTCACAGTAAGCATAGTGGGCAAATCTTGGGAATAATGTGGTTTGAATTCTTTTCTAACATCTGAAGTTTAGACAATGAGAAACTGTGGGCAGATAAAAGTGACTTTTGTGAATGCCATTAAAAATTCACCATAGATATCAAGATCTGATGAGGCAACAACTGATCACAGAATCACTATGGTTGGAAAAGACCTTCAAGATCACAGAGTCCAACTTTTGACCAAATGCCACCATGTGCTAAGTCATTTCTTGTGGATGAAGTCTCTCTGGGTAGCCTGTTCCAATGCTTAATCACCCTTTCAGTGAAATTTTTTTCCTGATGTCCAATCTTAACCTTCCCTCATTTCAGCTTAAGGCCATTTCCTCTTGTCATGTTGCTGGTTTCCTGGGAGAAGAGGCCAATCCCTACCTGGCTACGGCCTCCTGTCAGGTGGTTATAGAGAGCAATAAGGTCTCTTCCGAGCCTCATTTTCTCTGGACTAAACAACCCCAGCTCCTCAGCTGCCCCTCATATAAATTACTCTTCAAATCCTTCTGAAGTGCTGTTTCCCTTCTCTGGACACTATCCAGCTCCTCAGTGTCCCTCTTGTAGTGAAGGGCCCAGAACTGGTGAGGTGTAGCCTCACCAGTGCCCAGTACAGGGGAACAATCTCTGCTCTGGTCCTGCTGGCCACACTATTGCTGATACAGGTCAGGATGACATTGGTCTTCTTGGAGACCTGGGCACACGCTGGCTCATGTTTGGTTGCCAATCAGCACCCCCAGGTCCTTTTCCACCAGGCACTTTCCAGCCACTCTGTCCATAGCCTGTAGTGCTGCATGGAGTTGTTGTGACCCAAGTGTAGGCATTGCGCCTTGGCCTTGGGCCTTTTTGCCCAAATGTAGGACCTCATACAATTGGCCTCAGCCTATTGATCCAGTCCAGATCCCTCTGCAGAGCCTTCCTATCCTCCCGCAGACCAAAACTCCCACGCAGTCTGCAAACTTACCAATGGGGCACTTGATTCTCTCATACAGATCATCAATAAAGGTATTAAACAGGACTATCCCCAGTACTGAGCCCTGGGGGAAACCACCAGCGACCAGTCATCAGCTGGATGTAGCCCCACTCACCACCACTCTCTTGGACCCAGCCAAGCAGCCAGTTTTTTTATACCCAGCAAACAGGGCACCTGTCCAAGCCATGAGCAGCCAGTTTCTCCGGATGAATGCTGTGGGAAACGGCGTCAAAGACTTTACTGAAGTCCAGGTAGACAATTCCCAAAGCCTTTCCCTCATCACTTGGCAAGTCACTTGATCATGAAAGGAGATCAAATTGGTCAAGCAGGACCTGTGTAAATGACCTTGTAGTTAATAGAAATTACATAGATAGCAGGTTTCACATAATTACCACAGTACTGCTTTCATTTTCAAGAAAATTTTGACCTTTAGAATTTATCTTAGATTATCCTGTTAGGGATCTGTCTTCAGATTAAAAAAAATAATGCAGGACTATCAATGCTATGTTCTTACAACAGCACCTCATTTTCCTGATAACAACAAAATAAATTTGTGACAGATATGACCTATAAAGCTTCTTCTGACAAGCAGATCCACTTAGTATACATCTATTTGTCTTGAATTTTTCCATTCAATAGGAAAATGTGGAACAATTTTCCTAAAAGCTTCACAATAAAATTAAACGTGGCATAAAGAAGTATTTCAATACCTCATTTCACAATCACTTTCATCCATTAATTTGAGCTACAGTTTTATCTGTTGGTACAATTCCCCTAAGTGAAAAAGTCTAAATGGAGTACATGATTCTTTCAGAAACGACAAAAATGCGACTTGGTATTTTTTCAACTATTTGAATGGACACATTAACACGCAGAACCCTCTACAACCGCCTAAAGTTTCCCTTCTCAGAATAACCTGCTCTTCTCAGAATCACCAGTTGTAAGAACACTAATTAACAAAAGCTTTCCAGTGAGAGAAATTCCAGCAGGAATGAGGAACAAGAAAATCATATTGAGTCAGAATTCTTGCTTAGAATACGCATTGACAAAATCTGCCTTTTCCTGTAAAAAAACACAGACAGACTTCTGCAGCCCCACAAGAACCTCCCCCAAAATCCCTTGTTTGAGGATTTAGAGTAGAACCTCCAATACTTGCTACATTTGAGGCCACAGTCAAACAATCCAGACATAAAAACACACAAGTTATTAGAACAAGGAAGTATTACATCTAGACTACGCTAGTCAGCCACAGTGGACCAAAGTCCCTCATTTCAGCATCCATTTCAGGACTGCCCTTTAATTCCTATGAAACACAAATTCTGTCACAGAGGAAGATTCATTTAACCACAGACTATAAATTCAAAACCAGCAGACAAGTTTAGAGGAAAGTTATATATTTTAATTGCATGGGCTTAAGGAATGCAGTTCAACATACAGTTAATTTTAGTGACAGGTCTGTGAAAACCAAAGTCTCTTTCTCATTAACTATATATTTTTATTTCTTAACACGAAGAATTTTACAGAATTAGCAACATGTATTACATTGAAAAGCATACCTGTCAGAACATTTGAAACAGCAAAGAATATTTTAATTTATGATTTAATTTTTTTGGTGGCAAAGGTGGTTGTTTGGGGCCTTTTTTTTTTAAATACTCTTCTGTTTTATACTTTCAGAGTAGATAGGAAATGCTACATATCAGTTTGACAAAATATATAGCTGCTATGTTTCAGTTAAAAAATCCCAGCAATATAAAGAAAACAGATATTTAAACATAAATTATTTGGTTTGAAAACCACTTAGCAAAATACAGGAAAGGAAGATACGCATTACAAAATACATGTGTGATTACTAAAACCTTTGAGATTCAATGCTCAGCTTCGGACGCCTGACCAAAATGACAAAGCAAGACCAGTCAAGATAGTGCACAGGCCAAGGGGCTAAATGCTGTGAACATCTCTGCACTTCCAGTACTGCAGACATCCTCCAAACTGGAAAAGGATTACCTGCTCTCTTTCAAGCTAAGTACCAGTGTAAGAAAGAGTAAGTGAGACAAAGAATGTTATAAGAAAATTTCTGAAGAAAAGCTACCATTCACATTTATGCAGTCAAATCTGAAGCTTTTCACAATGCATCATAAAACAAAATTTTCTCTTGCACATATCCCTTTCAGGCATTTTAATAGTCTAATTCCCTCTTATTTTAAAATAGGATACTTTATTTTAATATAAAAAATTATGGCTTTTGGTATGGGAAACAGCCTTAATAATTTCTGGTGAAGAGACATGAACAGCATTTTTATTAGAAGAGTGGCTAGCATAACTCAACAGACATTCCATGAAATTTGCCACGTATCACTCTGAAAGCATTCAAAGTTTTATGTCCCTGAAATCAGTTTAAGACACTAATTATAAAGTAATGCACACCAAGAATAAATCCTCTCTTATTTAGTCACTCCTTGTTTAAAAAATGTCCTTTCTTTCTTGTCATCTTCCACTCTAAATCCCCCATGAATTCCTTAAAATATTAACAAAATCATCATCACCCACAATTCCGAAACTTAATCCTTCATATTCAAACTCAGAATAGGACATTTCATTGGGGTTGCTGCAGGACTCTTCTAATGCTTCTAGAAATGATGACTTAATTTCTTCTTCCACAGTTTTGCCTATGAAAGTATATTTTTGTATTAAATATATTTTAAAGAAGAGTGAATATGTAGCATTTAATATACTTCAGGCTAGAAACTTTCAAATTTTAGCTTTCAAATATTTTTTCATTAACAAATTCAATATTCTGATTTCAGTATTAAGTCATTGGCTCATTTTTTACTGCCTGTAGAAATTACCTTACTTTAACAGCAAGATAGAATTAAGTATCAACAGAAAACCAGGGGTCAGCCAATTGCAATGAATTATGAGATCAGGAAAATGTTTTCCTTCAAATAACTGCAAAAGTTGCATAATGCATTTGCAAACTAAAATTCTGAAGTTATCTTGTAAGAAATCAGATGTTTATTGTAACAAAACTTCAAAGTTCTGGGAAAACTTTAAGATGGAAGTTGGCATTTGAAAAGTGTTCTGCAATTTACATCTGTGTCTTTGCAATTTTATAAAGATAACACTCAAGATGATTTCATAGCATTCAGAAAAAAACTACAAAAATATATCACTACAACACTGGAAAAAAATAATATATTGTATCCCTATATCCCCATGTGACTTCATGTGTTATCATTAAAATCACTGGCAATATAAAAGAATCCTCTCCTCTACTGGGAGAAAAGAGAGGGTCATGACACCAAGGAGACTTTCACAGTGACTAGTTTGGTACATGGAGGTATTGTTTTTTAAAACTGACATACAAATATTTAAACTCCTATTTTTTCAGTGGCAGACTTTAAACATTTTTGAGAATCCTGAAAAAATAATGAAAAAACCAGCATTTCTTCAGTAAAGAATGACAAATCTGTCCCAGAAATAAATCAAGTTCCTTCTGAATAAATTATTTAAGTGCTGAGTACATTCCATGTCCGTTGGAATCCTTAGATAGTTTGATGGAAAACAGTAATGTGAAAACGAGAGTATCCCACTAAGTGAAAATTATTAATATCATATTTGCCACTGATAACTTACAGATGAAAGCTGAGAAATAACTGCTTACAGAGGTAGGGAAAATAACTACTCTGCATACCAACAGTATTAGCAGCTTGATAAAGTGCAAGTATTAAAACTTTATATATGAACTCCATTACTACCTATAGTCATGTTCCGGAGAGACTCATTTTAAGTCCTCAGATGAAGAAAGTTCCCCTTTAACAGCTCAAGTCTAAGTAAATATGAAAACAGTTTGTATTTCCAACCAGTTTCTGGATCTACTATCTCCGCTATCAAGATGACTTCCATAGTTACAGATTTGGGTTCGTTTATTTGTTTGTTTGTTCATGTGAATTTACCTGCCAATACTAGAGGACGTTTCTTTGCACGGTAACATTTTCTGACATCTACCATAGGCACACTCCCGGTTTTGTTGAAATCTAGTTTCATATAAGCCTATAGGGGGATAAAAAGAGTTTAATATAAGAATCTCAGGGGGAAAAAAAAGTGGAAATATGAAAAGATCGAATATACTTAACTACTGAGCACATACTTTTGGATCTTGTGCAATGGATTATGTCAATTTATCTATTTTATGCAATGTTACCAGATATCAGAAAATCATTCCAGATTATGCAGTTTCATGATTATTTTACCTCAACAGTCTTCACATCAAATGTGTATCCCGTAGTCAATGAAAAAAAATTGTCTTCTCTCCCTAATTTCTAGCTCATCCTTAGAATCAGAAGTTTAGCTGCTTCCCTTCTGCCTCCTCCAATTATTAAGATTCTGCATCATTCTGACAGAAGCCTCCATACAGCCTCTCCAGCACTGCTAACAGCAGCTTCATTTTCATTTCAGTTTACTCAAATACTCATGCTTGATACATAAGGCTAGGAGAGTCGGATCCTCCATGACTGAAAGTATCAAAGTATATGTCATTCTTCTTGATCTTGATATCCAGTTGCTACTCCTTTGGCTGGCTTGTGATCAGTGTCTGATATTGCAAACAGCTCCACATTACATTACAGACAAATAACAAGTGTCATTTCACGTATAACATGTCTCACAAACAGAATGACTCTAATTGTAGGTCTCAAAGGAGACAAGTATTACCGCCTCCTATTTCAGGCACTGCGGAAAGAAAGCCTACACATGTAGATTTGCCAAAATTCATCATTTGCCAAAATTTATCACTTAAAATATTTGCAATAAAACTTACTTTTCTCAAAAATGCTTTCCTGTATCCATTCATTTCTCCAAATATGGCATGAGTAAATTCTCCATAGTCAACCTTATCACTCTTCCTATCATCAAGAATAAGCCATAAGGATTCAAAGTCCTGCAATTGAAAAAGTTGCAAAATATTTTGCCAAAGTTCTTAATTATATCCTGAAATAGAACAATTGCTATAATGGGAAATTACAGTATTCTCACAAATCCCCCCAAATTTCTAGATCCAAACTCACTCAAAGATTTGTAAAAATAACGCACGTCATCAGCGGTCACTGATGACCATAATTCACATTATTCGCAGTTCTGATAGCTGTGTGCTACTTTTACAACATAATATATCAAACAAAGGAAAAAACCTAAATAAAGAGCATAAACTAAATTATTTTTTTAAAGCCTAAAGAGAAAAAATGGGTTGCAATCACACTTGCTTCTTCATGTCATGATGTAAAAAATTTGCATATTTTTAAATATATTATTTATAACTGTTCAGAACTTCACATCAAACTGAATGCAGAAATTCCAACATACCATAACTGAAAAAATAAAACAAACACCAAAAGAAAACATGCACAATCCAGGTATTAAACTACAGATTTAAGCAAAGAAAAGTAGTAATTCCATAAATTAAGAAAGATGATATCCACGTTTACCGCTTCAGCTAGACTCACCTCTTCAGGCATTTCCAAATGGAATACTTTCAGAGCTTCTTTGAAGGCTTCCTGAGACAGAAAACCATTTCTGTTCTTGTCTATTTGTCGGAAATACTTTCCTAAGCCTGTTATAACCCGAACTCCTCTTTTACTTAGTGTTTCTCTGAATATACTGGAGGATTTAGAGAAATTAAGGACACATCATTTACCTGAAGCTGTCCACTTGTTATGGAGACAATATAGAAGTAAAGAACACTACGTCTACATATGATGGTGCAGGTTAGAAAGACATACCCATGCATTAGGGCTCCCTTGTCTTTGATAAAAGAATGTCAGCCCAAAAGGGAACCATGAGTTTTTTAACATTTGAGTGAAAATCATATCAAGTGTGTCTAACAAGTAATATCTAACAAACTCTTTTCAAAGAGACCAGACAAGGAAATAAAAAATGGCTATTGCTCTCCATATGTTCAGACTGTAAAACTGCCTACTTCTGTCAGAACTGATTACATTTAACATACAAAATAACTTTGAAACACCTACTTCAGAACAATACAAAACTTCCATTATGAGACAGAGTTGCTTCTTTATTCTACAAACTTGTTAAGCACATGTGGAAATGAGAACAAATATACTAATTTGGCAAAATAATTCCCAAATTATAATGCAATTTCTACGATAAGTCTTCAGCCAGCATAACCATTTAGGGATGTCTGAGTTTCTCAGCATACTCTGCTAACAGAAGTCACCTGCTATTACCTTCAAATTACTTGTATCTACAATTTTAAAGACAAATAGGGGCAAGATAAAAGAAGGAAGTTTTTTCCTGTGGTGCAACTCAGACATATGTTAAAAGGTGCCTTGAAGTATACACACACAACCTTCTTCCAGGCCACACCAGCAAACCTTAGATGTAGTCAGATGGCTGAAAAGTCAGCTTGTATATACTGTGCAAGGGGAAAAATGGAATAACTAGAAAATTAAAAAATAACAGTAATTATTATTCCAACAATTTTTTCAAAAAGCAAATGTCCAAGCAGATTCCAGTGACCAAAGACTGCCTACTTACAGCAGGTTTAGATAATGATAGTAAACAGGAGTGTTTATACAAGCTGTGAGCTGCTCAGATCAATAGTTTTTGTTAACATGGTTACAAAAATAATACACACCACTGTATAAACATCTTTCCATAATCTTCAACAAAAAGCTATGCTTTTGTCCTGAAGACTGCTTTTGTCCTAAAGACGTGGTAAAATGAATTTATTTACATATTCACACTTTGTGAATTGTGACACTGTGTGTGTACACGACACACATGATTTTTAAAAAGCATAATAACAGAGAATATTAAAATACAATTTATCAATGTATAGAAACAATGGCCAAAATAAGTATCTAGCACAAAATTAATGGAAGACATGAGATGGTGTTTGTACACTTGGCCAGTAACAAATTTAATGCCAGTGTAATATAGCATCAGAATTATGTTTCATTTTTTTTTCAGAGATTATGTCGACACAGAGATTAACATTTTCTTAATTACATTCATAATTACTCTGTACATTTTGCACAACCTTTACCTAGATTGTTTATTTGAAGAGATAGGAGAAAGCTTTCTTATGAGTGATTTGTGCTGGTATCAGAGTCTAATAATATTCTGATAAATATCTAACTTTTGTTTAATTTCATTTACACAAATAAAATCTTCATAACATCACTATTGTTCATCGCACTGAGCTGTAAAGACAGAGATATGGAAATTAAAATTAAATGGGTTCTGGTAGATACAAACCTTGAATCTTCTTAAAAACTTTGTTGTTATCAACCACTTGCCTGGAACACTCTTCCATGAAGTCCACAGAACCAGCTCTAAAGAAGTCAAAATTAATGCTGGTTGGTGAAATTACATGTAATATTACTATATTCAAAACAGATGTAATAAAAAAATCTCAACATACAACTTTATATTTAATTCATATACTACCCTTATAAGCACAATATCCAATTGCTCGAGTTTGAGAGGGCACTCACAAAAGTCCTTGCTGACCAGCTGCAGACATGCAGAAATTATTTCCTAACAATATTAACTGGCAATTCCTGTACTAAGTCATTCATGGATAATTCCTCCCATGCATAAAATCTCAAGAAGTTTAGTTCAATCCTTATCTCATACTGCTGGAAGGGTTTGCTAAAGCAACCACATTTAATCATCAACAGGAAAATAACATGAAGTACTTTTGAAATCTCTCTTTAGAACACAAATAGCAAAGGTGTAAACCAGAAGTATGTCCAGAAATTAAGGTTAAATTTTGTGGGCTTTTTTTCTGCTAAGTTTCCTTCTGAGAAGGGCTTCCCACAAATCTTCATCAGAAATAACTATAAAGGCTGATAAAAAATATGTTGTGGAAGAACCTACTGGAAGAAAAAAAACCAAACCAACAAAGTCCTATAATTATTTGAATCAGAATATTAGAACTTTTCAAAAACATTACTGTCAACTCTGAGCTGCTTGCTCAGCAGTGTTTTGCCATGACATACTTCTCCTCCTGCTTTCTGAGGCCAAAGACCTATCTCTCTGCTATCTAGTATGACTTTTCATCCACTTTGGGTATCTCCCATTATGAAGTCCATAAAAGCTTACCTACATCAGATCACCTAAACTTCAAGAACCACCTGCAGAGGACAATGTGGAACACATGTAAACCAAAATATTCATGCTTTGGGACAGAAGGGCACAGCTGCTCCTGGGAACCTGCAGTAGACCTTTTGGACTGTAGCTCAACAGGATTTTCTTGTCAGTAGAGTAATGAAGGTAAGAGGACTCAATTAAAGACTTTTGCACCAGAGAGTAGAGAGCTCAATAACATCCTCATACAGAAGAAAAAGACAGACTGAAAAACAGTCACTAATGGAAAGAATAGAGGGAAAATATAAAAAGGAAATAATCTATTCCATTACAGGTAGTACGAAATCCAAAATTACAACCCACTGAACAGGTCCTCTTTCTGGTTCTTCTATTCAGAGAAAACACTGGTTCAACCCCAAATTTCACAGGTGTAAGATTAGCAACAAATGAAATAAAAAGATGTTTACTTAAATGATAGACTTCTGAGATGTAAAACATCTTACATAAACTATCTGAAATTAAACTATAGTGTGTTTTATTTCACTGAAACCTTGCCTAGAGGGAACAATTAGCACTAAGCATCATACAATTACAGAATTCTAGAACCAATTGAATTTGAATTTACTGTTCTATGCACTGTTAGCTTACTATGGCTCCTCTGCAAAATTTTCAGTCTAAAGGGACTTTAAGTGACTATTACCGTACCTGAGAACAAGCTTCATGTGCATAAACACTTGCAGAAAGAAAATAATAGTCAAATTCCGCTAATAAAGTATTCTTTAGATACTGATCGTATTTAATTGAGATTAAAATTATTCTCTTCCTAATCAGGAAGGGATCAAAGTATGAGATATATGAGGAGAGGCTGGGAGAGCTGAAATTGTATACCCTGGAAAAAAGAATCCTTGAGGGATCTTACCCTCGAGTACATATGAATACCTGACAGAAAGGAGTAAAGAAAACTGAGACAGGCTCTGCTCAGTGGTGCCTGTTGACAAGACAAGAGACAATGGGCACAAACTGAAACACAGGAAGTCTATGATTTGTATATAAAAACATTTGACCTTAAACAAAGCAAATAGATCAGCTTTACATTTGAATATATAAAATATTTAATATAATACTTACTATAAGATTACTCCTTACCATTTTAGGAAGTTACTGAACTATGCAAAATCCTCTAATATCTATTACTAATTTCTCCCAAGTACAGCCTAAATATAGATTCTGTTTTTAGCAGTATAAGTAATAAGGTATTAGGAGCTCATTTTTTTTTTCCTGCTTAAGGAAGGAAAGGTAATTTGAAATAAGTTACCAGCACTTACTTCAGATAATCCATAGCTGCTTCATCAATACTTATCACATGAAGGGTGAAGACAAGGTTCTGCTTAACACTTTCTGGAAGGTTATGATCAACACTTCGGAAAGTCAGATTGGCTCCCTGTTGGTAAAGTACACAATGATTTAAAAATAGGTCATGTATTTTGCAAATAGAAGGGAAGGGTAAAGAAAGAAAAGCAGGAAACTAAATGCAAAGAATGCTGAGAAGAATAAAAAAAATGCAGTAGCTCTAACTGTAATATCTGGGCAGGCTTGGTTTATAAAGTCTCCAAAACTCATGAATTTGGAAGGAGTAGACAGAGACACTGTTACTCTGCAAGGGTCTCAACCACTTGGACTTTGAGAGATCTGCATATCTTAATGTCAGCCCAGAAAGTATAATTGCAGATATGGAGATTCACAGACACAGCATCATTCCAAAGAGCTACTGAACTTGATGCAGTACATTTTCTGGATGACTTTATGATTCATCTTTATTCAGAACATATTTCCATCTGCAGGCTGCAAAAATACACATGACAATAGAATATGAAAATCCCAACAAGTAGCTTTATCTTCCATATTATAAACACACCTATTTCATCTTTGAAATTCTTAGGTGGTTATGTAAGCAGTTAGGATAGGCATGTAATTAGACAAAACCCACTAAAAACTAATGTCAACTTCTTTTACTTTCTCCATTTCTCACAAACAAGGTTTTTCCTCTAAACTTCAGATTTGCAGGAGGATGTGAAGAATTTGGTGAAAAGAATCTGTCCTTGAAAACTTGCTGAATTATTTATAAACCATGAACATTTTACCCAGTACAGAAGTACAATAGTACAGAAGGTGCAATATGATTTTTAATCACTCATCAGATTAGCTGGTAGACAAAGCTTAACATTGTTTCATACACTAGCTCTAAATAGCGGGTCATTTACATTTCAAACTGTAGGTTTAGAACAATTAACCTGCAATTTCTTCAGGTTTGAAAAATGTTTAATCCTCGCTTCGAGTTAAAAATGCCAGCAGACCTTGCAAAGGTCTTTGTTCTACTTCCTCTTCAGGACTCTCCTCCCCGAGCGGATCATTTCGTCCAAAAAAGGTCCACCCTGTCAACAGTCTTGTGCACTCTAGGGGGGAAACTGAAAACTACAGCTTATCTGTGGCCTAAACTGGGAACCTCTAAAATGTGGGGCAACAGAACAGTCCAGACTTCTGAAAACCTTTAACTCAAAAATGTCACTTAAGGGGAAGACTTTTGGTCTTCCCAGAAGGCTAGATCGCAATGCACAATTCAAATATCCAAATATTACCTCCAAATAAAATAGTTTTACATTCAGCAGAATACTTACAATGTAGAAGTCACTAAGATCATAAGCTTTTCCCTTTCTTTGTCCACATTGATGCTGATAAACTCCCTTCTGAATGAAAGGCAAGGCATTTTTCCTGTGAATAATTCAAAACTGGGACTAAAAGAATTAAATTTCTTTAAGCTTCTTAGATACAGTGAAATATGTTTTCTAAAACCCTTTTAAAAAGTAATTCATCCTACCTGTTTTTTCAAAACTGTCGAAATTCATACACAGTGAGGGATTTGTCACACGCAAAAAAAAATCCAATCAACTCCCTACAAGCATCGTGACCATCTCTAGAAGGAAAAGCACCTTTATGTTTTTCATCTATATAAATCCAATTAACTCAAACATAAGTAACATTTACTTTGTAATCAGAATGGTTTGAGGGGACCTTAAATATCATCTAGTTCCAAAACCCCTGATATAGGCCGGGACACCTTTCACTAGACCACTCTGCTCAGAGCTCCATCCAGTTTGGCCTTGAATGCTTGCAGACATGGAGCACCCACAGCTTCTCTGTGCAACCTGTTCCAGTGCCTCACCACCCTCACAGCAAAGAATTTCTGCCTCATATCTAATCTAAACCTGCCTGCTTTTAGTTCGAAGCCATTTCCCCTTGTCCTATTACTATACATCCTTTAACAAAGTCCTTCTCCAGCTTTCCTGCAGCCTTCCTGTAGGCACTAGAAGGCTGCAAGAAGGTCTCCCTGGAGCTTTCCTTTCTACTGTCTGGACAATTCAATTCTGTCAACCTATCTTCATAAGGGAGGTGCTCCATCCATCTGATTATCTTTGTGACCTTCCTGTGGATCATTCCAACAGGTCCTTCTCATGCTGGTGACCCCAGAGGTGGACCCAGTAAGGCAGGTGGGGTCTGAAGGGAGAGAAGCAGAGCAGCAGAATCCCCTCCCTCGCTCTGCTGGCCATGTTTCCTTTGGTGCAGCCCAGGATATGGTTGGTTTCCTGGGTGTAAGCGCACACTGCCAGATCATGCTGAGCTTCTCATCCATCAGCATCCCCAAGTTCTTCTCCTTAAAGCTGCTCTCAGTATCCATTTTATTTCCAATGTTGCATGCTGTGAAATTTCTTTTTTTAAAGAGCTCTTTGACTATTTTCTCTAACCCACCATGAAATTCAACTTGTGGATCCAGTCACGTATTTTAATTCAATATTCCATTCTCCATAATACTAAAAACACCTCTTGAGGCTTTATATTTTAGTATGCCAATATAATTTTCGCTGATTAACTAAAGGATTACATACACCAGGACTATGGCAATCATTGAGGTATATGGAAGTATGTTGCTGAATACTCAGCTGTGTCTAACAAGTATACAGCTCTCAGCTGCAGAAAAGCATCACTTTCAAAACTGAAAAATATGTTTACACTACGACTACTCAGAACAGTTTCAAAGGCATTCTAAAATTTAATACATAAGGAGTTATGAACATGTTGCTATGCCATTACTACTTATAGTAGTTGCCACATCAAAGATAAGGCTAAAATAATTTTAATCAACTGAGATGCAACAACTAAAAGCACTATTTTACACAGCCTTTGTGGTAACTGTCCTGAATAGAGCAATGGGTATGATGGTAACATAACACTCCTTACAGATCTTTACATAGTATAATGGGATTGTAAAGCCACTATCCATTAGCCATGTCAAAATTTGTACTACACGTGGACAGCCACACATACTTTTTTTTTCCTTCAACATCGGGAGCAGAAACATTCAATGCAATTAATCACTGCAACAGAGAAATCCTCATTCACTAATTCAGAGCACTGAAAAGCTTCAGAAAATTTGTGATTACCTCGATATAATCCTACTATCAAAGCGTAGCTTATTGGAGAGCATGTTCTCAGTTAGTCCTGATTTGGTCCTTATTCTGTGGAAATAATGCAGCATGTCAATGAGACCTATATGCCCACAGATAAATGTTACATAAAACTCAACCATTTCCAAACAGCAAAAACCATGAAGTACGGTATCCTTGGCAACTGGCTGAGGAGATGATCCTTTGTAGTTGAATTAGAAAGCAACTCAGAGCTGTAAGTGTTCTGTTATATAATATGAGAGTACATTCACAGAGAACATAGATATGAATGGGAAATTTTGTTTACATACAGTTATATAAAGAATTAGCCTTTACTTCTACCACTCATCATACTTCCATGAACCGATGTGCTCTCTTGCAAAAATACCCAGGTTGGGCCTTTTTTACCCACCTAAATATTTTATATTGGCCCTATTACTAGTTCCAGAAATGGAGATTTGTTTATGTGATGGATGTAAGAAAATGAGACTGGTTGTGCTGTCTTTTTTCCCTTTTTTAAGAATACAAAGATGACATTTGATGAGAAAGAATTTAGAGCGGTATGTTAAAATGCACAAAGCAAAAATGCTTGGCTGAATGTTGAGGAAAGTTAACAGGACAAAACTCAGACCTGCAGATTCATTTAATTTTATGAATCACAGTGTTTCCTCAGGTTTTTTTAAGTCCTTGAGCAACTAGTTCAATGCTGACAGTCCAGGAATGTAATTTAAATGCCAATAGGGTTAATTATTGCAGCAGAAATCAAAACGTGAAAGAAAAGTATGATTATATTGTGAAGATCTACATTAGCATTTAGAGATGCATATTTATGCAATTTATACACCTAAGGATTGGAATCTCTAAAAGGATATTGACAGGATTGTAAGCATACAACCTCTTGGAGAAGGCTGGCAAATTCTTGTGATGAACAGTATCAATACAAGCTTAACAATGTTCTCCCAGGTTTTATAAATTCTATGAATCAATCATAATACACAGAGAATTCACAAAAAAAATCCCTGTTATCTCAGTAGGCAATAACAAGCACAGGAAAGCTACAAAAAAGGCCTCATAAGATGCTGGTGGATCCAAACCAAAATGAGAACATCTGGAAAGGCAAACAGAATTCAGAGAGCTAAAAAAACATATATATACAGCAGAAAATTTATTTTTATAAACTTACTTAGTTTCGTGGAGTGTCCTTTTTCTGAAACGCATTGGTGCTATCCCAACTCCCAGAAGTCCTTGAGCTTCCTTGCAAGCATCAGAAAACGTGGACTGCTCTGGATCACTTATAACACAGCTCTGACCACGAAGAGCAGGGAGGAGCCATTTGACTATCAGTCTGGCTGAATTGCAGGTCTTACATATTTTTATGCAAGAAAGAAAACACCCAAGAATAATACAGTAATAAAATCTTGGAATAATCCAATAAGCTTACATAAATTAATGGGCCTAATTTTTTGTTTTTACAAATTCTTAAGTCTATTTCTCAAAATCGAACATATGCAATAATATTCTGGCAGTGCACTGCTATGTAGTAATGTTACATGCAGATACATATTACCTAAAGTATATTTTATATAACTTTATATAAAATCTTAATATTATGAAGGCTTATGGCATTTTTCATCATTTCTACTATTTCCACAAATATTCCATCAGTGATATTCTTTCACCATGGCTCCCTCCAGTATCAGTGATATCAGTTACTAGTACTGGCCAGTGACATCACCTCAGATCATAGAATAGTTTGAGTTGGAAGGGACCTTCAAGATCATCTAGTTCCAACCCCCATGCTGTGGGCAGGACACCTTTCACCAGACCAGGTTGCTCAGAGCCTCATCCAATCTGTTATTCAACAAAAACATTGACACTTCCTCCCTCCAAGTGCTAACTACGCAGCTGAGAAGGTCTCAAAGTTCCAACAAGAAGAAAAGAAACAGATGATCTGGGTTTTGAACATTTTGATATTCCCTGTATCAGTTCAACAAATAAGCAAAAGAAGAGACTGTTTAAAAATAAATGAGATGCTTATTATGCTATTGAAATGGTTATCAGAAGGGAAAAAATAATTTTGCATGGCTATTATAGTTTTCTAAACTTGCTCTCTGATCTATACAGATATATCTTTGTACACATCAGTTACACTAATTTAACTGCAAGATTTGCTCTTCTAAAAAAAATGCTCTTTTTGGTCTTCAAAACACCCTTGTATTTCCTTCAACATTTTTTTTCATGCAACAATTTTGAACTCTCTTTTATGATTAACATCTTGATATCTGATACAAATTTATTTTAGAAATACTGGCAGAGTTATATTTGGAACATAAACAGAGAGATTTTTTAAATTGAAACTTCATCCTGATCCAGCTGCAGCACTACTGAATATTGTTTTGACATTATCAACAGAAGGGCTCAGAGTAGGAGAAGGAATACATGGAAAAAATAAGGCAAAGCAGCAGGAGGCTAAACACAGAATGGGCATCTGTGATCTAAGATGCATAAAGCTGTATGCTTAATGCAACATCAGTAGTACTTAAACACTTCAACATAACCAGCATATTTTTAAGATCATCTCTGTAATAATATTTAAAGGGATATGACACAGGCCAAGCACCTATCTGAAAACTGGGGGTTCCTACCCTGTATAGTTCCATAATTTTAATGCTGCTAAATGAGGATTAAAATTGGAATTTAACATTGTGTTTCATGACAGACTTGTTTCCCTCAGGCAATCCTCTTGTCATGTCATCTTTTAAATAGTGTAAAAGTGTTAATAGACTTTTAAACAATATAGGTCATTTAAACTGCCATTGTAACAGAAATAAAGAAAAACTAAAATGGTGAAGGGCAACAACATTTCAACCTCAAAATCTGGGGATTTGATGGGCTGGAACACCAGTGCAGATGACTCTAGAAATTGTAAACCATGCACAGAATGCAAAATAATCTAGAAATACCCAAAGATAATGTTAAGTAAGTGTAAAGTAACATGAACCTATATTAAACTAGTTTGCATCTTCTTGTATTAACCAGACAGCTTGCATAAAGCCCTGAATTATTAAAGCATGCTTAAAATAGAGGGATCTTTCTGCACAGAAGCAACGCTTTCTTGAAGCTAAAGGGATAGCCATGAAGGCAGGAGATCTTACTGTACAACCTGGGTCAATTCAATTTATAATACCGCCTTTTTTTCCTACACACCCAGCATTGGTATAATACTCCTTTATGACTGAAAGGTGCTGTGTCAGTATTAATAAACTATTAATAAATATTAATAAAGCTAAGATTTTTCAAAAGGACAATAAATATTGAGGACAAGTAATTTATAACATCAGACATCCATATACTTTCTTGAGGGGCAAGAGGGTTATTTTTGAGAGGTAGTGCAATTGTAAAGACCTTAAAATAGGTTCAAGTATAAAATTAAAAATTATTTCCAGAAAAAAATAACGTACACATTGCACTTTAACCTGATATTTTAAGTTGCATTAAAAAGACTTTTCACTTAAAGAATTTTTGCAAATAATATACTACCTAAGACTTCATAAGACTCGGAACAAGATGACAAAAACATTCTTGCTCTTAAGCAAGAAAAGCCAAACACTAACAGATCTAAATTCTTCTGTAGGGAAAATTGAAATTTTACATTATAAATTCATTTACCTACATAATTGATCCACCATAACTTGTTCTACAACAGCCTGTTTTCTCTTCTCTGCAGCAACATCCTCCTGCAATGAAAAGCTGGCTGAGAATGAATGAAATATATAACAGCAGGCATTTCAAATAATAAGCTACCCTTTAAGACAGCATTCAGAGGTCACAAACTTACCCATGCCACAATTAAAACTTTTTACATTTTTAATAGAGTTCTATTGGCATAAAAAATAGACACATAGTATTCTCTGCCACACACTCGATTTATCTATGCGTATTAGTTGTAATAAATACAAGAATTCTAGTATTTAAGCTGATAGACAAAATCCTTATTTCTGTATTGTTTCCCATACATTCTGTAAGTATAATAGAGCCTGAGGAGACTCACATTGTTCCAGGTTTTACAGGTGACACAGATTCCAACTAGGAGAATAAAACTTAACCTCCAGCAATATTTAGTCAAAAAAAATCTTTTAAGACTTAGTCTCAGTTGCAAGATTTTTCTTTCCTGTATGTCACAATAATTTTCTGCTGAAACAGGTCAAACGGAAAAACCTTTCAGGAAATATCATCCTAAAGGGGAAAGGGGATTGAACATGATCTTATTATTTCTATTAGAGTAACACTGAATCATAACCTTGTGCCATTCACTGTAAAGTGTGTGGGCATTGATCATAACCTGTTACACAGAGAGAAACCAGAGCACAAGAGAATGGCCCAGGATAGTATGGAGACCACCAGCAATAACCAGGCCTCAGCACTTCTTGTTATCTTCCACATTTCTGAATTTTTTTATTGCATTTGCGTTTTATTAAAAAAAATATTTTATATATGGGAAAAGAGAGATTATTGTTACTGAGGGGTTTATGCAACCTTCCATTTTTTTAGATATTCTGAAACTAAAGAATTAAGATGTTTTTCTAATTGGTCTTGTGTGCAAAGCAAATTCTAGAGAGATCTAGCATTTGTGTGGATGAAGAACTGAAAAGTTCCCAGGTACCTATAAGAGATACTTCCTAATTCCACAGGCATGTTATGGGTAGAATTCACAGTCTTCAAATAAATACTGAATGGCACTAGTCAAAAAAAAAGCCAAATCAAAAAAACCCAAATAACTAAGGCAACACCAGACTAGCTGTTGGTTATTCCAAACTGATTTATTCCGAGTTATTGATTCTTTACTCATTAACTGTTGCAACAGATATATTAAAAAGAATGACGTAAAGGACACGGTGATTGCATAGAGCAGTATTTGTTATATTCCATGGACCCTGGCTTATAGATCCAAACCAGTTAGCATGCTGAAAATAATCTGATTTTTTAAAAAAACAAACAAACCTTACACCTTAAATTTCAACTGAATATTAGGTCACTGAACATAATCTTTCATGAAACATTTTCCATTCTGCTCCTAGACAATAGCTCTACTACAAAATTACAAAAATGTGGAGGGCAGAGGCAAACACTGAACTTGCAGCAACTCCCACTGTTAAAAAAAATGCTCCCTAAATATGACCATTCAGAGAAAACCAACCTTCTTCAGAGGTTATATATGACATCTATTGGCAATGGACTGTGAATCACAAAAGCACAGAACTGAACTGGAAGGAACCTACAAGTAACATCCAGTCACACTCCTGGCACCACACAGGACCATCCCTGAGTCATACCATGTGGCCAAGAGCATCGTCCAAACACTTCTTGAACTGTAAGGTTTGGTGCTGTGACCACTACCCTGGGGAGCCTGTTCTGGAGCCCAGCCACACTCTGGGGGTGAAGAACCTTCTCTTGATATCCAGCCTAAACCTCCCCGGACACAACTTCAGGCCATTCCCTTGAGTCCTGTCATTGGTCATAAGAGTGAAGAGATCAGGGTCTGCCCCTCCTCTTCCCCTCATGAGGATGTTGAAGACCACACTGAGTTCTCCCCTCAGTCTCCTCCAAGCTGAACAGACCAAGTGACATCATCTGCTCCTCATACAGCCTCTCCTCAAGACCCTTCACCATCTTTGTGCCCTCTGGACATTCTCTAATAACTTCATGTCTATTTTATATTGCGGCACCCAAACCTGCCCCCAGCACCTGAGGTGAGGCTGCCCCCACTCAGAGCAGAGCAGCACAATCCCCTCCCTTGCCAGCTGGCCATGCTGTGCCTCATGCCCCCCAGGACAGGGCTGGCTCTCCTGGCTGCCAGGGCACTGCTGGCTCATGTTCACCTTGCCATAGACCAGGACCCCCAGGTCCATTTCCAGGGCACTGCTCTCCATTCCCCAGTCTGTCTCTACATTCAGGGTTGTCCTGTCCCAGGTGCAGAATCTGGCACTTTCCCTTGTTGAATTTCATGTGGTTGGTGATTGCCCAGCCCTCTGATTTGTTAAGTCTCTCTGCCTTCAAGGGAGACAGTAGCACCTTACAGCTTTTGTATCATCTGTGAACTTGCTCAGAATCCCTTCCAGTCCTGTGTCCAATTATTTATGAAGATATTGAAGAGCACAGGGCCTAAAATGGAGTCCTGAAGAACCCCACTAGGGAACTTTCATCCCGAATTACAGAAAAATCAAGGGAAGTTCAACTTTTACAATTGACTTTTTGGTAACAGTAAAAGGACATGTTAACACTGTGTATTCTTGAGCAAAATTTTCAAGTACCTTAAAATGAAATGCCAACAATTGAGGCAACATATACAAAATGGAATTAATACACATGCAGTTATTACTGACAGTTTTTTCCCGTCTTCTGCCACCATCAGAAGCTGGACCTAAGAGAGCCTGAGACGGTCCTCAAAAGAGAGAGTCGGCCTGTGCTGATCATGAGTGTTAATGAATAACAAAAAGGCTTCTGAAGGTCCCAGTAACACCTTGCTCAGACTGGTTATTTTAAAGCATGGCAGCTACAGAATATCTTCTCTTTTGTGGTTCTGCACTGCTCCCTTTCTCAGGGCTTTCACCGTACTTGCTTTAGCATTAAGTAGATACTCTGGGGATACTTCAAGACTTTTTTCCGTTATCTTTAGCCAACGGTATAGATTTTTTAATTTATGCTAAAAATAAAAGCTTAAGTACTTTCTCAAAAGATTTTCTTATCGTGAAAATTAACAGTGACCTCAGTAGAGCAACATCTGCATTCACTTCAACAAGACTAGAAATCAAATAAATGCTTGCAATGATGCAAAATTCAGTACATAGTGACAAGCAAATAAAATAAATTAAAAATTACTATTTACTTTAAAAAATCATAAATTTTCTCATGGCTTAATATTCCATGAGAAAGTCAGAATGCTTTCAAAATAACCCTTTTCAGCAACACCTTCAAAAACCAGTCATAAAAGCCATCACTCTGCATATGCAAATAGTGAATCACGCAATATCAAATCAAGGTTCTTCATCGCTGTAAACGATCCTAAATTCAAGGCCTGGCTTCAGATGGGCAAGACTCCTATTGTTCAGTCCTAAAAAGAGTAAAATTCACATCTATGCAAGAAATTAAAGAAGCGTATTTGGTACATCCATGTAAAGAAAGTTTTAATTCTCCTCTCTGCTTGCTAGTGAGTCTGTGCTAGTTTCCAGATTTCAGGGCTTCCTCCTTCCCTCAGAAAGGATCTGACAAAAGATCAGAGCAAAAGCAATTGAAAGGAGAGGCTAAGGGAGCTTGGGTTTGTTTAGTTCACAGAACCAGCAGCTATGAGGCATTCTGAAGAGAAGTTACAAAGAAAAGAGAACCAAACTCTTTTTGACAGAAGTCAACAATATAACAGGAGGTAAAGGTTACACACTGAGCCTTGGGAGGATTGGTGTGGACAATAGGAAGAACTTCTTCACACAGAGAATAGCATGTCACCTGAAGCTGTTGCTTAGAGACACTGTAGAAGCTCCATCCCAAGAGCTTGAAAGCTGTTGCTGACTCAGTCTAATACTAGCTGACAGAATTATGGAATCCATGGACCACTGAATACAGGCTCAGCTAAAAGCTGCATATCAGAGGAAATCATAGAACCATGGAATATCCTGAGCTGGAAGAGACCCACAGGGATCATCAAAGTCCAACTTCTGACACTGAATGTAACATTGTGTTTAGGTTCACTCAACTACCTCAGTTATTCTTAATGGTATGAATGTATCCATATATATTACTCATAATTTGCGTTCTCATTTATATAGATTACTGCATAAAATACAAGCACTGCAGATAAGATTTAAAAAATGCTCACTAGACTGCTCAGTTCAGTTCCCACTGAAAGAAAAGTTTAAACTCATGATTTCAGTGGTTGCAATTACATCCTAGATCCAAATCCCCAAAGGCATAACTTCTGTTGAACATCCAGGAAGCCGTTCTCCACATCTAGGTGGTTAGCAGCATAGCAGTCCAAATACTTACAGCTTCTGATTTCCTTATGTTGTGCTGCATATTACAAGCCTTGTTTGTATAGCATTGTTGCAGGACAGCTTTCTTATCAAGAGTTACAAAATCATCATGTCCATCTTCAAGCTGTGTACCCTACACAAAAATATATTCTTTTTATAACTCAAATTTCATGAACTGTAATAAAAACAAACTAAAAAATCCAAACATTTTCCTCAACAATTTACTTAAAAGTAGTACTTTCTTTCTTTACTTTTTAAAGCATCTACTTCTTCCACTTCATGCTAAATTAAAAGAGAATTTTTTAAGCCATTTTCTACAGAAACTGAACTTACAAGGAAAGACTAGAGAACAAGATTTGTATCTTTTGAATACTTACCAGTTTTCATTCATACTGAAATAAATAATAAATTTTAAAATCTCAAAAATACAGTGCTCCTCCAAGCTTTGTGAAAAAACAGCAGCAAGTCAGAGAAAGCAGACTGCAGTATCTCTGAGGAGAAGACAAGAACTCATCCTTTTTCTGTTCTGCTCAGGAACCACCAAGTGGAAGCAGAGGATTTGCTGTTAGGTACAAAGCTCAAAGCTCACTGTAGAGATGCTGCTTTGTGACCAGCGAAGAAGTTAAATACAGCTGGGACAGGGAAAAGCCAAAGCATGCTACTGGTGCTTACAGACTTGTAAACCAGTCCCAGGGTATTACAGAAATATTTCCTACATGGCCAATATGAAAAAAAAAAGGATACAGTAAGTTTTTACAGAACTCAGGAAGGAGGTAGCATAGGAAAGAAATCAAGAGTAGGTTTCATTAGCAAGCTCCTCCGTGAGCACCTTCTTTTCAGAAAAGAAAAGTTGTTACAAGTTCTACTAGTTAAGCAAAACGTGTATTGAAATATTTTGAGCTACTCATCTAATCAGGTAGTGATAATATCTAACATTAAAAAAATTGTTCTGATAGACATTATGTTAAAATCCCTGAGAAGAATTAACACAGAGGCTTCTAGTGCTTAGAAAGTATCTTTCTGGAACCCAAAACCAGAAAGAAAAAAAAAAAAGCCAGTCTTGCTTTTTCTCTCCCAGCATATATTTGCCATCTATTTCTTCATTTTCAGATTAACTTGGTTCCTCCCCTGTAAATACCCTTTTGATAGGCTTGCAGTAGTGCATATAAAGGAGTCACTCCTTGAAAAACAGATGATATGAGTGTCAGGCCAGTACATTAGAGTGGAATCATAAGAAAAGGAAAAAAAAAACAAACTTAAAACTATAAAAAATCTCCAGAACAGAAAATCTTATCTGCTGCCAAACATAAAACGAAACCACAAAATACCTCAACTTTATTTTCATTCACCTCTTATTTACAGAATGTTTATTAATATTTTTTTCAGGTTCTCCTTTATCTGATTACTACAGAAGCATGACTATGAGGAGAAAGCTCTTTTAAAGCTATCTACAATATGTAAAATGAACTTTCTTTTGAAAAACCTTCCCTTTTTATTCTACTGAATGTTAATAAAGTAAATACAGTAAACTCATTGTTATTCATCACAAAGCTTTTCTCTGAAAAGCAATGAGCACAATATGTTCCACCAACATTTGCATACTTAACTTTCCATTAAGATTCTTAAATGGTCATCTACCCTCAGCAGAATCTAGCACTCAACCAGTCCTCACATCTATTGCTTACTTAGGTTTCCTGCTTCCTTACACCTACAATGATGCATCTTTCCCTGTTCAACCACTTTCCTCCACTATTTCTTCCAAACAAGATGAAAGTTGGGTTTTTTCGGTCCTTTTTTTTCCAATTTCTCTCCACTGAGCTTCCCTTCTTTGCACCTTAATTTAAAAATACAAAATAAACCTGGCAGAATTAGTACAGCTTGCAGACCAATTGTACTGGATCTTATACAGCAGCAACGCAAAAAGTACAGATAATATCTTTCATCGTTTTAACCCCATATTTCTTTGCATTTTCAGTGTTAATAGTTCTCTAAGGAACAGATTAAAACTTTCATTTCTCCTTTTTAAGCTCTATATACAGCTCCTATTTACAAAATAGTAATTAACATACTTTCAGATTAAAAAAAATTTAAAAAGCTTGAATGAATTTCTTGTTTTGGAAATAACACTTTACCAAGATCCTCCTGCTGTCTCTCCTCTTCTTATAGGCTGTAAAGTTCTTCCTTATCAATCTGCTGATCTTCAGACTTAGGCTAGAGGTGCACTTGGAAGGCCAGTGTTACTTTCCTTACCAGAGAACACAACCATACATAAATTCTCAGAGCACTTCAGTTTCTCACTCTGCAACAACTGAAACAACCTTCCTACAGTTTATTTTCTCCTCAACATTAGATGCTTAAATCACATGTTTTTTTATTTCTTTACAATAAAACCATGAAATTAATTACATATATGTGCAAACCTTTCCAAACAGTGTAATTAAATAGTAATGTACATTTGCTATTTAAAAATGCAATTTCTACTTTGCCAGCTACCTTTATTGCAGTGTCTGGACACTGGAGGTGGTCTTTTTTTTTTCCTGCAATTCTCTGAGGCTGCTGCTTATATTCTTCTTCTATACCTGCTTCATACTGACCATGCTTCGGTTTGGATCTGTCTGGGGGGGTTGGCAGATTTTCTGGTCTTGTCTTCTGCTCCAAAACAGAATGTTAAAGCAATTAGTAATCAATACAAAAGCCTCTGGCTGGTCTATTGAATGAGAACAGCATTTTTTTTAGTTCCTATGCAGTATAGTGCCTGAAACTTGTTGACACGATGTTTCAAATTAAGAACAAATACAAACAGGACTACATATTCAGGCTTAATTTTCATTGAGTTCTTCAAATTCTACCATTTTTAAATTGAAAAAAAACCACAGTCAAATGGCTTTACATCACTTTTAAAGAAAGAAGTTAGATTCAGTGGTTCTGCCTTATCACTAAAATGGAAATACTGATATTTGATTTTTGGATGGCTGAAAATGGATGGATGTCTTTTGGTCAGAAGTTCCAATACTCTTGTGTGGCAGATAAGAAATGGGACACTGTTCCTCAGAACATCATCAGCTGCACAGCTAAGTACCTTTCTAACCTTACACCTATTTCAGGGCTCTGCACAACGGAGGCTGGGATCAGTAGAAAGGGCAGCAATGACAGAAGTCCAAGATTCCATTCTCTTCTGTCTCCCTGAGTAACTAAAACCCGCAATATTTAAGTTACTTTCCTTCAGTGCTAACAAAAGTAAGGTGGCATTCTCTAGCATCTCTACTCAACACTTGCAACTCGTCTTGCAACAACAGTGTTACAGTCCTGCTCTAGAAAACAATTTCTCAAAACCCAAAAAGATTTATGTTTTTGAAGAGCCAACTTTGTCCTTCAGAGGAGGATTCACATCCCTTTCCTGGCTAATTCCTGAATTATAAGAGTATATTTAAATTTTTCTTCCAAAAGTGACCCATTTTAGGAAGACTTACTTACACAGTTACTGAAAAAGCTGAAATCTATCTGGCTCAAGGAAAGCTTGGTCAGAGCCCCAGAAGGAAGAAATGCAGAAATAAAGGCCAATCAGAGGAATACATGAAAATATTTTAAAACAGCTTGAAAATCTTCTCCTTAAAAAGAATGATAGGGAGCTAGTCAGGCATGAAAGAGAGAGAGGAAGAGGGAGAAAGAGAGACAGAGAGAGAGAAAGGGTGAGTAAACAGAAGATACAATCTAATACACAGCACTCAGCATACAATCTAAATACTGAGCACTCAGTATTTAAGACATAATAAAAGCAGAAAGGAAGCAAGAAGAGATAAAAGAAAGCAGAAAAGAAAGATAACAGAAAGCAGAAAAGAAAGGGAGAAAGACCCTGAGAAACAAAGCCACACCAACCTTCCATTAGCACTCCTGCAGCTTGACAAGAGTTATACATACAAACTTTGTTTAAAAGAAGTGGTAAAGCAAGCAGTGTAATCATAAGCATCCAGACCCAAAAAAAGCTATAACAGCTGAAGCATGTCTGCATTGCACATTTACAAGGCAGTAAAAAGGAGAACAACCTATCTGTAGTTACACGTTCACAGTTACTTCTTGAGACGTATAAATACCTATGTTGGGCATATATTCTAAAAACTAGTAAATTCTTACTTAGCACGTTATTTTAAAAAGACCAAAAAAACACTTACCATTTCAGCTTTTACGTAAATGAATTTGTTCTTCAAGTAGAGAATCCATTTGGTTATATAGGGAAACATATAAAATAGTGATCTTGGCAGATTCACCTTGAACTCCAGCCAATCTGGAGCTCTGCCCTTCTGGTAACTATATTGTTTGTTTTGAGGAGCACAAGTTATGTACAAATTAATTTAAAAATGGGTTTTCTTCTAGTTAAAATCCTGGGTATTTTTTTAAACACTCATTTGGATATTTCTTAGGTTCACATAAGTTAAACATATTTTTAAAATAATGGACCTTTAATCAGTGTATTTTTAATAGTTTCTCCAATAAGCTAGTTCCTGTCACAAAGAAGAAATTAAAACATTACATTTTCAGACCATATACCATAGTACTGAACTGATAAGATTTTTTGTCAGTTTGTGTTTTTGCAACATCTTTACCTCCATTTTGTTCTGATGCAATTTTCTAGACACCTGTTTAAAGGAAAACAGGAAATAAGATGTATCATGATCAAATAAAAAACTGTCATGTCAAATAAAAAATTTATTTTGTTCATACTTAATTCAGATAGTTCAAAATAACTCTTTTCCTGCATTCAGAGAAGTGTAATAACTGAGAAACTAACTCTTAAAACTTTTATAACAGACATTGATCCTAAACAATGTTGCACTGTACTGCAAACCAGAATATTAGCCTCTGGGCTACTGATTTTCCTTAAAAAGCACCTAAGACTAGTGGTGATTAGATTTCTTAGTCATCCAGGGGAGAAAAAACTAACATGCTGAGGAAATTTTAACACTAAAAAGAGCACCAACAAACTAGACATAATTCCAAAGTTTATGTCACAGTTCTGTTTTAAAGACAGCAGCCTTTTTTTTAAGAAAAAAAGAAATTAAATAGCTGCAAGTAACTCCAAAAGTTTTCTTTTCACCAGAAGTAACTGCTGTTCCATAGAAATAATACTTAGTGTTTGTAAACATGGATTTTGTCTTCAATCATACACTTACTACTACTAATCTTTGTTATTACCACTATTAATATATCTCTTAAAAAATAAGTGCAACAGAAGGGTAAGTGCATCAATCAATAAAGAGCTAAGCTATGTAATAAAATTGTTTTTTCTAAATATTCGAAAACATCTCAATAAAAGGACTTTGCTAAAAATATTCTGGACCAACAGCAGTTGGAGACATGAACTTAACCAAAAGAAAAAAAAGAACTTACATAAGAAAATATATGTCCGCTTTTCTAAATTATTGCTAAAGGGGCATATTATAAAGATATTTGTAGTGACAGACTGACATGTTGATGCTGTGCATATGGAGTTTGTAATGACATTCGCCATTCTGAAGATGAATCTAGCTGGCACCTATGAGAAGAACTTCCAGTGCACGGTATAGAAGAGTCCCCATCCTAAAATGACAGGAAAAAAAGGACAAGCAATCATAATTGTTTTATATTCAGAGTGATATTTTAATAAATTCCTGAAAAATGTGAATTCTAAAAACTTTTTGGGAAAAAATTAATTTACAATTACCTCTTCATCAGAATCTCCCAGCCTCCCTAGATCTAGGCATGGCACCCTGCAGGGAGTTAAAACAATTTTAAGAGCAATACATTACCTTATTTTTTAACTACAATAAAAGCACTGTCTATTAGTTATTATTAGGTCCTTCACAAAAATCTGCCTGCAACTGAGTAGGATATGGCCTACTCAGCAAATCTTTATTAGCCCCTCTTGCTTCGGCTCAGCAAGCGGCCACTGAGCTTCTCTTCCCAAGGAGCAGAGTACCCTGGCAGCTGAAAAGGACCCTTCTTTACTCCCACATTGGCTTCTCTTCAACTCCCCAACAGGAGCTACTGCAACAAGATCATAAATCAGGGATACCTTACTCTTGTCTTCCACAGCACATCCGTGTCAGCATTCCTCTATAATCAGTCAACAGAGAGGCAATAGGGAAGCAATCGCTACTTGGGATGCAAACCTTCTGAACTTTCCATAAGAGATTAACACAGTAGAAGACAACCATACCTCAGTATTTTGTTCTGCTTAAAGAAAGTAAAACATCTCAAATTCATCAAAGCATCTCTGTGCCTTCTGCCTTTACTCCAGGTATACTGCAGAGCACTATGAATACATATTTTTTATATTTTACCACAAATATTTCCAAGCAACTCTATTACAGCTTCTTGGAATAACAGAGTTCCTTATTTACAGTCTTTTTTAATTAGATAATGACAGACAGTACACAGAAATTGAAATTTTTTGACTTTGGTTGGAAGAATCAAAGGTCATAGTCACACACTTATAAAATAATTACATACATTGGCTTTAAGGCATTTCAGTAAACAAAACTGGCTAAACTATCAATCATGATCTTTGGAAGAGTAGATATTTCTTATGTACCAAAGTCACTAAAAGGCTTTAAATCTTAAGAGCACAAACAAAAATTCCCATTGCTTGTAAAAACCCTTCACAAGAGTTTCTCTATTCTTTACTGTAATACATGTAAAAGCGGTCAATAGTAAAAATATTGTTTTTCTCCTTTTGCAGAAACATTAAAAATATTCAAGAAAAACAATGTATAAATATGTAAGCTCTGAGTGACACCCTATGAAGAGGATGGAGCCAGGTTCTTCTTGGTGGTGCCTAGCAATAGGACAAGAGGCAATGGGCAGAAACTGATGCATAGGAAATTCCACACAAAAAAAACTTCTTCACCGCAGGTGACTGAGCACTGGAACAGGTTGCCCAGAGAGGTTGTAGAGTCTCCCTCATTGGAAATACTCAAGAACCATCTGGTTGCAATCCTGAGCAATGTGCTCTGGGATGACCCTGCTTGAGCAAGGAGGTTGGACCAAATGGACAAGTGGGTTAGAAACAGTGCGGTCTCTTCAATCTTTACCCATTCTGTAATTGTACCTCCACTCAGCCAAATGTAAACCAACTTAATTCCAAAGTAAATAATGCATCAAATATTCTATTCCAAATATAAATCACAGAAAACAAACCTATGATGATAAATTTCATGGAACACTAAGCAGCACATCACTACAAATGCAAATGCATTGTGTTAATAATACACACAATTAAACAAGCCGGTCAGAAGTAGAAGCAGACTTACTCTGGTGGGCGAGGACTGTGTGTAGCCTATTTGGTCTCCAGCCCTAAAAGGATGACACATTATTACATACCTAGGGGATCCAGATTAAAATACATCATTCTCCCTTTCAATTTCCCCTGAAATACTTAAAGTTACTGGCTCAAAGTATCTGGCCAACATACCTGACTAAGACACTACTAACAAGGGGGAAAAAAACCCCAAAAACTTCTCATCAAAAGCTAATTCTTACACATCATGAGACTAAAAGACTGAATATTCATCATAACAGAAAGATTTCCAGCCATTAAGAATCTAGACAGCATCCACATCTGCTATGAATAATACATTAAAAATAATCCATGTTCCTGAGGCTTTGTATCATCACTGCTCACAAGGCTTTAGGTCACATTGTCCTTGTTGGGAGGCAACCAACCCTTAAACCAAAACCACAAGACTGACAACCTGCTGGCTCACAAGGAGCTAGCTCAGACCCCAAAGTACCCCTGATATTTGGTGTAACTGCTTCATCTCAGGTTTACGACAGCAGTTGTGATGATGATTAGGCAGTTCACTTGATTTATTTTGCAAAGCTGCATACCACGCAGATCTCCAAACTCAACTGAGCAAGAACATAACAAGAAAAGACTCCAGCCAAAGTATCACCTATCCCCCTTATGCCTTTTGGAAGCAGCTAGCAGCCAATCCCTAGGGAAGTCTGCTTGGGGCAAGCACAAAGTAACAATTCAACTAACTGGCCTCCCAATTCGGAAAAAAAAAAAAAAAAAAGAAAAAAAAAGAAAAAAAAAAGAAGAAAAAAAAGAAAAGGTTCGAGAACATTCAGAACTAGGGCTAACATTTTTGTTTTTACATTTTTCAACTTATAAATCTCAGCATCACAGCCTAAACTGAGCAGAATCCCATTTCCAGCAGCGGCCGAATATCCTTCACGATGTGAGAGCAAGACCAAAACTAACTCCTTTCTTGCCACACAGCCTTGTAGCTGCTCCCGAGACAGAAGCTCGCCAACACTACCCTCTAGTGACTCCAGGACGAGCCCGGGCACCCAGGTTGGAGAGTTCTCCGCACGAAATGAGCACCGCCACCCTGTGGTCACCTACATCAAACCGCCGAGGCATCAAAAACATTTATCTTTTTTCTGTACCATTTCAACTGTGGCAATTCTGGATGTTAAAGCCTTAATATAATTCCTTTTCTAGAAGTCAAAAAATCAGGAAGAAAGCAAACAAAAATCACTGTGAACATGGATGAAGCACATGATTTCAGCATAATGTTAATTTAAGATTTATTTTTGCAAATTACCAAAAATCATGTGGACTAAAGAGTCTAAATTTGGAAATGCAGTTGCACAAGCAAGGAAAAAAAAAAAAGGATGAGAGCTTAGAGAAAAAATGGCATTTCTTTTCTTTTACAACCTACACTGGAATACCCCAGATGTTCTTGTCCACAGCTATTTAATTTTCAGAAACTTGGTAAAAACATTAACAGTAACATTATAACATTGTTGTGTTACCATTTAAAAAAGGTCTTTTTTCATTCCAAATCAAACTGAAAAGAAGACCAGCAACTTGGTAGTCAAACTCCAAGAATTCCTAATGGGGTCAAGCAACAAATGAAGTAAAACGGATGCCTGGGGGCTGAGGGAGGATTAGCAATTAACTTTAGCTCATGGACATAAAGTACATGGTATCTGTGAAAAAAAATCAACTGTTACTAACAATATTAATATTTACCTTAGCTGTAAGGAAAATAATGGCCCTCAGAACCCAAGATCATATTCGTAGGGACTATCAAAAGCCAGCCCTAAAGTTTCTACTACAGTGAACCTGTGAGGGTTGCACACTCAAAGCATAGACTATGAGGAATACCTAGAAAACGTAATATCACTTCATACTGAACACAGAGCACTGAGATTCATTTTTCATGTTGACCTGAAATCATGCCCTTTCAAATTATATTTGGGGGACTGCTTTACTTTATTGCTGTCTTGCAAAACAAAAACACGGAGACACCTGTTCCCAGTTTCACCAACAGGCAGTTGGTGCTGTTCTGAGACAGCACAGAGTACATGTTCAAGGCTGTGTTGCTCTTAACTGCAAGTACTAGTTCATTCTTAAATCCCCCACATTCCAATTAAGTACTCAGAGTAGCTATCCTAGAATAATAGCTGTTTATATTGGAATATCTTGCCTTCATTTGAGAAGCTGTTGTACTAAACTACCCCTTTCCGACAAAACTAATTTTTTTAAAAGGTGTCTCCTCTATAGGATGGATTTTAACCTCAAACTACTTCTGAAGTATGATTAAAATATTTTTTAAATGTCAAAGTAAGGAAGAACAGCAATCATAACCCTTCCATTGACTACCTGACATTTCTTCCCCTCAATGACAATTCAGCCTTCCTTTGAGGGGATGCAGCAGCTCCTTTAACTTCCAAATCCATGCAAATTCAATGACAGCTTTGAGAAAAAAACTGAAAAACAGAAAATACTATTGAGAAAAACATGTTGGGTTTTTTTTTAAGTTACCGCATTAGAAAGAATTTTGGTATCATCTTCAGCAAGCTACAAAATGCTGTTGGTTTTTCTTTTTCACCACCTCTATATTTTAGTCTTTTATTACTAATGCTTAAGCAGATTCCCGTTCAAAATTATGGTTTTTTGCCTCAGGCTTAACTCCCTCTTTCTCTTACACTTATCGATACCTTCTCATTCCAGTATAACTAATTTGTTAATCCGTTGGCAACATCAAGCCTTTTGTATTCTCCACTTACAACTGCTGCCTGGATCTCCATTGCTCAGTGCCCTGGGAGCATTTCAGGAAGATGGTCCCGGCACACTGCCAGAGCGACATTCCACCAAGCATTCCTGCTCTGCTGGCCTCTCCTTGCACGCAGCCAGCTTTGAGCCCAAAGCCCATCGTTTGGTTCCCATCAATCAGCCGCTCCATTTTCCAAGGAAAGGCTGACGGCACCGAGCAGTTCCCACAGCCAAGCACCCTTTCCTTTCCCGAGCAGGAGCAGGGCTGCAGGGCCCGCTCCGAGCCGGGCACAGGGCCCTTCCCCGGGACACGGCCAGGAGGCTCTCCTGACACGGAGCATCCTCCCGCCTGAGGCTCAGAGGCGGGGACAGCCTTGTTGTACTTAGCGCTTCACACGCTGAGATTACGTTTATCAAACAGCGATGCTGCAAAAGGCGGCAAAAACACTATGAGCTGCGCAGCTCCGCGGAAATGCCGCATCTTCCCAAGAGAGGCGCGGGAGCCCGGCGGGCAGGGGCTGTCTCACCGGCCCGGCCCGGCCCGCACGGTGCCCGGTACGGCAGCGCGGAGCGGCCAGCCCCGGCCAGGCCGCGCCCCAGAGCTGCGCCAGGCGCGCCCCGGCCCAGCGGGGAAGCGCCATTCCCGATGGCTCCTGCGGAAATACCCCGCCCGGGGCCCGGCCGGCCCTCCCTCCCTCCGTCCCCGCAGCCCCGCCAGACCAGGCGGGCGCTTACACATCCCGGAGGCTCTGCCCCCGGCAAACCTCGGCAGCTGGAATCCGAGACCGCGAAACTGCGGCGAGAGCGCACGGGGCGTGTTCGTAGCCTGGGTCAAGAAATACAGCGATCACCCCGAGGTAGCTCAGAGCCTTTCGGACAAGGGCTTCAAGTGTCAGCAGAGTGCGAAGACTCGCGGAGGTGAAAGGCACAGCAATGATGATTCAACACCCGGGGCAGTGTTTGAATCATCACCGGCAGCAGTACCTGGGAGGAGCAGGACTGACCTGCACCCTGCACACACCTCGGCAGCGCAGCACCCCTGGCTCCCGCTCCATCGCTCCCTCAGATCAATGGCTTTCACATCAGTTCACTTCAACTTATTAGAGATTTCAAAGAAAAGCGTCAATGAAATTGATTTTTTAAAAAACAGTTTCAGTTGCCCTGAATGACCAGAGCAACATCAGTTATTTTTTAAGATCAAATTGTATCCAAGCGCCAGTTCTGATTCACCCCTTCTGTCACGAGGAGAATAATCTTCCACCTCTTGAGAAACCCTGGCTCTGCAGTCAATCAGTTTTCCAAAGTTAGGCAAAATCACACTTAGGGCAAAACTACAAACACACTGATGCTAAGGATGTATTTCTGGATGCTGCTACTTCCAAGCCTGTGTGATCCAGTTTTAGAGCCAAACACATATCATGTTTCTACACCAGAATGAACAATTCATTCCATTTCAGTGAGTGACACGATAATAAATTTAGTCCCCCTAAGTACAGTACATTTCCTCCATAAAAAAAATTCACGTGCTGTTCTCCTGTAAGCATAAGGATGCCAGAAGAGTTCAGGCATCATAACTGGCCTACTTAAAAGCTATGCAATTATGAAACAGAAAATGTAACAGTGCTGTACTGTCAGACCTACCTCCAAGGCAATTCCTGTCATTAAAGGCTGGCAGTACCATAGGTGTGTGCTTTAAGTGAACAAAAAAAAATTAGTAAGTAATGAAAGCGCAGACAAAAATTATTCCAGCAAAGGAAAATAAATGCTTTTCCTAATACTGACCTAAAAAGGCCACTATCAAGTTGGCATAATATATTGAAAAAAGATCCCATGCCCCTCAGTTCTTGAATGGTACACAGCAATGTATCTATTAATTCTGATGTAAAAAACAAAGGGTATTAAAATGAATCAAAAGGTCAGACTCTATGGTATTAGAATAACTGTGAAACAGAGATACAGAACTAATGGTTATCAATCAGTTATTAGACAGCTGCTGAGTTTAACCAGTGACAAGTGAGGAAGAAATTAAGTGATTCAGTGTAAGACATTAGGGATTAAGTTGACATATAAAACATCATTACTCAGGAGAATGCAAATGTACACATCATTATTTTCACATCGAGTCCATGGCTAAATTTCTCTCTCCAAATAAAGAAACTTAACTATGAATGAGTATCAAAGATTTAGCCCATACTGCTTTTCACACTCCCAGAGAAAATTCTCACACAAAGAGCTGAATTGATCAGTGCATGCTCTTTAATGAACTCAATAAAGTCACAGTTCAAGTGGCATAATGCTTTCTAGTTACAATTATGAAACATCTATTCTTTATAGTCTCAATTAGAAGGTATTCTAATATTTTAGTGAAGCATCAGATATAATTACAGTGCATTATATACAGAGTACAGAAATATTTTTATAGGGAAAAAATAAATAGAAAAAGTATGTAAACATCCTGAGTAAAATTCTGCTGCCACTGAAGTCAGTTACAGAATCATCATAGGTATGAGCAAAGGCAGTATTTCAGCCCTCTTTTTAAAGCATATAGCAGTGCACATAACTTCATTTCAGTTTAAAGTGCATACAACATTATAAAAAGAATTTATAAGCTTTTGGAAGTTTTACATATGCAGATTCCATTCATATCTATTGCGTCTCCTCAGTCCTATCTCTTCTGATTCAATGGCATCTTTGCTTATCATTTCTTCATCTTCTAAAACATCTGGCTCCAACTGATGTACTTCACATTCACTGTGTAATTCATGCTCTTCTATTTTGTAATCATTATCAAGATCCTCAAGCAAATCTTCATTACAGTAATCTTCCCTGTCCTCCATTTCTTTCTCTTGAGAATGTTCAGCAAATGACTGAATGAGATCTTCAAGTTTCTCATTACAGATGTGTCCAAGATCTTAAAATTCCACAAAAATAATCAAAATTTAAGTTTACTGGTAAGGCTCTGAATTTCAGTTTAGAAGTATTTTTAATTAGGTTTTTTTTCTCTTTCATTAAGACTCAAATAATGCAAAAATTCCCCAAATTTCTAATGGATCATTCTTAACCTTTAAGATTTCCTCTGGGCTACTATTATGCAGCTCCTGGAAGTCTTCAGTTTAAGCTAACATACAATTTGCTGTTTAGTGTTTTATGCAAGCATTCCTCACAGCCTCAGAGGCCCCCATTTGGAAATCCTTTGCCTAAAGTTAGTCCAGTACTAACAGACTGCTTAGGAATTGATGTTCCAAAAGCCTACTTTATCAAAACAGAATGTGACGGTGTGGTCCAGCCCAGTTCAATGTCTTGAGCACCTATTCTTAAATAAATCATGACGTATCAAAAATTTAAAACTGGATACATCTCAAATATGAAGAACGGTATTCCTCCAGAATAAAACTAATTCCACACAAATTACCTAATGTGCAGAAGCTGAACATTATTAAAGTAAGATCTATTTATTCTTTTAAAATATAAACTACTTAATTATCTGAGAATTAAATTACCTTTCATCTTATTTTCTGATTTATCCAATCCACTTTCTTTCATCAGCCGTCTAATTGATTGGAGCTGTGTCATTATTTCATCTTTCTGCTCACAAGCTAAAGCACTGACACTAGAATAAAAAGACAAACATTAACAGCTGAAAGATTATCTTGGAAGGGAGTGATTGATAATAATAAACTTATTGCAATATTTCTTTCTGTGCACAAATACCATAGGTAAGTTTGTGAAATGTTTAGGTCAAGCTTTCCTTTAAGAACTGCCTCTTGAGAAATGGGGAGGCCATGACATCATACAACTACTGAATGTCACTGAACTTTAACACTGGAGCCCCAAAGGCCAAGGCCAAGTAATGACTACTGAAAGTAACAATTATCCTAAGTACTGTTATTACTAGAACACCAATGCCTAATACTTAGAGTATTTAGAGTTTGAAGGCTTTTCTCATTCAAAGTTTTTTAACTTTCCTCCCCATCACTACTAGAAATTTGTTAGGCAAACTGGCCAGTGAATTTGCTGCTAAATATTTTCAGCACATACCAAGTTCAGAAGTACAGTGAAGAAACAGTCAGGAAATTCTGCATGTTTTAACCTGTGTTTCATGAAGGATGTCACTCTAGAAAATTAACTGCATGGATACTTTTATTTCTAGTAGGTAAGTAAGGCTCTATCTTCTTAAGAATAGAACTTCTGTAAAACTACAAGGAGTTTTTCTATTACTGATTCCCTTGTCATACTAAAATAGACAAGTTCTTTTTCAGTGAAATATACACACTTCACAGATTCATTTCAAAACACAAAAATAAGCAGCTATACCTTGATAACTGTTTTTTTCTCATAGTTACATCTAAAAGGAGAAACTCACTCTGCTACCAAAATCTAATTCCCACAAGGGCTTTCAAATGCTAGAGTTTAGGTATATGTTCACTTTTAGTCTATTTGGCCAATATTAAAGTTCATCTTGTTAAGCCACACTAACATGATCGTATGTCTTCTGCATTTATGTTCGGCGAACAAGAGGTGGGAGCTATCTGTGAAAATGTTCACAAATGGCAGAACTAGTATTACCTGCAAAAGGCACAGAAGCAGTAAGTAATCAAAGAAGGTTCCTAAAACTGTTCCTTACCTATACATAAAGATCATTTTAAGAACTCTTTGATAATATTTTGGCAACTTTCAATATACAGGAAACAACTGAGATTTTTTAGAAACACTCACCAATTTGAAAGTGGATCCAACTGAGTCAATAAAGAATTTAACATTTTCTCTGTCTGTGCGAGATGTTGCTCTAGTTCTAAAAGCTGATGCTCTAACAAAAACAAACACAAACAAAAACAATACAACAACAAAGAGGGAGGTGGGACGGGAGGGAAAGGGAGAGCAGGAGAGAAAGAACATTGTAAAAAATATCTTTACAGTATCATTAAAATATTAATTTATATTTTTCATTGGACAGATCCGAAACTAGAAAGCTTCCTTCATCTATAAAATTCTACAATATGAAAAGGGAGTGATGGGGTAAAAACAGAAGCCTATTATGTGTGACCGGAAGTCCTTTCTACCCAGTAACCCATCTCCAATAATGCCCAAACAGAGAACACCTTTGTAGAAACCCAGCAAGAATGTGGAGCTCACCTTCCTAATCTCAAAAACTATTCAGCTGCAAGACTTCCTGAGATGTAAGTACTGTATTTATACTCAATATGCTTTCATGTGTTTCTATTCACACCTTACAAATATATTTAATGCTTAATGTAAAAGAATCAAGAGGAGTCACTCCCCCTAAAATACAATTAAACTTTCAAGAAAGAAGAACGCAACACACAAGGATGATGTACTGTAGCAAATCACTGCCAAACCTTTTTACAGACCTGGTGTACACAGACACCAAAAGATGCTGCTAGTTGTTTAATTCAGTAAAATGCGTCTATACAAGGGAGGAAAAGGTATGAAAACAGCATCAACTTTGCATGTTTGTGACAGGTTTCTCATAAATGGTCTCTATAATTGTTTAGCCACACTGTTCCACTATTAATACAGTTCAGTTCTAAACCAGACTATTGTATTATTTTTAAATACCCTATTTATTTAATTGTATCCCACTTATACTGAAGAAAACTGAACAGATCTTAAGTGAAACATCAGACATTTTAAAGGCAGAGAATCATACTGCATTACTACAGCCTTTTTAAAGAGCATTACATTTGGAGAATTTAAACAAACCTCAGACAAGCATTTCAAACGTACAGAATGACAAAGTGGGTTTTTGTAGATTCCTAACTGCTCTCAGTAACTTGAGAGATTGTCTTCATTTAGCTAGATTGCATGAATGAAAACATGTTTTGTTCCAGTAGGAAATAAGCATTTTTGTTGAACATATGCAATCTGAATGGGTATCTTACCTGTTTCCTTTGCCTTGTCTTCTGTACTTTTTTCCTTTTTGGAGTGACTTTCTTCATGTGACTTCATCTTTAAAAAATACAATCAAGTTAAACAACTTCATCACTATTTGTGTACTAAAAACAAAACTGCATTTAGAACTTTAGAGAAAGTAAACACCAACCATGAAAATGTGCTACATTAATGAAACTTTTTTTGGTGATGCTTCCTTCCTGTCTTAAACTAACTTTTCTGATTTTAAGCAAACGCAACATGACTGACAAAAGCTGCAAAAGCAAGCAGTTGCTACTTCAAAAAGAAGCAGAAGAAACCTTCTAGGTTACTGGATCCAGTCTCCTATCATTAATTACAATATAGAATTTATTTCTTAAAATAATAAAGATACTATCCTAAAAATATTTACATTTTAATCCCACGAGCCCAAGTGTAAAGAATTGTAACACACAAAATATGGTTTTCATGATTTTAAAATCTTATACTAAATTGGGCAGCCCCTATACTCATTTTGCTAAGCTGTGGTATTTTTCTCATACACAAGATTTTACATGAACTGACTCCAGAAATCAGGAATGTTGTCTCCAGTCTTACTCCCGGTCATTTTTATTTTCCCTGAGACCAAGCAACAATATTCCAGGTGCACTCTCAGCTTTGCAAGTCCTGGAGTATCTCTTACTATAAATAATACATTTCAAGACTCATTCCTTTTAAAAAACAACTGATCATGTGTTCTCCTTTTTGAATTTACAAATGGTAGAAAAGGTATCCCCATAACATGAATAAACCTGCATGTTGCAACAGCATGATCAGAGGAGAAGTCCAAACAAAAGGTCAGGTCTACTTGCTGTTCTATCTAACTGCTGATCTAAGACCACTGCTCTGCAGGAATTGTCCGCCTCCTCCCCATACTCAATCTCATTCTGAAGAATGAAAAGGAAGTGAAACACTGGTGGGACTTAGGTTACAGACTCAGGTAGCAGAATTGTTTACGCTCTCAAATTCTCCTGTGAGGCTGCAGGGTGGGTAAGATTCTCACTTCTTCAAGCATCTAAAAATATGTAAGCCAGAAGCCTTCATATGTAAGAATTATATATGCTAAAATTTTAACTTTGGACTTCACATTCAAAGTCAAACAGAGGAAGAAATGGCATTTGGACAACCATATATATGGGCTTAGAATTAGAAAAACAAACAAACAAGCCAAGCAGTTACATTTCCTCCTAACTACAATAATTTAATGCTTTTCCTATGGCTTACCTTAAGAAGTTTGTACGCTGCAAACATTCCCACTCCAAGAGCATACAACGGCATGAGGGTGAGCGCTAACTCTCGACCATTTCCTCTCGTTCTCTCGCTTTTTATCTCTTTTTCCATTGCATTTCTCATCTGCTGAATACTCTGGTAAGTATTACTGTCAGAATTTCCTGGATTCCGGGGAACTTGATAAACTGTCTGAGGACTACCTTAAAAATTACATTGAGAGAAAGACAACAAAGTAAGAAATAAAGTCAGGAGTCCACGACTGGAACTGAATTATTTTCTTCTTGTGTAATCATCTTTGTTCATCACTCTTCTAAGATGGTGTGGGCAGCCTTGTATCCACTTAAAAATTAAAAATTATTCTTACATTAACAGGATGCACAGTTTAATATAGGAAGCAAAAACTCTCAAGCCAAGCTTGATTTCTTTAATGTATCATTTTTAAGCTTCTTCAGAGCAACAATGGCAAACCCTCAGCAAATCACAGAAAGGTAGATGTAACAAGAAACATTTTAAGTCTTGAAATTAAAGCATACTCACAGAAACTATTGATAATGCTAAAAACAGTAATTAATGTTTTTTCCTTTGCACCAAAGGAATTGAGTTAATTACAAATTGAATTGTCTGGTCCCAGAAAGAAAAAGGTTTTCTTGAAATACGCTGTGCTGCTGCTTTCATTATTTTGACAGTAAACTCAGTTTTACACTGATATTCCCACAGGCTTCAAGTACTGTACCTTTGCAAATCAAATATTTAGCAGGAGAAGATTGATTATACAATAGCCAATAGATGCAACCTTGGAAGTAAGAAGTATTTTTGCATGTAATTTGCCTGCCAGAAGAGGGAGCAGATGAGAAAACAGCCAATGTCATTGTTCAACTTAGCAAACAGGTTATTCTGTAGTTAAATCAAGGGTTCATGGAGCAGGCATAAATGGAATAGGAGGACCATCAGCTAAAGAATGCAGATGCTTGCAGAGACAGACAGCCGGGGATTGGGGATTGTGAAGTTTTACACCCATGTCTCAGCCAAGTGCCTAGACTTACAATTCCAAACTTAACATATCAGAAATGAATATGGGTATGGCCAGGTTCACGCTCTATAAAAACTCCCAAACAAAAGACCATTATGCAAATCACTGCTTATCAATGAATACTGTAATAGTGGCATTTCAGGAACTCACAGTACCGTAACTCAAGTGTGCAAAGTACAGCCATGATCAGATAGAGAAAAAATTAATGTTACCCTAAACCTAAATGCTCTAGCTGATACAATCAGAACTCAAGCTATCTTCATCATTTAATGCAAATTCGGGCAGGCGTTGTCCTTTCGGGACAAGTAGCTTTAGACTTGCTGAAACTGCAATAACTAATCTGGAAATCACATTTTATATTATAAGTATTGTTCCACCTTTCAGAATGTTTCATATTGGTTCCTAGTTTTACATTTACACTCACCTTTTTCCCTATTTTAAGTTCTATTTGTTTTTAAAGTAAACAAGAATTTTGCTGAAACAGTTACTATCACAGATGAAAAGGATTTCTACAGATCATACAAATAAGGACGTGTCAAGGGAAACACCTTCAGGGTGGAGAGAAGGAATGTTGAATCCTACTGGAGTCCAGTGTCCTGCACCAAGTTTATTCCACCAAAGAAACAGCAATGCAAGTTACTAGCCACCAGGAAAAAAAGAACCACCCAGAACGGGAGGTGAGAATAGAAGATCTGTCTGAACTTTATTTTCCTCAGTGCTGGGCCAGTACTTCAGTAGAATCACAGGCATGTGAAGTGGCTTTTTTTTTCTTTTAGGATTTGGTTTTAAAATAATTTGATCTATAGGGAATATATAGCTACCTTATGAATAAAAGATAATCAGGTGAAACAGACCAGGCAAGAGTTTACGAAGCACAGTAAGTTTGACATCAGGTGGGAAGAACATGGGAACATGGTAGCAGCTCAAGCCTCCATTTTTCTGCCAGCCGGGAAAAGCAAAGATTTGGAGAATTACAGCAACTAGCTAGCTCTGGGTTTGAAACACCTTGGAAAGCATCATCAATGAATCACAGAACTACCTCAAAAAGCAGGCTTTTTGTGATTGTCAGAAACAAAGGTGTATCTTTTGAACTTGAGCTAAATCGTGACATGCCCTGTGACATGGCTTAACATACATGGATAGCACTATCACTCCTACAAGCAGTAAACGCTGTAACCCGTTCATTGATACCTTTCCTAAACAAGCATCTTGGACTCTTTTTTTAATATACCGCCGGACAGATTTCGTAGGACTCTGTGCATATATTTACTCACAGTAACACTCGGCTCCCCTATTGCAATTGATTTTTCCCTGTGATACCTCTCAGCTCATCTGCTCGATTGTGCCCCTGCGGGCACACGGCCCCGAACTTCCAACTACCGGGTGTTTCCTGCACTGAAGAGCAGTTTTGGTCAGACAGCACACACAAAACGCAAAGCTCTGCCGGACCACAACAGCAAAACACGGCAGGAGGTGGGGGTGTTTAGGGCGCACCCAGGCCGGCCCGAAGCGGTGTGACCAGGCCTGNCGCCCTCGGGGCCGAACGGGAGCGCCGCACGCCGAGGGCTGAGGGGCCTTTCCGGCGGCAAATGGAAATCTCTGCTGGAAAGGGTTAACCAAAAGTGAAGGCGATGCGGAAGAAGCAGGTGTTTGATGTTCAGTCCGCGCAGTGCCACGAGAGGAGCATGCTAGCTAGCAATGAGCAGCTAAAGGATGAGCATCCCGAACGCGCCCGGGAGCGCGCATTTACCCTGCAATGGATGGCCTTTGCTTGGGTCGGTTTTAAACTGGATTGGCAGATAAGGGGAGGAGTGGTGATTTTGGAAGTGGTGAAGTTTGCAAAAGACACCACATTGCACTTTTAAATGCTCAGGGATAGGAAAAAAAGGAAAAGTTATTACTGACAGTATGGCTTGAAAAAACCAAAGGCCGTAGGTAGGGAAGAGTCAGCAGCCAGTGGAGTTAATTGTAAGGTCCAAAAAGAAACCAGGAAACATATGAACACCAGTAAACCTAAGCAATAAATCACAGCATCTTCTATTAAGATATAAAATTGAGTTCTTAAATGGTAAACTTTCTGAAAAACAGTCATGACTGGAAGACAAATACAAAAGATCATTCATGTTCAGGAATCAGCTGCAGAGAGATAAGAGGTAGTAGAATGAGTTACTGGCCAAGAACTGGCACATTTACCTCATGAAACTGTCTTTGTAAAATGCCCTGATATGTATTTAAAGCCATACCACAGGAGGAGTAAATATGTTTCCAGAGGCTCTCTTAAAAATATTTAAAATATTTGTACTATTGAATCTACAGTATCCATGCATTTTTAGTTTGAAGTAATTGTTATGTATCAAATCAAAATCCTTTAAGGCCTGTTCAACAATGAAACCCAAAAAGTTTCATGTTTAATTAACATACCAGTGATTCCTTGCCTGAAGACAAAACTGCGTTTCAAATATCTTTTCAGTTCCTATCAAGTGCTCTTACAAAATTAATTTTCAACAGTGAAGGGAAGAAAATCCTGTCTAATGAAATTAGTTTGTATTTCTGTGCTGCAATAGGAAAAGTCAATTAAAATAAAACACGGGTACTTGCCTAAATAAGAGAAGGTATTTCTTTATGAAACTCCAGTGTTTGATATTTATCTGCTTATGGCTGACTGGTTTTATCTGATTGTTTAAGACTTTGTTGTAACTGAACATTGCACAGCTATTTCACCTTTCATGGTTTGTAGGCTTGCGATGCAGCTTTGGCACAGCCTGCAAGGGCATAGACAAATGAATGCATAACATAACATACACTTAAGTAAGAAACACCTGTACCATCCTAATTTCACATCTGTTGGAGAGAATATTTGGATTGGAGGTCATGAAGTTTTTGATGTTGCTGATGCCATTAAATTGGTATGGTGAAGTCAGATTTTTAATTTCCTTAGTTCAGAACTGTTCTAAAGTTTGTGGTTATTACATTCAAGTAAGAGTTGTCTCTGGTAAAATGTCCTGGTGAGTGCCTACCATATAAATCAGTACCATCTGTAAATAACACAGAGGTGTACATATGGTAGCAACTGGCAGCTCACTGTCTTTTTTAATATCAAGCAATCACTGTACTGCATTACCCCTGCACTGGCTCACCTCAGTACCTTGTACTGTAATTTGCTCTTCTTCTCCACAATATCAACCTCACTAAAAGCCGCATTTCTCATTTCACTGCATGATTACTACATGAACTTTATATAATAATGATTTCCAGTTCTGCAGTTACCGAGCCACACAGTTTGGAATTCTTTAAGTCTGGAGATCAAAGTAATCACAGTAATTGCAGAATGTCTGTGGGTATTCCTTAGTAAAAAATGCTGATAGGACAATAAAATGCAGCCAAAGTAAATTTTATACCTTAAATATCGCATAAAAAAAGAAAAGGAAAGAAAAAAACAACAAAATTTATGCTATATTTCTGATTTCTCAGTGCTAATTCTGAGAAACTTAATGCTGCTGAGAAAGTAAAGGTTTCTTTTAAACACTTACAATTTTAAATTTATTTATTCATTCTCATGTTAAAAAATAAGCTTTGCAGTAGAATCAGTTTCATCTATGAGCAAATACATGATATTCACTGATAAANAGGCGCGTCCCCCTCGGCTCCTGGGGTTCCCTCCGAGCCCGCCCGAGCCCGCGGCGGCTCCCGCACGGAACCGCGGCCGCGCCATCGCCCCGGCTACTACCTCTGCCGTGCTGACGGCGATNTCTCATGTTAAAAAATAAGCTTTGCAGTAGAATCAGTTTCATCTATGAGCAAATACATGATATTCACTGATAAACATGATGATTTTAATGTCAAGTAGATCTTATCTAGTAAAAACAGCTGTTAAATTTCTTATCTCAGTGTTCAAAGGTGCTTAGACTGCTCTCTGTATAAATTAAAGATGAAAATACTGTGCAGTTTACTTATAGAGAAACTGTTACCAGACACAATGGTATCTGTGAGATTCTGTTTAAGAAAGCTTTAGACTGTGAAATGAAAACACCAAAAGTTACCAGAATCATTTATGGAGCATTTTCCTTTCAGCTCTTTTTGTCTTTTCTCACTTATTTCTCTTCAAGTGTTAATTCTTGTTTTCTGACCCTGGATCTGCCTATAACAAAACCAAAAGCAAGGCCGGAGGATTTAAGTTTTGCTGTTTATTTGGCAATAGATTTTTTAGAAGGATAGAACTAGACAGAATCATCGGCAAGTATTTTTCATTTTTTCTGTGGCACAATAAGTTATGGAAAGTTACCTAGCAAGGTAGTTTTTGCATTTTAATAATTGCAATTCAATCTTGTCTGCATAGAATTCTAGAGGCTTTTGCACATTTCTCTTAGAATGAAGTTCATGTCTAAACTTTCTTTCCCTTGACTGTTTGCTCCTTTCCTGTTATACACAGTTAAGTCATATCAAAATGTTCATGCATTTCAGGCAACATTTCAGGGAAAATTACATAGGAAACTAATCACCAGAAAAAACAAGCAGGGTACGTGGGTTAAACACTGAGAGCATGTAAAAGTACCTGTGTCATCAGAATTGATAATCGAAGACCATGCATGATCCAGGAACAATCGTGTTCTTGAAGGCTCTGACACAAAATTGAAAATGGGTAGAATTTATGAATCATAAATGGTGGGCTGTGCTGACCTGGTAAGAGAGCCACTGGAATCTCAAAATGGTGGAAATCTCAAAAATGTATGTGAGGCTGTTACATAAAGGCCCTTGAAATGCTTAGTCCTTAACCCAGTATTTAGGTTTACACCACTTTAAACATTAAGATCCTTTTCAAAAAAATGGTTATGTTTGATGAACACAACTGCTTCTTTCATTTATAATGGAAGAGTTGAAACTTTAGGGAATGTTCGAGTCAGTTTGTCAGTCTAAGGCCTATACCCTTCCTACTGGGGAGGTACTCCGTTACTGAGTAAAGCTACTATTTCTGCATGTCTTCCAGAAGTGGAATGTATGATCATCCAGACTGTGATAAATAGACATGATTCATGCTAACAAGATTGTAACTATATCAATATTTTAGAAAATAATAGTTAAAAAAAATTTTAAAAAAAGGATAAAGGGANTGGCTCACCTCAGTACCTTGTACTGTAATTTGCTCTTCTTCTCCACAATATCAACCTCACTAAAAGCCGCATTTCTCATTTCACTGCATGATTACTACATGAACTTTATATAATAATGATTTCCAGTTCTGCAGTTACCGAGCCACACAGTTTGGAATTCTTTAAGTCTGGAGATCAAAGTAATCACAGTAATTGCAGAATGTCTGTGGGTATTCCTTAGTAAAAAATGCTGATAGGACAATAAAATGCAGCCAAAGTAAATTTTATACCTTAAATATCGCATAAAAAAAGAAAAGGAAAGAAAAAAACAACAAAATTTATGCTATATTTCTGATTTCTCAGTGCTAATTCTGAGAAACTTAATGCTGCTGAGAAAGTAAAGGTTTCTTTTAAACACTTACAATTTTAAATTTATTTATTCATTCTCATGTTAAAAAATAAGCTTTGCAGTAGAATCAGTTTCATCTATGAGCAAATACATGATATTCACTGATAAACATGATGATTTTAATGTCAAGTAGATCTTATCTAGTAAAAACAGCTGTTAAATTTCTTATCTCAGTGTTCAAAGGTGCTTAGACTGCTCTCTGTATAAATTAAAGATGAAAATACTGTGCAGTTTACTTATAGAGAAACTGTTACCAGACACAATGGTATCTGTGAGATTCTGTTTAAGAAAGCTTTAGACTGTGAAATGAAAACACCAAAAGTTACCAGAATCATTTATGGAGCATTTTCCTTTCAGCTCTTTTTGTCTTTTCTCACTTATTTCTCTTCAAGTGTTAATTCTTGTTTTCTGACCCTGGATCTGCCTATAACAAAACCAAAAGCAAGGCCGGAGGATTTAAGTTTTGCTGTTTATTTGGCAATAGATTTTTTAGAAGGATAGAACTAGACAGAATCATCGGCAAGTATTTTTCATTTTTTCTGTGGCACAATAAGTTATGGAAAGTTACCTAGCAAGGTAGTTTTTGCATTTTAATAATTGCAATTCAATCTTGTCTGCATAGAATTCTAGAGGCTTTTGCACATTTCTCTTAGAATGAAGTTCATGTCTAAACTTTCTTTCCCTTGACTGTTTGCTCCTTTCCTGTTATACACAGTTAAGTCATATCAAAATGTTCATGCATTTCAGGCAACATTTCAGGGAAAATTACATAGGAAACTAATCACCAGAAAAAACAAGCAGGGTACGTGGGTTAAACACTGAGAGCATGTAAAAGTACCTGTGTCATCAGAATTGATAATCGAAGACCATGCATGATCCAGGAACAATCGTGTTCTTGAAGGCTCTGACACAAAATTGAAAATGGGTAGAATTTATGAATCATAAATGGTGGGCTGTGCTGACCTGGTAAGAGAGCCACTGGAATCTCAAAATGGTGGAAATCTCAAAAATGTATGTGAGGCTGTTACATAAAGGCCCTTGAAATGCTTAGTCCTTAACCCAGTATTTAGGTTTACACCACTTTAAACATTAAGATCCTTTTCAAAAAAATGGTTATGTTTGATGAACACAACTGCTTCTTTCATTTATAATGGAAGAGTTGAAACTTTAGGGAATGTTCGAGTCAGTTTGTCAGTCTAAGGCCTATACCCTTCCTACTGGGGAGGTACTCCGTTACTGAGTAAAGCTACTATTTCTGCATGTCTTCCAGAAGTGGAATGTATGATCATCCAGACTGTGATAAATAGACATGATTCATGCTAACAAGATTGTAACTATATCAATATTTTAGAAAATAATAGTTAAAAAAAATTTTAAAAAAAGGATAAAGGGATCAGTTACAAAGCAGATTCCCACCCCCCCCCTTTTTTTGCAGATGGTTCATGTAAAAATAGGATACAGGATGTAGTTTTGAGATAAGTAATGTCTCAATACAGAATCGACGTTGAGATGGACAAAGTTGGGATGGTTTCAAGTGTAAGATCTGAAGCTTTGGTTTTTAAGGCTAATTTTTGAACACAATGCTTTCTTACTTAACACAACACTTAGAACGCATGCACAGCCTGTAAGGTTATCCAGAGGACAACAAAGAAGACTGCGAGCCTTCATCCAAAGGACCACCAAAAGAAGACAGAAGACCCCCTAGCAACAAGTGAAGCATGTGCCATGAAGTATAGTGACGTAGATGTTTAGAATTGGAAAGAGGAGGAAATTTACCGGAAACATTGATGAATATGTATTAGTGTTGCCCGGGTTTTTTCAGCCTTCTCTTCTGTTTCACAGTTTCATGTTTGGGGTTCTTTCTCATGCTCTGGTCTGTAAGCACTGGCCAATGTTATTGTAGTTTCAAGGTAGTTTACATTCTTTGTCTTAGAGATATGGACAGCTGATGGACAGTTGTCTTGACCAATGGGATGGGGAGAGGTGTCAACCTTCTCCCCCAATCCCTGGCCTTGGTAGATATACTATGTATGGAGTCAAACTTTCAAATAAAGTAGAGTTTTAATTCATGCCTTCTGATCAAGGTGTGAGTGTGTGTTTGTGCATGTGTGATGAATTGCGTCATATTGGCACATAGTATATAAGTGTAGTTTGAATTGCTTTGTTTTGTACGTGAGGCAGGGTGAGAAGCCCTCCCCATACCCCATTCAGTTTTGCTTATGCCTGATCAGAACCTCAATCAGACTTAACTAATCACTGCCAAATTTTTTAAATTGTTACTCAATTAAAATTGCTGCTAAATCTTAACTTTGTTGTTTATTAAATTAGACATATGGGACTTCATTTATAACAAGATATTCTAGGTACAGAATTAAACAGTTTTACCTAAATTCATTATGGTTTGGTTAGTCATGTGCAGAAGGTACTGGAAGAATCTCCTCAGAAAAAGCAGATGCCTAAACTGTAATACCCACCTTCTCTTCAGTTTGGCAGGCAACACTCCTTGGTCTAAAAATATGCAGTGCCAAAGTTTTTCACTGAATTTTACAGGTGTAATCATCCAGATCACTTCAAAATTACAGTAAAACTATCTGAAGTCCAATCTCCTACTAATGGCCTCCTGTTAATTGTGAAACTCTTTACAGCCTTATTATTATAAATTATTATTACAAAATAATTCTAGGATTTTTTAGCTTTTAGTGAAAACAAAATGGTTTCTTACAAAATAATTCCTGTAGAAATTCAATACTACCACTGCCCTGTCCCGTAATCTGTTTTCTGCCCTGAGGTGCCATTGTGTAATATCATCAGCAGAGCATGACAGAATATCAGTTTTCAAAGGTCTGGAAGGCCAAGTGATCTTGCAGCTGCCTAATCCTGTGGACAGAATAAGAAAACCCAGCAGATCCACCCCATTTGTTCAATTGATCCTAGTAAGTCAAGGTCAGACCTTCTCTGCCCAGCACAAGGAACAATACTTTGTGGGAAAGTTGATTATTTGAGAACAAAATTAAATGTAATTTCACAGATACCCAGGCATCATGGATATCTGTAATAGGCTGTAATTCACCAGATTTTAAGTCCTCTGACTATAAAGAACATTAGAGAAAAATTAAAAATCTGAGGTTTTATTTTTCTAGACACTTTGAACTAAAAGCAGGTCAGAAGTACAAAAGTGGGATGTAAACATGGGGAATTTTTCAAAATCCTGAGGCTGTAAAGCTTTTTGCATGTACCCAGCTCATGGTGCTAAATTCCACTTGAGATCTGTGGAAGGATAGGCAGTGGCTTGTATTGTGCAGACTAGATAATGTGATAGCCAGTTCCCAAAACTTAATTTTTGAGATCCACTGCTTAATGCCGGCAAAAGTCGAAAACTCTCTTCTTGGGAAAATATATATGCTCGAGGTCAGGCTGAACTTCTGCTTTAATTATAGATAGAGTCACTAGATGGAGCCAGAAATGCAAGAAAGCATTTTATAACCTGGACTATCCTGGACTCATCAAAATTTCCTACTGCATAAAATCTCGGTTCATTTTCCAAAGACAGAATTTCAACAGCATGTATATTTAAGTGCAAGATCACTGTACTGTTAAATAAGTGGTGCAGATTTAGTGTGATGATTTTTGTTGTGCAAACTGCATGTAGTTGTAATATAATCATGGTTTTATATTGTCTGACCAGCAAAACTGAGCTGGGAATGAGACCTATTAACATATTTTACAACCTATTTGCAACAACTTTTCCCTGTAAACCTACCTAAAACTGGGTTACAAGACCCTTAGCTCTTAAAACATATGGTTCTTCTTATGCTCTTTCATATTTGTACAATTTGGTTTAGGCTTGAAAAAAAAAAAAATTCAACCAGCTTGTAGAACAGTTGGAGAGGCAATACAAATGCCAACACATACCATCCTACTGCCCGAGAAGTGATCAGCCTTGGAATGTTATACCAGGAGTACAGAGAGTAGCTAATCCTGTAGCTGCTCTCCAGGAGCACAGGAAGCTGCTCCAGTGATTTCAGGCTAGCAGGTAACAGCAAATAACTAAGGAGGAGAGAATCAACACATACTCAAGCTTGGGATTTCCAAATTATTTTTGTTACACACCAAACCAGGCTAGAATGTCTGTTCTGCAGCAAGGTGCTATTCGGGAACCTTTTGTTCCTCCTGCTGAAGCACAGATTTCCTAATTCTGTTTATTTCTTGAGTAATTCTGACATGGAAGCAATGTCCCACAACATAATTGTAACTAAGCTGGTATGACTGACCAATACTATTAGAAAATCACCTGAATAGCAGATTTGTGTTCTGTCAAAGCTGCATTTTTTATGATTGATGCAGGTTTTAAAAAAACTGTTCAGCAGCATCTCTTCAGATAAGACCAACAACTGCAGAGTGGTTTGGCAGTCACCCAAGATGAAGCACACTCAAAGAAAAGGCAGAGGTATACTTTGAGTGTTGCTCCTTGCTCATACGCATGGCAGCTGCCTGTTTCACGCTTTACCCTTTGAGTGCCAGCTATGATGTCAGATAGAGTTGTACCTGATTAAGCAATTGCTCTTCACTTCCTGTTTGACACTTTCAAGTGCTTCCACACCCAGGGGACAACCTCTGAAAAACTGCTTGCCGGTATCATCTCCACCTAAGAGATTTTTCATTTTAAAACTTAGGAAAAAAACACTGGAGAACTATGAAAATCACGTTTCTCTTTGCTGCATTGTTCTTACTGGATTTCTTCACTTTCTTTCATGCTTATCTGCAATATCCCTTGCCTGACATAGAAGATGCAAAGTTCATTGAAGATTGTGTGAGAGCTCACAACACATTTCGATCCAAAGTGAATCCACCAGCCAGCAATATGTTTCGCATGGTAAGGTGGTATTTGTGATCTTTTTCAAGTTATTATAGATTGGGTGGCTGATTTAGACCATCTTATTCTTCATTTGTATTTTGCTATTCTTTCTGTAACATATGTTGGTTCTTTGTATGAAATAGAAAATACATTCATTTTCACAGTAGTGTTCAGTTTTAATAACTTGAAAGGAATTTTCTTTTTTAGCACAAGATTTAGCTACTCTCAACTTCAGCAAGAGCAAAGGGCTGTAGTACAAAAAATAGTGTTCCATTCTCAGTATGTCATTATCTCTTTCTAAGAGAGATAGTAATGTGTTTTTTATCAAGTCAGGTTTCATACATGGAAGCTGTTTGGCTTTTAAAAAGTTTCTGAGTAGGCAATCTGCAACAAGATTTGTTAAAAATCTATCATCTCCTGGTGTTTCTTCTAATCTAGAACATGTGTTGAATAAGGGTTTTTTCTAGGACATCCATTTAGATACCTGATCTTCATTTGTTGTAGCAGGGTCTCAAGAGTAGGGATAGTGATATCGAGGCTGAAAAGCAGAGCTTGCTACAAATACCGTGGATATCAGAACAGATTAGGAGTAGGTCACACGTTGTTCAGCGGAATACATAAGGAAAAATGTGTATAGCTAGGTGAGGGAAGTAACCCCAGTCAGTGCATGCCACTTCTCTGAGCCCTCCAGCGGTGCTGCATAGCTGGAAAGGAAGTTAAATGCAGAGTGTGAATCATTTCTACAAATGGAAGCTCACAGTAAAGGGATGAGAGTACCAGTGACTTTAGTTTCTTGCCATGTTAAAAATTATGTTTAATTAAAAAAACAAACTTACCTGCTCAGACCAAAGACCCAACAAGTCTGGAATAAAGGCAGGACGAATATATTTAAACCTCTTGATCAAAGGTGTACTTACATGGTATCCAATCATGATACTTACAATCTCTTAATGGATTTTTTTGATTTTTTTTTTTTTTGTTTCAGCCGTGAGGTCATAAAAGTTTTTATCATTTCTAACATCTCATGGCAAAGGGCTACACAGCCTAAACGCAGGTTGTGTGAAGCTATTTCCTTCTGTTTGATTTGGGCCTGTTAATGCCTAGCTTCATTCAATAGTGTCTGGTCTTCACACTGGAAGACCCAAGTTAATGCTGCTTATTTGCCTGTTTCACACAAGATGTCCAGATGTTTCTGATTGAAGCTGCAGAGCACTCTCTGTTGCTTTATGAAAGCCCTCCAATCTTGAAGATGATCATCCTACTCCAGGTTCTCTCTGGCCTTTCTAGTTCTAGCGTACCTTTCTTGAGGTGGGGTGCTGTGCTGCACACAACATTTAACAGGACTCCTGCAGAAGGGTGATTATATATGTGGTTTTATTTTCCATTCCTTTGCAAAGAGTTCCTAATTCTTTGTTTGCTTTTTAGTCCACTACTTTCAAGTGGCAATAGCCATCTCCAAACCTGTTATTAGGAACATGAACTCAATTTTTTCTCACATCCCTAACTTGAAATTCCCTGTACTAAACTTTAACTGTCAGCATAAAATCTGCAAGTCTGCCAGACTGGTTTGTTAAATTTTCACTTGTGCCTCTTTGGATGGGAGTGTTTCCTTCTCAGCCCAGCAGAGATAAGTGAGTCTTTTATTTGCTTTGTCCTGCAGAGGAGGGAGAAAAGAGGCAGAAGGAGTTGAGGAAGGGAGCAGCTGTGACTCTACTCTCCCTTCTGTCCCGGCCAGCAGAACAGAATTCCTATCTGGCCTGGTAATAATTGCCAAGTGCAAATCCCTGGACAGCCAATATCTCCTAGGTACCAAGTCCCCCAAGCCCCTCTACAGATGGAAGTTTCACACAGTTACCCCCTCCAGGTGAAGCAGCTTAAAGACTGTACTCCAGCTCTAAATATATTAACAAGTCAGATACAACAGGACAGGGGATAGATCCTGTGTGTCCTGCAATAGGTAAGGGAGAAAGAAGACAAAAATTTGTTATGGGAGTAGAAATGTCAAGTGAGCAAAAGAAACTGAAGGCAGAGATGGGAAGCGGGAAAGGGGAAAAGAACTCTTAACAAGTCTCTGTTTAAAAATGTCTGAATTCAGCTAAGTCACTGCAATGAAGGTTATAATACATTTTCTTCCTTTTCTACAGTCCTGGGATGCTGCTTTAGCTAAGACTGCCAAAGCATGGGCAAAGAAGTGCAAGTTTAACCACAATACCTACCTTGAAATGCCAGGAAAAATGCACCCCACCTTCCCGTTTGTTGGAGAAAACATCTGGACGGGCACAGCCCACATCTTCTCTGTGGATGCAGCTCTCAGGTCCTGGTTTAATGAAGTCAGCAGCTATGATTTCAGCACCAATACATGTACTGACAAGTGTGGGCACTACACTCAGGTGAGTCTTACATGCCCAGTGCTTTATAGTCTAACATATGGATAGTCTAATATATATAGTCTAATTTCTAAAGTACAGGTTTGTAACAGATTGCTTTGGAACAGGAATTACAGCAGGGCTTTGCACCCCCTAGTTGCATGAGATGGGAAATAAATATTATGAGCCCCAGTGTGGGCTTGATATTTCTGAGCCTGAGAGAATTTTAGCTTGCTAACTATTGCTAGCTTCTTTCCCAAGGGAAAGCTGTCAACAGTTTCTTTCTCAAAACATCTCTCTCTGTTTCTCAAAACAGGTTAAGTAAACAGTGTTCCCTTTCCCATAACAGCTGCCCCCAGGTGTTGTTTCCTTTTACTTAACCAACAGAGAGAAGTGTCAGCCCCATGGACCAATAATATACCTTTTTAGTGCAGCATGTTACAAAAGAAACTGCTGGAATTGTAAATAAAACCACCTTTCTCTTCTGACAACTATATGGAGTCAATCTATTTCATGTCCTATGGTGACACACCAGGGATGTCAAGTTCTACGTCTAGTAATGGTGGAAAGGGATTATTCCTTGGAAATTTCCCATTTACAGGGGAGCCATATAATAAGGGCAAAAATGGCTATCAATCCGTCATTTGTCCCAGCTGCCCCTTTAGGTTAAGTTGCTTCTCTGTCAGCTGATTTAAATTTCCCTGAGATACTTCCCTTCTCCTTCTTCCCTTAATGCTGTTGCTTTGGCAGTATTTGAACAGCGCATTACGTACTTCCCTTTGTCCTGCAGGTCGTCTGGGCAGAGAGTTACAAAGTTGGCTGCGCAGTTCACTTCTGCAATACCGTTGAAAATTTTCCAAGCCTGTTCAAAGCAGCACATTTTGTTTGTAACTATGGGCCAGCGTGAGTTAATTGTGGCATTTGGGTGGGGGTTTTGTTGTTTTTTATATACCCCAGATGATCTGGTATCAGATGCCAACAACGATGGGTGCAGTTGTGACAAATTTCAGAATAAGCTACAACCTCATGTCACTTGTCCAAGGGAAACTTCCCCTGGCCATTGGGAACAGAACCTACTGGACATAGCTGGGACTGCAGGTAATCCCATTCTAAAAAAGCAGATCATAGCTGAGACCACTCACTGTAATGGAGATGGTGGAAGAAAATCTGTTTTGACTCCAGTCTCTGCCGGAAAAGTGGGAAAGGTGTAATCTTCCTGCTTCAGAAAGATAACATCTTTCTCTGGCCCTACTCGAATTTCAAACAAGACATTATAATTTAAGAAATAAAAGGAAGACAGTCCTCTAGTTTATCTAGTACCTTGCAGTATTTCTACCTACTTTTTACAGGTTTGCTTTTTATAATCCAGGTGAGTAATGAGGGACTAGAGGCAAATTCTTGTATGCTTACAATAATACACTATTGCCTGAGAAGTCACATTAATTTCCAGTGGTAGGACTCAACTGCTCCCCATGCCAGTGAGAGCTTTAATCTAATCTAAAAGGAATTTCAAACTATTGCAATGACAAGTTTTTTATTAGAGAAAATAGCTTGAGAGCTTTTCAGTGACAGCTGACACAATACTGTTCCTGTTTTGCAGGGGGAATTACCCAAGAAAACCATATAAGGAAGGACAGCCATGCAGTAGATGCAGTAATGAGAAGTGTGTAGACAAGCTCTGTGGTAAGACCAAAGTGATCAAGTAAGAAAATTGCATAGCAATAAAAGTGGCATAATTAGCAGTGGAAAGACAACAAGTCAATTTGCACTAGTTGCACTATGCATAGTGGGTGTGTAGCACACCACACAGCAATAGTACCAAACTCCAGGAGGAATAGTGTAAGAAGGAAATAATTTAAATACGTTGTTGTCAAAGGCTCTCAGAAGAAGAAGCCAGAGTTTCTGATGCAAGGAAGTATCAGATTATTTTCTCCCTTTTATCTGATCAGGAAGTCAAATCCAAAATTTTAGCCCCAATAAATATTCACTGTCTAGTTCTTCTCTCCCAGCAGAAACAGGAAATCTATCTTCTGCTTTTTTTGCTTGTTTAGCATGTCCTAACACATTTTCCAGATGACTGTATTTCTGAACTAATAACAAGACTGTACCAAAAGGCACAGTTATTTCTAACTTCCACAATTTTCTGAAAAACAGCAGTGAGAGCTCGTCTGTAAATCTTTTCCCTACTATGCTCAGTGTTATCAGAATGCTGGTGGAAAATAATTAAATGAACAGCTGTAACAGAGCTTGGGATGCTCAGGGGATGCAGGGATTTTAATCCAATCTTGAGGAGCAATTAATAAAAAATACCCCTTTGGAGCAGCTATGGGATGTCTGGCTGGCGCTGGGAGCCAGTGTGGGGCTGAGCCAGCACAGCCCAAGCTCAAAACCCTGCAAAGATGCAACAATGAAAGGAGCGTGGCTGCAGTAAAATCCTCTCTGGGGTGGAGGTGTTCCCTGCAAACGTGCTGCTTGGGCCTGGGAGAGAAGTGGGCGATGGGAGAGGCTCAGCCTGCTCCCTCCTCTTGCTTCCCCTCTAATGAGCCACAGTGACTCTGTGCGGCGTCTGTTTCTTCAGTGTCAGGATGTGGGCAGAGCAGGGAAACACACAGACCCTATCCCATCACTGCGTCTGCTGCAAACAGCAGTGAACCTTTATGTCAATTCACCTAGTCCCAAAGCGGGCAATGTTTTAAATAAACAGAGATTAAAGGAGATGCAGCAATGACTTAAATCAAATATGAATTGTATACAGAGTTGAATGGGGATGGTCTTTACTAGCCAGGCTCTAGACAGCTTCAGCTGTAGAAATTATTGAGCATTAGGTACTCTTATTTCCTTCTGTAATATCCTGGCTGACTCATCTGAAAGTCTCAGACTGATGCATCACAGAAAAACTAGAACTATCTCAAAGACTAGGGGGAGGGACAGGAGGAACAGATTATTTAAAAGTTAAGTGCTAGGTCCTACCAGCCTCTTTTACCATTTTCTCTTATTGCCAAATAAGGAATTTCAATAGGATGCACACAGGCAATCCTGCAAATGCATAAAAACTTTTAGTAAAATTGTACTTCTGTGATAAATTAGTAGTTATATTTGTCTGTCTGTAACTACTTAAATTTGGTATGGGTGATGATTTTTAATAAATTCCGTGTTTTGTTGTTATTTTGTATTCCCTCATCTCCATGACACAAATTCTTCCTGATACACCTGATTTTTTATGTTTTTCTTTCAATTCAATAAAAAAAAAAAATGAGCTCCACACCAGTTGGGAGCCTGCTCTTTGCTGGCCTGCTTCCCCCTTGCGGGACGTTTTAGGCATTAACTGCCATCATCAGTGCAATCAGCCAGGCACTAGCAAAGGTCTATCCCTTTACTTTAACAACCACCATTGAATGATACTCACATTACTTTCCTCTTCTGATCTCTTTGCAGAAAATACAAAACGTGAGAAGCTGATAAGTACGTATCAAATTGTTCTTAATGGCTTTCCTGTAAGTATGGCTAAGACTAGGTCTTAACACCTGTTTCTTCACTGACTTTCAGGTTATGCCAACTGGTATCCAGACTGGGATACAGAGCCCCCGCCACCACGGCCCCAGCCACCACGGCCCCGTCCCCCCAGGCCTCCCGTGCCATCATATGTCCCACCCGCTGAGCATCCGCAACCCTCTTGTGACCAATACTGTCTTAGTGTTTTAATTTTAAGGCCACTGTTTCTCGTATTGAGTGCTGGTGCTGTACTTCTAGTACAACAGCATTTTCCACACAGTTTTTTTTATGAGTAATGGTCAACTGAGATACTGATTGTGATCCTACTTCTGTATTACTCTCACACAATTGGCACACATTTAAAAAAAAATTTGGTCATCTCTCATTATCCCTGCAGTATCTATGCAGCCAATGTTTATCTACAGAAAAGGCTGCTTCTTCACTCAAGGCAAGATATGAGTGGCTGTGCACAGAGGTAGTATAATTTATTGGCAGTAGCTACAACATGCTCCTATGTCTGTACGAGCCTCTTAGCTCTAGGGGTAGGTTGCTAGAGACTAGATATTACTCCATGTGCTATCAATCCTCCTGGAAGCCTGGGGCATCGCAAAGACATGTCTGAAGTAGCCCACTGTATCCAAAAGAAGCAATAACTCATCTTCATTAACCTTCAGTTATCCCAGATACAATTTTCCTGAGATAATGGAGATTTAACTGCATATATTACTTTTTATGAACAGGAGTAAAGCTTGCCCTTTGGTATACTTAGCCTATGTGTGTCAGTGTCCGTTACTCTATTGTCAGTTGTACTATTCAGTTCTTCCCCTCTCAGAGTTGATCCTTGCTCTCCATAAGTAGAAGAATACCAGGGAAAGTTGGCACAGTAAGGATTAAGGTGTCAATGGAGGAAGCTTAATTTTAGGATGTGAGATGGTGAAAATACCTAAAATGCAGAGTAGATGGCAGCCATCGTGAGCTTTCAGATAGCAGGAAACAGAGACAGAAGATGAAATGGGCCCAAGACAGATTCTGGTTTAGAAATGGAATATATCAGCTTCATTTAAAAGGTCCAAACCTCTGATGGAGTCAGTTTGTTTTAAGAGACATTTAGCCCTCAACCTGACCCCCATTGTTGCAATATATGCTTGTTAGTGAGGGGAATCTTGCAAGCCAGGAGATACCGACTGATATTAGCAATGCATAACTGTGCTATGAATATTTAAAGCTGTTTTTTCCTCCTTTGTCTTTGTTCTAATGTTTTAAGAACACAGTGACTCAAATTCTGAGCCACATTGCAGCATGTCATTCCACAGAATAAAAATGGGCCCCAGCCAAGGTTTTTGTAAATAGATCCCTTGGCGTGGATTAGAGTGAAATGACACTGAATGAGCAGTATATAAATAAATAAATGTGGATTAGAGTGAAATTACTCTGAATTACTACTATATAAATAAATAAATAAACAAATAAGCTTAATTTTATAAAAATTTGGTTGTACTTGAAAGGAAGAAAATATATAAGGAAGAGAAAAAGCAGCAGCCTTAACAGCATCTAGTTTCATCAAAAGAAAATTTATCCAAAACTTTTTTGCAATACATTATGATTGCTATGAACACGATTACAGAGGCCAACAAATAGTAACAAAGAAGCCTAAAGGACAGGAGAGATGCTTGCCCCCCACAATTAAAGAAACAAGAAGAAAAAAACAAAGAGACAAAGCTGTTACAGCTCTAATGTGAACTTGTAGCTTTATTCTCATCGCAGTGTTCTTGAAATATGACTCGTTTCCTGTGACTAACTTTGTATTCAATTACCATGGCTAAAGTAAGTCCAGCCCACAAATCTTCCAAGCAGAATGCTGTTGGTAGAGCAAAAACCGTGTAGTACAGCTGAAACACTCTGCTTTTAAAGCTGGAAGACCACATGCTTAGAAGCATGACTGTAAGGAAGGGGCTAATGACATTTGCAGTGTACGCCTTAAGCAAGTGCTCTGTGACGGAACTGGTTGAAGAAAACTTCCCCGGTGCCTGTGCACAAACCGCAGAAAGGAACTGACTTTCCGCGCTGGCCCCGCGGGGCAAGACCGACACTGATACTTTTCCCGGCGGCGTTCCATTGCGATGTGTGGTACAGCGAGCGAGTAACAAACAGCACAAGCACGGGCAGCGGGGTGTCACACAGNGGGTGCCCCAGGGCCGCTGTGGTGCCCTTCTGCTTGCACCGGCTCGCTTCTTCTCCCTTTCCCGATGACAGGCATGTTTTCTACTTGTGTGCTGGCTTTACTATTCTTTTGTTATTCCTCTGAGTCTTACGAACCATCGACATTGCCTGATCCTCGGGATCCAAAGTTTATTGAGGAATGTGTGCAAACCCATAACACATGGCGGTCGAGAGTGGATCCACCAGCCAGCAACATGCTCTACATGGTAAGGGGATCTTCATGACTAACATACAAATTTGTAGCATTGTGATGCTGTCTATGATTTTCAAAGAATGCTTTTGTGATCAAATGCAAAAAAAAATCAGAAAACAACCCCACAAAAACCTGGGGTCGTAAGACTGACCGCCTTTTAAAGCAGAGAAGGCGGCTCTAATTATCAGGTGGCTTTATGCAATCGGATGTGTACACAGTTTTGCTCTGGCCGAAATTTCTCATTGGAAGCCCAAGAGCCAGCCCTCAGCCGAGCGGGTTGTGTTGTGTTGTGCTGTGCTGTGTTGTGTTGTGTTGTGCTGTGCTGTGTTGTGTTGTGTGAGAAGCCGAGGCACCACAGGGCGGCTCGGCAGCCGGAGGTGTGGGCTTTGGGGCACATCTAACCACAGCCTTCACGCTCGAGTCGCCGAGGGCAGATCCTGTTACCAAACAGCGCCGGAGAGCTTTCTCTGAGCATTCTCCGAGCGTTCTCCGCAAGGCTCTGGCGGACGGAGCCGGCAGAGCGGCAGGTCCGAGGGGCTGGGCCTGCAGGGGAAGCCAGAAAGCGCCGAGTGCAGCAGGATCGAGTGCGGGAGACAGTCGTGTCCCCCCCTGCTCTGCCCCCCACCTGCTCCCTCAGGAGCACCTCAGGAGCAACACCTGCAGCTACCATGCAAAACACAGCCCATCATGCAGTGGACCACAGCCACTGTCCTGAGTCTGAGCTCTTTCTTTTTGCCCCACTTTCTTACTATCTCGCATGGTCACCACCAAAAGAGGACATAGCCACAGCTGAAATTAGCAACACCCCAACTGAAGTTAGAAAAAAAAAAANCTCAGCCGAGCGGGTTGTGTTGTGTTGTGCTGTGTTGTGTTGTGTTGTGTGAGAAGCCGAGGCACCACAGGGCGGCTCGGCAGCCGGAGGTGTGGGCTTTGGGGCACATCTAACCACAGCCTTCACGCTCGAGTCGCCGAGGGCAGATCCTGTTACCAAACAGCGCCGGAGAGCTTTCTCTGAGCATTCTCCGAGCGTTCTCCGCAAGGCTCTGGCGGACGGAGCCGGCAGAGCGGCAGGTCCGAGGGGCTGGGCCTGCAGGGGAAGCCAGAAAGCGCCGAGTGCAGCAGGATCGAGTGCGGGAGACAGTCGTGTCCCCCCCTGCTCTGCCCCCCACCTGCTCCCTCAGGAGCACCTCAGGAGCAACACCAGTTCACACCATGCAAAACACAGCCCATCATGCAGTGGACCACAGCCACTGTCCTGAGTCTGAGCTCTTTCTTTTTGCCCCACTTTCTTACTATCTCGCATGGTCACCACCAAAAGAGGACATAGCCACAGCTGAAATTAGCAACACCCCAACTGAAGTTAGAAAAAAAAAAAAGTTCACTTGCCATTTCTGGTTGTCAGACACTAAAATACAAGTGCCCCACTTGGGAGGAGTAACTGCACAATAATTAAACTTGAATGGCAAACCTGACAGGAAACTTACTTAGTTTCTCTTCTAGATGAATCTTTTACATCAGTTCTCCTCAGCTGTGCATCCTGACCTTCAGAACATGTTGCTTTGGACTCTTTATTTTCTACATTGCTTTACTGGCCCTAACAAACAAACACATCCTAACAAAATATTGTTAGGATGTGTTAAAAGTGCAATGTTCATATTTTTAAGTTGTGTTTAATTTTTTCTTTTGGAAAAGTAAAGAACTGAAATCTGAAAAAAAAAAAAAGGAAGAAAGAGACAAATAAATTGCATCTAAACCAGAAACTGAATCATGGTAAGTTTCTTTCAAAACACTGTGAAACCCCTAGTTTTAAATATAACCTCTCCCAGGAACTATTTAACCTGGAGATAGCAGTGCAATACATGATCAAATCTGTTACAAAAGTAAAAGCACTGGAATTGGAAACAGTATTTTGAGTCGCTTTTGGCACTTCAGAAAGGCAGAAAAGAAGATAGTGTTTTTATTTCATAGGGAACTTTTTTGCTGGAGGTAACTCTCCACCTAGATATGTAAAATTTAAGATTGAATTCAGGGCATTCCCATATTTTGGAAAAGTAGTTTTTAAAAGAAAATGCAAAATGGAAACTCCTTGAATTGCAAGTAACAAAGCTCAACCATTGATATTTGTAAGACGTGTATTATAAAATGAGAATGTTGATCTAAATTTTTTTTACCTGACAAATGTGAGCCCATTCTCAGCCATCCAAAGCACTGCTTAGTTCTGTTCTAAGGCTCCTCGAAAACAGCAGTCTCACCAGTTTCATCAGGGCTTCACAACAGTCTCCTTTGAATTTGTGCTGCCTTCCATCACTTTTCACATATTATACATTAAATTTTTCCTCCTTAAGTCAGTTCACTGTTATAAAATGAAAACTGAGAAGTAGTTCATGAGGGGGGAAAAATGTGAGTACTGTTTCCTTAAACAGCAGAGATATCTGTATGCAAATCTTCCTGTCCTGTGCATTTTCTTCTTATGACATTTAGTCCAATCTTTCTGTTTAAGTGCAGTATTATAAGCAAATAAGGAGTGTAACTGCAGTTAAACTAAAGATCATTGTGAACATTTCTGTACACCTCTTTTCGTCTGTCAGTTTAAGCATTCACACAAAATGGAAAGTATATTTAAACTTACTATGCAACTTTAAACTTAGTATTACGCATACCTTTATCGAACTTTAAACCTATTACTACTATAGGATGAAGGAGAGGAGGTGCATGGACTCTTAAAAAGCAGAATGTGAAAAAAAAAGAGACTATGAAGTGCTAAGGTGCATCCCCCACTGTTGTATATCTTTCATCATGATCATCTGAGAGCCTTGACAAGGTATAAAATGACGCTTCTGTCTTAACTGGTGGAGTTATCTTACAGGACTGGAAGATAAGTTCTGTGTAATGCCAGATTGTATCCATTGTTCTTAAAAGCGTCTAAGGAAATACCAACTGCTCACTTGAAATAATACTCCCTGCCTCAAATTTAATACTTGATATACTGAGTCCCAATATCAATTATTTCTGTCCTAGTTTTGTGGGTGTATTTGGTTTGCACGGACAGGTTTTGGAAGCAGAGGGGGCATACAGGGGTGGCTCCTGTGAGGAGCTGCCAGAAGCTTCCCGCATGTCCCACAGAGCCATTGCCCTGCTCGCTCTGGGGCAGTTTGTGAAAAACTACAGCCCATGAGAAGGAAGAGAAGTTTGCGAAGGACTGTCTCCTGTGGGAAGGACCCCACACTGGAGCGGAGGAAGAGTGTGAGGAGTCCTCCCACTGAGGAGGAGGGAGCAGGAGAGGCAGTGTTTGATGAACACAGCGCGACCCCTAGTTTGTGTCCCCGTGTGCTGCTGGGGGGAAGGAGGGAGTGGAAAATCAGGACTGAAGTTATGTCCTGGAAGAAGGGAGAGGTGGGAGGAAGATGTTTCACATTGTAATAAGTATAATTAATTTCCCCAAGCTGAATCTGTTTCGCCCATGACAGTAACTGATGAATGAACTCTCCCTGTCTTATCTCAATCCAGGAGCCTTTGGTAGAATTTTCTCTCCCCTGCCCCGTTAAGGAGGGCAGTGATACAGTGGCTTTGGTGGACACCTAGCCAGTGTCCACCCCGCCACAGTGGGAAAAGACACCCTCCACAAACATTAGGCAAAAAAAGAAATGGAAGACATAGGTTAAAAAATATTTTCAAATCTCTTTAGATGCATTTTGGTGTGATCTTGTGATTTTTAATTACTAATTGGTAGCGTAAACAACACACATTGTTTCAGACTTAACTATGGTACCAAAAAAGCTTACTTAGGTAAAACATAGACAAAATCTAACGATCTACCTACAAAAATCTACAAAAAGGTGGTTTGTGAAATACACCTTTTCCTTCATAATTTCTGATGCATTCAAAACAATTTCCTTAGAGTTTCCATCATCTGCAGAAGCAAGTAAGCTATTTTAATTAATTCAGAAGAGACAAATAAAAAGTTTATTTTTTAAAAAAACTTCAGTACAAAATAGTTCAGTGATGGACAACTTAATTTACGTAACACAAAGTATTACTAGGACTACAAGCATACACTTGTGGTACTGTATCTACCAGGAGGTACAATGCTGTAATTGCTCAATCAAGGTGTGTGCACAAGAAAACCCAGTAAGAGCAGAGACTACCTCCAGTGCAAACAAAAGACATTTACATAGCTCAATTGCTTAAATGACCACTTCCTCTAAAATGGAATAGCAAGTGAATGAGTCATTCCACAAATATGAATTCAGCACTAATGTTTCAAGCCACCAAACACAATGATGCTCAGCAAAGGGTTGAATTTAAATTGTCCCCAAAATCCCAGTGTGCTTGTGAACTGACCTGCAAGCCATGGCCTTAAGCGAATACGAGGCTACACAAAACTTCTGCATTATTGGTATGGTAAGCCTAACCCTCGTTTTCCAGATTCCATGTAAATTCAGTTTAATTTACAGAAATGTTCTATCATGGCCAGCACAGCCTTGAAATGCTCATTGTGCCACAGACACTGTATTTGCCTGATATACAGCTCTTCGTGTCCAACAAGCCAGTCTGCCAAGATCATACACTACCCCAAAAATTTCCTCAAGCTTAATCAGCAATTTAAGGTCAAGTCAGAAACAAACCTGCAAGCCAATCTACCATGTAGCTGTGTAAGTCTCAACAGAAGTAAAAAATTAATGAACCAAAAGCATCTGCACTAGTGAGACCCAGCTTTTCCTGAAAGCTGCTCTGAATTACTGCACTGCCAATATAACAAAGTGATTTCTTAATTGTCTTTGTTTTGCAGAGTTGGGATCCAGATTTGGCAAAGACTGCAAAAGCTTGGGCACAGAAATGCTTGTTTAAACATAATATATACCTCAAAAAGCGAGGGAAAGCTCACCCCAGATTTAGTTTTGTTGGAGAAAACATCTGGACTGGCTCACTTTCTGCCTTCACCGTGAAAGCAGCCTTAGCCTCTTGGTACCACGAGGTTGACCACTACACTTATGACACCAATAGGTGCAGTAAAGTATGTGGCCACTATACGCAGGTAGGCATTGCATTTCTTCATCTAAACCATGAAGCAGCTTTGCCATTTTGATATGAAACCTCTATATTTCTGTTGAAAATTCAATTAACTTTTCCAGGTTCTGTCATCTTACTATATGTAGGTGTGCACAAGATGTTCTTATGTTCCCATTTATGGGAGGAAAAGAGTCACTGTATTATTACTTTAAATGTGACAGTTTGGAGTTTTTTTTTTTGAAAGAAAATAGTGCAGCCATCAAGCAGTCAGATTAGCCAAGCAGTGGCCAAAAACAGGCAATGGCAGTGGCTGTGAACTGCAGTGCATGAGTGGAATGAGGTCCCAGCTCTGTCAGGCAGACTTCAAATGCCAAGGGCTGGAGAAGTACCATCATGAAAAGAGATGTGTGCAATTCTGCAAACATTCTGTGTGCACTTTGTCCAACTCTATTCCCAAAGGAAGTGGGCAAAGTGAAGAAAAAGACTGCCACTGCCATGAAACCCTGCTATCATTGCCCACAGCTATAGGAAAGCAGGATAGCTTGCAACAGCAGCTCTAGGGTTAAACTGTGACCTGAGGCTATTTAATATTTTTTGCAGAGATACACATGTGCATTTAGGACTTGAGTAGATGAGGTGAAGCTGATGGGCTTTCTGAACTTGTGTGCAGAGAAGATACTTGGATGCAGGAGCTGTGAGAGGTGACTGTGCTGCTCTTTGAGCTTGCTGTCAAGGACATTGCAAGAGTCAGCACCTGGAAACTGCACAGAAGCACACCTTACCTGGCACTAAAGCACAGTGCTGTTGACCATGGTGTTTGTAGAGGAGTGGCCCATGCAGTTTCATGGGGGTAGAATAAAAAAATAAGATTATTCTCACTTGGAGTTAGCAGTGATAGTGACTGTAGCTAGAAGATGTATATCTGACAGCCTCAGGAAGTATCCTTGGGTCTTTCCTGTTGCGGAACTCCTCATTCCTCTTCTTGCCAGCTGTGAAGAGAATTTTCCCTGGGCACAATTACTGCAATTACCACATATCACTGCTCAGTCAGTAGCCTACTGGGATAGGGAAGGTCCTTTTTTTCAGTCCTTCACCGTCCTCAGGAATTAAGTTGTCTATGGCTGGTGCCAGGAGTGACCTATGCTCTACCACTGCACTGAGAGGGACCCACAGGAGCCTGAGGATTGTCCCATCTTCCCAGAGCTGGTACCAAACAGGCATAAACAGAAAGGGCCAGGTCTCCCCTTTAAGTCAGTGGAAGCACAAATATATTATGTTCTCGGTTGCCAGGATCCTTCCATATTGCTCATGTAGTCAGTCATCACTGCTGTTTTATCACCCTCAAGTGCTGCTGTGCCCTTGTCTCCCCTTGGCTGCTGTCATGGGACTTTTTCAGGACTGCAGCATTTGGCTGCACTCTAATAGGATGCTGGGTCCCACAGAAAAGCTTCTGGTAGAGAGAGGATCAGTACGTGAAGTCATGGCCATGATATTAAAAGGCAGGACTGCAGCCCAGACACAATCCTCCTCCCAAAGCACCAGTGCCTTCTGGCAGTTTGCTTTATGTCCCCACAGGATTTAGAAAAGGGTCAGCCAGCCCTCATAAGAGCTGTAGCAGATCATGCAGCCTTCTCTGCACAGGTGTGAACTCGGCTCCCACAGCAGGAAAGACAGAAAGTTAATAGGTTAGTTTGAAAAAAAGGAGATGAACTTTACCTTTCTGCTTTGCAAGAAAGGAAAACAACACGTTACTGCCAGTTGTGTCTTCTTTCTGCATAGTTTTAACAAATACATGGGGAATTCAGTAAAATAATCAGTCTTTTTTCAGAACAAACTGATTTTGAGATCCATTACTGCTGCTTTTCCTTGTGAAGCCTGCCAAAGGAGTCCTCTTCATCCCATTTGTATGTGATAAAACACAGGAGAGCAGGTCTTCTCCTAACCCTTCAGGTGCTGAATCGAAGCCTTTGTTACCCATGTATCCATCTGTCTTTGCAGGTAGTTTGGGCTACAAGCTACAAGGTTGGTTGTGCAGTGCACTTCTGTCCCAAGGTGACATACACCTCCATACGCAACGCTGCACACTTCATCTGCAACTATGGGCCGCCGTAAGGATTTTTGTTACGAATATTTCACAGGGTTCGGGTCCTACCCCTTCCCTTCCACAACACCCAAGTTTATTAGATCAGTCCATTTAGTCCTGTCTTTTGTGGGAGGAAATAGTCTGTAAAATAGAGAAAGAGGTACACCTTTGTCCAACCAGCTTTTTTATTTGCTAGACGAGGGCTATGTATTGGAGACAAAAAGCAGTGGGACTGGAAAAAAGGATTAAATATAATATGTTGACTTGAAAATACGGAAGTGATCATCTGAAAGTTAATCCCTTGTTCCTGATTGCCAAGATGGCCCCAGACAGTTGCCAGGGTGCAAACCCAAAGTCTGAAGATATTCCCACACGTGCCTGAAGAATTAAGCCCCTAAGTCAATGGCTTGGATAAACATTGAAGTCTGCAGTGCTGGCAGCCTGCAGTCTTAGCAGCTGAGGGCTACTCAAGACAAATTTGATCCAAAGGTCCTTCATATGCATAGTCAGTAGGATATCCAGCTAGAATGGATGTATTATTCTCTTCTCCAGCTAATTAATACCACCACGGTGTAAATGCAGCTTTCAAAGCTGTACATGCATACCATGTTGGGCCAAGGCCAGGCAGCTCTTGAACTGAGGCAGATTTGGCAATCCTTTTGCCCATGCCTCATCCTTGGAAGAATATGTACCCCTGACTAGATACCTTGAAATGACACAGCTCCTGCTCCCCCCAGAAAGCTCTACATGCAAATGTGCAGAGGGCCAAAATCCCACTGGATTTCTTGGCCTGTGTTGGCATGGGAAAGAGGAATGGTGCCTTCACCAGCACCCAGCTAAGCAGGCAGGGGTCTCTGTGGAGAGGCAAGAGACTCTAGAGAGGGCTTTAAAGCCAGGCCCTTCCCTGCTGGGTGAGGACACCCCAAATGGTCAGTTGCACGCTAACAAGTGGAGTAATGTCACATCTAACTGTTGACTGGGAGAGGCAGCATCTTCATTGCTTTGTTTAAGCTCTACCAAGACCCCAGGCAAGATGCATACATAGTTTCCTCACGTGAATGTACTCTTCAGCTTAGACCAAGCAATGAAAGCCTCACCTTGCTGGAAGTAATGAGGTTTTACCATGAAGTTTCATCTCACTGCTGAGATTTCATGCTTACAAAATCCCTCTCTGTGCTCATGGGCAGCTTGAGGCATGCCTTGAGTCTTGCATTGGCCATGCTGAGAGCAAAGCATTCAGCTGTGTTAGATGCAGTATCAGCCTGGGCAGAGGTAGTTGGTTCCACTTACACCACTGGCAGAGGGAGGGAGCAGTAGAGAGACATACGTCACTCCTAAAATGTTAACCAACAAATGGATGAAATCACCACCTGGGGAGATTCTCCAACACCAGAGCATTCCTCTTCAAGGCTGAATACACACATACATACACAGTAACTGAACCTGCTCTTGTTTCCATAGCCAGAGCCAGCTATGAGAGTCCAGAGTCTGCACACAAATTACCCAACGCTGAGACTGCTTTAATTCCCAGGTTTGCAATACTGCTGTCTCCAGGTTCCTAAACAACAGGCTGTCCCATTACACTTTATCTCTTCTGTTTCATTTTGTGTCTGGGGCACAGCGCACTCAGACAGGACTCTTGAAAAACACATCACTCTATCAACACAAGTGAAGCAAAACTCAGGTTCAAGCCTAATTAGCAGTAGGTATTGCTGTCTTCCCAAGGGCTGTTTGAGAGCAGTGTTATTGTCTTTTGCAGCGGGAATTACCCAGTGCGCCCGTACAAGACGGGAGATGCGTGCAGCGAGTGTGGTGGTGAGCAGTGTACCGGCCTGCTGTGTCGTAAGTAGAGGACAGCCAGACATCCTCCCCAGGCACATGTGGAAAGGGAAAGAGCACACAAAAGATACTGGCAGGAGGCAGGCACAGCACTCCCCTGTTCCTGAATATAGGCTGGAAAACTGCAGTCAGAAGCCAAGTGGGTAGTGATGCACAAAGTGAGGGGAGGAAGGCAAGAGGAGCCTGTTTTCTGCCCTAGGGAGTGATGGGATGGGGTCTGCTCTTCAGGTGCTAGAGGGTGTGTTACAGGAGATATGGTGCCTGCAGGTTAAGGTGTTTTTACCCCTGCCAGAAGTTACTGCTTGCAGAAACAGAAAGCAGAGAATGAGATACCTGTCCTGTCCTGGAGGCTCCCAGTTATTACCTGATGTGTGAGCTGTGGCTTGAGCTGGTGCAGGTCCAAGCAAGCTTTGCCCCTGCCATGTCACTGCAGGTGGGGAGAGCAGCCATGGCACTGCCAAAGCTGCTCACTCCAGTGAACATCAGCCAGGCCACCTGCTTTCCCCTAAGCACTGGGAGAGAACAAGGCTGATATGCAAGAGCCTTCCTGAAGATGCAGTGCTCAACCCAAGTCTGGCAGCCTTCCTGATATGCCTGTACTTGGCTTTGCAATGGCTGCATGGAGTCAGGAAGGAAGGAGACATGAAATTTCCATAAACACAAAGCACTGTTCTGTGGCCATTGGCCTATGGGTAGCTGAGGGTATGGTTACACTTTTCCCCAGCACTCGACCATTGGTTAACTAAAGGAGTGGGAAGATGCCATTAAAACACCAGTACCTAAGGAAGGTAAGGGAGAGCTGGATTCACAGGGCTGTTTAATGTTAGTTGCAGGCTCTCAAAACACAAGGCACAGGGCAAAAGCCAAAGTGATTTTGGGAAGCACACCCATGGGGGGAGTCCTCTCTACACCAGCCACTAGCGGTAGAAGTCAAAAAACTGTGATAAACCACTCCTCAGCAGAGTCCTAAGAGTCACTGGAGGGCTCTCCCAGAGTCAGCAGGTCTTTGCTTCTTCCTGAGAAGAAAAACATCAGTTGTATTATAAGCCCATTGTGATGGTCACATTTCATTCCCTTTTGGTTAGAGTCAAATTGTTTCTAAATTATAAGTGTGCTTATGTTTACTTCTTTTCTCTCTCCAGGAAATGCAGAGCGTGACAAAGTCATTGGTGAGTACCACTGGAATTACTGCTTCCTTTTGTTGCCCTTGTTGCAGTTACACTTGAAAACAAGTGAATTGGTTTTTTTACAGAGGATTCCAAGTGGCATCCAGAGTGGGACAGACCTGCATGTGATGTGTACTGCATCCTCATTGTTGCTTTAAGATCACTACTCCTTATACTGACATTTGTGGCCACCTGGCTCTTACCAAAATATTGGTCTCAGGTACCTACCAGTGGGTAACACACATGTAGAAGACCACAAGAGCACTTGGCTCAACTCATCTCTTCCATTCACATAAGTTACCTGCAACACAAACATTGTTTGCCTCCACAGGTGATTTAGAAGTACAGAAATAACATGTTCATTGCAGGTTGTAGTTACAAGCACCGATAAGCAGGTTTTTCCTTGCTCAGAACCAGTTAAAAGTTAAAATTAATTTAGATGTTAAAATTGCTTTTAAAGTTAAAATATTTTTAAAGTGGAGCAGTGTGCATGTGATCTGGTGGGTACAGGAGTACACTGTCCAGGCAGCACATGAAGGTGCAGCCACTTTAGGAAGGGCTGGAGAGTGTCCAGCCCAGGAGCCAGGCCCCAGCCCACAGCCAAGGCACAGGCAGAGCATGCTCCTGTCTCATTCCGATTGCACTCTTACCTTGGGCACTCCTACAGCAAGATGCAGAGTGGCCTGTATAATTTAATTTTTTTTTAAGGAATTTTTGGATCCCTGTGAGCTCTGGCATTTGCATCCTGTGGCAGCACTTCCCAGTCTCACAGAGCACTTGTCATTGGTACTTTGTTTTGCTTAGAATTTGTTTTTAAACTCATGGCATCTGTGCCTAAACAGTTTCACCTGTATTTACATGGTTATGTATCACTGCAGTCTTTCCTGTTGTGGTTTTTTGTTTTGAGCATAGGAGTTTTACTGCTGTTTCAAACAATAAACTGTTATTTCCTGCTTCCTGTGTATGGCAATCATGAATTTGCAACATGAGCTAAAGCTTAATTGCTGGTGCACAAAATAACCCCACATTCACCTCCAACTTGCACAACACTAGAAACAATGCTGGGAAAGATAGAACTCCAAATAAAAGCACACTGTGCCCATAGTTACAACTTTGTTTCAACAGCTGCCAAAGAACAAACCTCCTGGAACCTGCACATCTGGAGCAGGCAGAAGGCTGCGGGGACAGCTGCTGTGTTCAGCTTGGTATGTCCTCTACCAACCACACTCAGCTCAAGCAGAGTCTGGAAGCAGCAGAGCTGCACAAACGCATAGCTGGACCACAGCAATCCCTGTCTATACTTATAGAAGCTTCTTCACCGTGTTCCTCTGCACACACTGCTGTAGAGGGAGCTGTGAAGTTCCCCTTGCCCTTTCATTTTTGCAGTACTGTCACCAGAATACCTATCACTGTTTCTGCATACAGACTCCCACACTTACTACTGGCATGGATTTTAACTAAAAATGCTGGAACTGGGGCCCAACATTTCTCACATTACACTTCCAGATAGTTATCTGCTAGTGCTCCTTGTACTAGAATCATTTCAATATTGCAGCATTCCTTGAATAAATCATTTTTCAACATGCAAATATGGCTGGGGACAAAATTAGGAATTTCATGCTTGATGTATCTTTATACATCTTAGTTTGTTGACTGCTGGAGCCTCCATAGCCAAGACAGCACACTCACAGACACTCTTGTGTGAAACCCAAGCGTCAAGCTCCATGTATGGCAAAGTCCCATCTAAAAATCGGCTGGCAAGTGGCACGTGGGCAGCAGGACTTAATGTGTGGGCACTCTCCTGCTCAGGGCTCTACAGCACACTGCCCAGCATGGTCTCTCTCCTCCATGTGTGTAATATCCTACTACTGGAAAGAGGAATGCAGGGAGGGGAGCCAGATACACTGCTGTGCGCTCCTGGGAGCTCAAAATGAGCTCAACAGGAATTCTCCCCTGCTTACTTAATTGATGAGTGGTCTCCAGGAGAAGAAACAGAAGCAACACAGAGACCTTAAAGTTCAAGATATTAACACTTTCATTTAGCTATATACTTAAGCCGCTCTTAGGAAATCCTAAAACCTTCCTTTTAAAAACTGGGGGCTTAGGGGGATTAAACCCCCAAACTTTACAATGGGACATCTTTCAAACAAACAGAAAAAAGGCATGAAAAATCAAGAAGTCAAGAGGAAAAAAGCAGCTTTGTCATTTTAAGGATATCCAGAAATCCAGGTATTTAACTCTGGTTGATCAAACCACTTTGAATTGTTCACACGGCTCATTCCCATGAATTCCATATGATCAACACAAAACACTGATCCGGAACCAGACTTCAGGTACATTTTTACAAGTCTGTAAACTCTAAAACCAGTTTAAGAGCATAATTAGCACAAGTTCAAGCTGTTCTGAAAATACAAAAAACCCTTCACTCTTCCAAGCCCACTTTATTTTCTATTATTTACATTTTACACAACTACCATACTCTTGTCAGGAAACATGCACAAAGCCCCAGCAAATGACACCATGCAGCCACTTTCCTTTCAGATACAGACTCTTGGACAGACAAATCCTTTGGCTTGCCTATGGGAGTATGAACAAGCTTTCTTGATTTTCCAGCTTAAGTAATTCATGTCCTACCAACAATCCTTGAAACTTGTCAACAGTAACAACCAAGAAATACTAAACACCATGTGATACCTTGTATTGGTTTAGCATAAATGGTAGGGAAAAAAACCAATTGTTAATCCATTTTGGAACTAACAGCTAAGCTGGCCAATCAGGTAAAAGGTGTACACCCCCTGGGACACCGCTTAAAAACAGGAATCTTGGGAGACCCGCTCTCTTTCCACGGACTTCTGGCATGAGGTAACATCGCGGCCGGGCCGGGAGGGGGCCCGGGCCTCAGGGCCCCGGGAGGCCCCGGGAGTCCCCGGGAGCCGTGGCCGGGCCCAGGGGCCGAGATCAGGGCCAGCCCTCCGGAGAGCCGGGCGAT
>WBMY01017020.1:411738-434728 GCA_013397315.1 Donacobius atricapilla
TTGGCAGGTGTTCATCACGTCTGTTCACAAAAACCTGCACTCTACGACGTTTAATTACCTAAATTATGAGAAAGAGATTTCTTTCACCTGATCTATACCTAAATTAAATACTAATTTAAAAATCAGTTTTGACCCTCCCAAAACCTTTGCTTCGGACCCGGCCGCTGTTTTTCCTCGCCTGCTCCATCCGCCAGCCCTTTGCGCGCCCCCATCTCCCACAAAGAGCAGGACTTCCGAGGTCCTTCCTGTCTGCAAGCTTGACATGGAGCTGACGCAAGCTTGTAGCCACTCTCTTTAATTTCTGTCTGTCCCCATCCTTCAAACAGTGATCAGGAGCGGTTCCCCGGCAGGGAGGCCCGTGGCAGAGGGCGCTGGCGGTGCCCGCGGCGCCGCGGCGAGGCTGGCTGTCCACTCCCGGTGCCGCCAGGTGGCAGCGGCCGCNTAGTGTCTGACGACTCCTGTGGTGCAGCTCACCAAAAAAATCACGGGAGTGGGCTATGGAAGGGGCATGCCCTCAGCGCTTGGCAGTGGGAGTAAGCCTCCTGATGGGATGAGAGGAGAGAGGTAGAGAGGGTGGAGTCCTTAGAGTGTTGAGAGCGTGAATTAAAATTACAGGTTGCAGCCAACCTCCTGAGTAGAGCGCTTGCTCCACGTGTACATCCCGTCCCCACCTCTGAGGGGCAGCGACCGCCTACTCATGTGCCCTCTGCTCTCCTGCGTCCCGGCCCCTTGGCCAGCTGCTGCTTCACGGCGGTCAATGAGCCCCCGAGCCTCTGTGCTGGAGGAGAAGTGAACGGTGCGTGGGGTAAGAGGCAAGGGACTGGGGCCTTGTGACTTCTTTTCTAACGATGGGCAACCCTCTGTGGTCCAGTGCTGCTGCTGAAGCGTGTCTTTGCCTGATCAAGACAGATACGCTGGAAATGACAGAAAATAGAGTCAGTAATGCTAACCGGCTTGGAAGATGTGATTTGAGAAGGGCCCTCATTGACCCCTCCCGTCTGATTCTTTGAAGGAGACAGTAATCATCACATCTTTCCTCTTACCTCAGTATCTGCAGTCTGGCTGGATACAAGGAAGCCATTTCCCTAAATTCCTAATAGGAGCAGGATGCTCCCACAGACCCACTCTACTTCTCCAGACAACGGCATGTGTATATAATTTTTACTGTTCACAGCTCAAATGCAATAACCAGGTACTGATCATCTGGTGGGGTTAGGAAGCTGAGGACAGCTAGCTACAAGGACAATTGCTGTTGAGGGGACAGGGACACTGGACACTGCTGTCCAGGTGACTGAGATGGGTATTCTGCAACCCCACAGGAGCAGGGTCCTCTACACACTGGTTTGAAGCCCAGGCAGGAGGGACAGTGTGAGTGCCACCACTGTGGTGGGGTGCAGTTGCCACATGTAGGGATGCAGTGCTGCTGTAAATCTCTGCCCTCCACCACCCCTTCCCCCAGGGTCTGCATGCCCTCCCAGCTCTTCCAGGAGCAGCATGTTTTCCAAAAGCACTTTTCATTGGCAGCACATACCATGTTCAGTGTTCACCCAGCCCAGAATGGGATGGGGAGACCCAGGTGCAAAGGGCTCCTTCGAAGACCTTTGTCTGAATAGTATAGATCCTAGTCTAGATCCTACACCTGCTGGAACCATTGCTATTCTTGGGAGGACCCGGCTCAACTCTGTGTGTGAGCGTGTGTCTATGTGCAAGTGTTTTTTCCTCTGAAAAATAAAGTGAAGGAATGAAACAGCACAGCCTCCCTTACGCATGTTTCATATTAGATAAAAAGGGCAGAGCACTGCTGTTAGAAGGAGGGTGCCTCTTTATTATACAGCAAAGTAATTATTTCCCAGTCAGTAGATAGGACTCCAGCCACTTGGCACTTTCTTACGTGCCATTTTCCAATCCAAAAGAGCAACTTGGGATTTTGTGATAATTCAGGCGATCAGATGAGCTCATGCACATGGCATTCATTTGCTAGAAACACCACACAGATCCCATTCAGCCTCAGCACTCATAAATCCATGTGACACTTTTATCTATTTATAAACTTTTAACAGCAGGTTATGATTGTTATGCAAGACATTTTCCAGAGATTAATAAGCAGCTTTTGTTGATGGCAGCAAGAAGGGCCATTAACTACTCTGGGACAGTCATTAATCTGTAGTAAATGCTAAGCATCTGGATCGTTTCTATGCAATTAAATAATCAATACTGCCTTTTGATTCAAATAACTGGAGAATTGTATTTCAAATTTATCTTGGCTTTGGGTGCTCTTAATTCTTTTAGTTTACAACAGGGCAGGAAACAGGCACATGAGCAAGCAAGGTTTTCTCCTGATGTAACAGGCCCTTAAATTATCAGGTATTTCATATAAAACCTGTCAAGTGATCAAAATAGCATTCAAAGTGGCCACCAAAACCAACTCATTGGATTGGATGGAGAAAAAAATAATCATGTATTGTTCTTTTTCATAATAGAGTGCTTTCATTATTGCAAGAAAATTAGGTGATCTGACCCTAGGACCTGGAAGAATTAAAATAATCAAACAGAAACTCCCCCTGCCTAGCCACCCTCAGAAAAGTCCATTTTATTTCATTCCCTGGCTAACACAACCTCTGTGCCCTCGGGCAGATGAGGTTGTCCTGTCATTTCTCTGTCTCCCTCTCTGTCTTCCTTTATCTCTCTGGGCATGGGTGTGAGTCACTCCTCTGGTTTTGTTTTGTTATCTTTGCTTCGGAATCCATTGATCTGCAGAGGTGCTCACAGATGATGGTGTTGGTGTCCATTGCAAACCTGGCCAGGCAAGAACACACCACAGTGGGGCTGCTGCCTTCTCCATGGAGAGCTTGGGAAATGCCCCAGCAAGCAGAGTTCATCTTTCCTTTTGGAAGAGAGCAGAGAGGACAGTACCTGCTGAACCCTAGGAGTAACAAGGAGCTGGAAAATGAGAGGACTGTAAACCATAAATGCATCTTAAAGGGCTGGCTGGAATAGCAAAGCAAAGATAATTTGTGGCAGAAAGAAGAACTCAGAATAAGAAGGAAGAACCTATGGGTAAAGGAGATCATAGCTTTGTCTGGGAAATTTCTTGCTTGCAATAAAATTGCTGTCAGTTTAGGGGCAAGAAAAGGATGCAAGCCAAACTGGGAAAGGAATTTACTGTCATGAAATCAAACCAGGGGGTTTAGTTCTAAAGGTCTTTGGAGCAGGGAATGGGCCTAATCATGTATTTGTAGAGTGACTGACAGAATGAGGCTTTTATCTGGACTTGAGCCTCTGGAAATTACCAGAAAGCAAACACCAGACCAAGGCAAGCTGCACCTGGACCTCTGAGATATACACAAGAGAGTAAAAATGAGAGTGAAGGTGAGTGCTGGTCGGGGGTAGGTGTATCGGAAGATGGGGAGGACAAAGGCAGGGGCCTGAGGGGGGCAGTAGAAGAAAATGCCTAAACCATTATACTGGTCCAAAGCCTCAGAGGGGAAGAGAGTCAAGTGGGGATGAGAAAGCAGTTGGTCCCATCAGCTTTAGAAAGTCTCCCATACAGTGTGGAGAGCAATCACAAGTTCCCAAGGGCCCAGCAGGGACAGCTAACAGATTTCTCCAGCTGTTGTAGTATCCATCCTGTTTAGATAATGCCTCACATGGGCTGTGCCTCTGAGGGCATTGCTGGTCTAATGCCTCTTGGCTCCCCAAAGGGGGAGGTGTCCCTCATCACCTGTGGATGGTCATAGCAGAAGAGGACAAAGTGGAGACCAGGTGCCCAGCAGCTCGGATCTGCTGCAGCACTGAAAGGTCTCCTCTGCCAGTGCCTCTCCAGCCCCTCCACACGGGGAAAGGGGGTGATCCTTTCTGAATGAGGGCAGGAGAAGCACCCCCAAGCCCCCATCCTCCCTGACAGAGAGCTGTGCCAGGGCCCAGCCAGAGCAGCACAAGACGATCTGCTGTACAGCTCTCTGTAATCATGCAAAGAGCAAACCTGTTCTTAGAGGCATAAAATACCCCAGGGCTGTGGAGTGAAGCTGAAAATTTTGCCCCCCCCCCCAGGTTTTTAATATAATTTTAAAGTCATACCTGAGAAAACAGAGCCTGAGCATGGTTTTTATTTAGGAATTTGCCTGCTCATGTGCCTTATTCTGAAGCAGTCCCGCAGTCTATTTTTCCCTTGCACTAGAATCTGGACATTATTATGCAGATTTCCACTATAGCAGTATTACAGCAGAATAAATAGCTCTGCTATATACGAAGGGGAATCCTATTACATCTTCAGTAACTCTCAGTAAGCATTATCGCTATTATACCAATTGAAGAGACAGAAAACAATTTTTAATTAAAAATATTTATAGCAGGCATAATACCAACTGCCAGTTTCACTATCCAGTGAATGCATTTTGCAGCTGGTACTAATTCTCTCTTATTTCTGTGAGGTTAGCCAATATCAGCTGTTCATTAAGCAGAGGACATTTCAGGAATATCCGTATTATGTGCTGTAACTAACTAAGATGTTCTTCCTTTGACAGATATTAGGAAATCAAGATTGCTTGGCTATGTTATTCTGGGACTTCATAATAGAAAGGTCGTTTCCCAGTGATCTGAGTGGGCTGCATCATCAGTTTTATTCAAATCAATCCTACAAAACTGCTTTCCAGCAGATTAGAACATTTTAATTAGCAATATATCTTCTGTCTTCTATCTGCATTGGAATAGGGGGTGGGAAATTGATTTCAGTACACCCTTTGTTTCACTGGGAGAGCAACGTAATCAGAAGGTGTCAGCAGAACCACAGGCAAATTAATTTTGAGATACAGCGCTTTCTACAGCCAACCACTGCTTCTCCTTGCACTCAGTTGGGCCAGGCTGTGGGGGCCAATTCACTGCTGCTGTCACTGCCAGACGGTCCAGGGGGCCAAGTGATAAGGCTGTCTTGGGTGAAGGGCATGACAACATGCCTGGTATTCCTCAGCGCTGCAGCTCACCTGAACATTCTCACACTTTCTGTGCCACAGAGCACATAAAACGTCAGTTCTTGTCCTTGTTACAGTAAATATGCATATGTGTAGCTGTAGGTGATGGACAGCTGTCCCTAGAAGCTGTAAAAGCACCTATCTGCTGCAGCCATAACTCAGGTTCAAAGGAAACCAGCAGGCAGAGGATGAGCCACAGAGGAGCCCTGTTCCCACATATCTTCCATCCTCTGTGCCATAGGACATGTGTTTGAAATATGGAGATGGAACATTGCCTCCACCAGTTTTGTGTCTGTGGAAAGCTCTTTCCCCATAAATACTGGGATTCATGACAGTCACTTTGTCCTTGGTTCACATTCATGTGGTTCAGAGGGATTGTGGCATGCTGAAGGCTCTGGCCCATAAAATTTAATACAAAACTTCTTGTTCCCTGTATTCACCCCAGGATAGCTGGCAGCCCAGTGAGTGAGGAAATCCCCTGGGGATTTTTCAAAGGAGCAGCTGGGAACTGACAAACCAAGCATCTCATCATAACCTGGCATGCAAATTGCTAAATCCCATATGGTAATTGTTTTTCACTTTAAAATATTAGCAGTGAGTTTCAAAACACAGAATTTAGCAAGCTGTGTTTCATCACTGGAAAGATCAAACCCCGTTTGAGTCTGTGAAGCCATTTACAATATGCTTATCCTTCCACCTGCAATAGATTTCACAGCAATTTCCCCTGGTCTGTGTCCACAGTGACAGCAGAGGCGCCCAGGGGACACAGCTGGAAAGATGAATGATGTGAAATGGTGGAGATGGGCATCTGCAAGGGGAGCAGAGGCTCTCCCAGGAGGTGATTCAGAACAAGAGTTTAATGTAGGGATGTGCTCTGAGTCACTTTGAGGGGAGCCTCCCTCTGCCCACTGCCTGCAGACCGACCTGTGATGAGCAGCTGCTGTTGCTTAATTAGCCTTTGTGAATATTCTGCTTTAATCCATCTTTAAAGCTCACAGAAGCCTATCATGTCTGTGTGCTGCTCTTGCTCTAGGCAAGATTGCACTTGTTATCGATGGCTTCAAGAAGCTGAGATGCACCAGCAACATATGGGAATGTCTAAGCTATTACATCCATTTTCTTTTACCTACAGGGAAATAAGTATGTCAGTCAACTAAAGAACAAACTCTTTCTTCTTTGCACAGATGGCCAAAAGGGCTTCCAGAGGATTTTGGACTGAGTGTATGGAATGCAGAGTCCTAGATGTGACTTGTTCAGTAGTCCTGGGCTAGCTCTGATTTCAGCTGTTCCCCTTGGTATTTCATGCAAGTGAGCAGCGTGTATTTGAGCAAAGAGCCATTTGGCTTCTAAAGGTAGCAAGCAAAGTTTCAGTGAAAAAAATCATACTAGTCTACCCTCTGGAAAGGCAGTCCAAACAAGTGGAGTAGCAGAGCATGAAGCATTCCTTCTTATCTTTTTCCTTCGCTTTTCATGAAATGTCACATGGAAAGACATAATGTTGTTTCTCAAAAAATTTTTTTTTTTTTGGGTTAAAGCAGAGTTAGTGGGTTGGATAACAGTGAGTTTGCACCTGTCCTGGAAGAGGAGAGTCCATTGGTGTAGTCAGCCCTACAGTGTGCCTGAGAACCTGGGTATCCATTTCCATAGCTGCTACTATGTTTGGAAAACCATTTTCCTTACCTACACTGTAAATTTTCAAGGACGCAAACTTTCTCCAAGTATGTATTTGTGGAGGAGGGCAATTTGAGATAATCCTGTGTGAGGTACCACCACAATGCAGACTGCTGGCTGCTCAGTGCTGAGTTTGCCTTTGAATTATATCTGTCCAGTGTGGAAGGAAATACAATGTAGCTGCTGGGTGGCAAAGTAGCTGTTAAAACCACCATTCCAAATAAAATGTCACAGACTGAACTTTGATAGATAAAATTTCATTTTTGCGTGCCCCTGGGTGGAAGAAAGGAGCCCATCTGTTCTCCAAGCATTGCACATTGTTAAGCAAACTACTCGCAGCTTGGCAGATCAGAACACTAGAAGAAAAAAAATCTTAGAAAAGCCAACCATAGATGAGCATGAATACAAGATGAGTCATTGAAGTTTACCCAAAAGCAACATAAAAATGATGGTTCTTGCCAGGAAGTTATGCCAGGGTATTCTCACGGGCTTGTCTCGCTGGGACGGGCAGGCAGAGAGGGAAAGAGGCAGGGAATAGGGGTGCATTCTTCCGCTGCCGGGGCTGGCCAGGGCCGCTTGGCTGCTCGCTGCGGGGAGAATGCGTGTGTTTGTCCTAGCAGACAAGGGGCACCATTATCACATACCTCAGCAGGGTTGTAGATGTCAACCAAATAATTGGTTTTATTTAGAATATGACATCCAACTGGTGAATAAAGCATTTTGGGTGTCCTGGAAAGATTTTATATACAAACCAGCTGGAATCCCATTGACAGGAACAGCCACTTCCTTTCCCTTTCCCCCCTCCTCATTATATTGAGTCAGACAGAGATGGAAGTGACTGAGAGGAACTCCAAGAAGCCTGTGCCTTTGAGCAATAAAGTCGGCTGGTGCTAAACATCTGACACTTGTTCATTAAGAGAGACCCAGGCAAGCATTTCATCACTGAGATGAGTATTTAATACAGGAATGGGTAACGAGAAAACATATTTGTGGCCAATTCAAAAGGCTGTCATACAAGGAGACTCCAAGTCTGAGCAGGCTGGGAAAGCTGCAGGGTGCTTTGGAATTCTCTCAAGTGAACTCACACTTGTAAAGCACAAAATTGCTGCTGCAGCCTCTGAGAAAAGTGGAAGTAGAATGGGCAGACAGTGGTGGGGCAGGCAGCAGGTGCCAGGCTCCTGCCTTCCTTTAGCACAACCACTAGGTAATAGGGAAGAAGGAACCTTACACAGCTTCCCATACAGAGCATCACAGCTGCACCCATCCCAATGTTCATCCCATCATTCCAGAGCTGCATGAGTTATGTGCTAGGATGTTCCCAAACTCAGAGAAAGTCCGTCGTGGTAGCCCCTATTACATGTATCTCATGAGCAAGGCTGGATAGATGCATCTTCTTACTGTGGCAATCTACCATTTGTTCGAGGAAAGTTATTCAGGGCAGATATACTCAGAACAAGAACATAAAATGAGTCAAGGTCTCCAATAGCTGAAGATTAAAATACATTTCAAATGACACAAAAAAGGACAGAAACATTCAGTAAAGTGCTTTTTCTTGACCACTGGTAGATGTAGGGTGCTGGCTCCTGTAACAGGAGCACAGCATGTCTTGCACATCCCAAATGTCCCAAAAGATAAGGGAATGTTTTTTTCTGTTACTTCTTAAGTACTTACTGGAGGCATTATAGAAAAGAAGATTGTGATGTGCTAATTAAACAGGACGAGTAGGAAGTCACTGGTTGAAAGATTTTCATCCTGAGTGAAACTACAAAAAAGCTTGATGTGCAATTCAGTGATCAAGAAGATGTACATTTAATCACTGAAACCATTGTTTCATAAGAACAAGTTGACTTTGTTTAATGTATCTCTTACTTTTCCGGTTTGTAGGTCTGTCTGAAAAAGGCAATTGTGGACATGACAGGCTGCTAATCCATACTTGTTGCAACAAGCTAGCTGGGTGTTATCTCAGAAAAACCCCACCAGTATCAACAAAAACTCCCCTCTACATAACACAGGACAGACCCAATGGGTTAAGCCCTCGGTGATGAACAGTGAGGAACAGCCATGAAATGGACTGCCGTGTTTCTGAGTCAGGCAGCCTAGGACCAAGGCACTGGTTTTGTTCAGCACCTGAGAGTGGTTCAAGAACCCTGCAAAGCCAGTGCATGGAAGATGCCCAGGCAGCAAGGGAAGTCTGTTATGACATGGCAGTCATGCAGAGGGAGCTGGAGCACTTGCTCAGCTCAAGTCACCCAAACAAGAACGATTTTAACACCAAGCAATGCAAAACCACACGAGTAGGATTGAGGAGTGCTGGATCTGTGTGGAGGAAAATAGGATGCTGGAAGGAAATTACTCTGTAAGTTTGTGAATTAAAATATGTCAAGCAATGCAACTGAAGTGCTCAGAACAATGCTGTGAAAAAATTAAATAAAAAAGATATATTGAGGAGAAAATAGTGAGCAACACAGTGATGTAAGCGCTTAAATACAGCATTGGTGAAGTGATCCTGAAGACCTGTGTCAAGTTAGTGACTACGTTTCTTACAAAATTAAATTAACTTGCAGAAGAGGCCTACCAAATAATTGGAGCACAGGAAAATTGCCAAGAGCTCTGTGAAAAAATATCATTTGTTTGTCAAAATCTGTAGGCAATGCTTCTATAGTGTCTTAAAATGCCTAGTATTAAGAAGGCATTAATATTTCAGATAAATGATTCTGTGGTAATATTTATATTATCAATAGATAATAATTATCAGGTTTAAGTAGCAGAAATAAGAAATTCATTTTTTACACAAGTTCATATGTACACAAGTGTGGTTAAAAAGGGGCTGAGATGTAAATTGTTTCTCCACTTGATGGCATCGGCTGATGATTTGTTGCCTTCTGGGTGATTTAGTCTAACACAAGGTATTGATCTCAATATATGAACACCCAGAATTATCTGTTCCTTGCATGTGATTGTGCTAAATTTCATGATTCTTTCTTGCCTTAAGATTGGTGACCCCCCCCAGTTCTCTCCCCACATTGTTCTGCACATTAAGATTTGCACCATGGAAACCACAAATAAATTAGAAAATGTAAAAACTTGTAAAACACCATGGTTAAGCAGCAGTTGTTACTGAGTATTTGAGACCCATTTACAGATCAGGAGAGAGGGAACAAAGGGAGTCAGCGAGACAGACGAGACATGCCAACTGCAGTACTAAGTGCTAGGATTATTAGGGTTGTGGGTACCCAACAAGCTCACTGGAACCGAAGGATACCCTGTCTCATGGGTCAGGTGGCCCCACTTCAGCATGTGCTGGACTGAGAATCCCGCCTAAATGTTCTCAAAGCCTTTTACTGCAGGTTTGGGCTGTGTGCTGATCCTGCTATCAGGTCTAAGAGCAGGAACTGTGGTCCTGCCAAAATTAGATAAGGGTTACAAAAAAAGAGAAAAGGGAACCAGCAGACTCTGCTATCAGAGTGCTTGCTTGTGCTCTTACACTGCTGGAAATCATCAGGAAATTAGGAATAAAAGGAACATGCAGGCGGTATGTTCCCAGCTGAACCACTGTAAATGTCACGGCATTTTTATTGACACCCCATCGTCTGCTTCATTGCTAAAAAAAAAAAAAAAAANAGGAATGGGGAAGAAAGATAATATTGCAAAGATTGCTTTTCGAATGAGAATAGTCAAACGTATTTAGTTAAATCCACCCTGTGGGAATCTAATAATCACTATAATTGAATGATGGTCAAAAGATAATAGATTAAACAGTAACTCTACATCACTGATAAAAACTACTTAAAACATTCTAAATGTCTTAAACCAAAGAATAAATGGGAATGAGACAAAGACGTGAAAGAGTTTGAGCTGTTTATGTTCATGTTTATGCATCATGTTTCAGAGCAGACACTGGGTGATGCACAGGGACTCAGCAGTCATTGAGACTGCAAAATCAAGAGGGATAAACACCATGGGAAATACTGGCAGCTCAGATGAAATTGTGCTCTTGAGAGCCAGCAGTATTCTGCAACCACTTGAAAGCCTCCAGAGTACTTTAGCATCTCTTGGCCTTTGTTGAACAAAAAGCAGGATGGGGCTGGTTTCTGCATACAGCAATGCCAGTTGGAAATGGAACACCACGTTGCTGAAGGAATTTTATGAAATCTCAGCAAGGCAACACCTGCCCATTTGACACAATGCTCTTCATAGTTAGAATGACTCCTCTGATGTTTTGAATAGCACAATGCATCATTTATTCCTTTTCATACGGGAGGAAACTTCTCTCCTTGAAACCCATGAGACTGTGTTTGGTAACAGCCAGTCTGTGACATCTCTCTGGGGAATGAGGAACCTTGGAGCAGACAGCACCTCATGAATAATTCCTGTAGCATACGAGAAAGACCAGCGAGAACTTTTCACATATCCCTTCAATCATGCCTTCCAGAGGGACCATAATGCTTAAAAACCATAATGCTTACCTCTGCCTTGGAGAAGTAAAGTCAGAGCATGCATTGCAACAGGACAAGATTTTAGTTCAGGAATTTTCATACCAGGTCCTTAGGTGAGAAAAGAGAGCATGACTATGCTTGCCCACTTCTACAGCAAGAACATCTCCTCTCATGGCACTCAGTTTGGCTGCCTCGCCTAACCATCAGGTCCTGCGTCAGATTTGGTCTTCATATTATTCCACTTGCATCAGTGGGCTCAAGGGTAACATTTTTCCACAAAGTTTCTCCCCACCAAGATCAGTGATTTCGAGTTGAAGGAAACAGTGAAGGCATCTTCAGAGAACAGTGCATGAATAGACTCATCTCAACCAAAGGGGTTTAAATCAGTATCTTTAATTGCAATACAAATTAGGAGCAAGACACTTTCCTTTAAATAATTACTTTTAATCTTGTTACTTTTCTTCTCCTTGATTCTTTTGCAAGGGAGAGGTAGTCCTTGCTGGTCTTTGCACAGAATTTGGCATTTTTTTTGTTTTGTTTTGGTTTGGTTTTTGTTTTTTGTTTTTGTTATCCAGAGGGACACATGGTGAACATGTTTAAGCCACTACATAACTTAACATACCCTGCTTAGGTTCTTCATTCTATGTAACAGACAACAGCAAATGAAAACTGAAAAAGCTAACTCTTTTTTGCATCCTGCTGTTTCTGGATGGAAAGTGGGATTTAATAAAAGTACAGAAATTTAAAACTATGCTAAGTTGGTTTAATATGTTTCAGTTACTCTTCTCAAACTACATTTTGCACTGGAAATTAATAACTTGGTTACGGAAAGCCTTATCCATATAATGGTTCTTAAACAACAAAAGCAAAACAAAGTGGATATTCCTTCTGTACCTGGAGAAGTGGCTGCTGCTGCTGAGAGCTGGTGCATCTCCTTGGTGAAACTCTGGTTCAACATGATCAGCTCCTGTCCTAGAGCTCCAGCTGTCTCAAGGACTTTGGGAACAAACAAGTACTGTTTGAATATTATCTATCAGTGTTTATTCAGTTCAAGCTATTTTAATACTCTATGATAACCTTAAAATGGACCGTCATGATTCTGAATTACATATCAAATATATATACTTCAAGGAAAAAAAAAAAGCTAAGTTTAAAATATTATGTGAGTTGGTCCATATAAATTTAAATTTCTATTTAATAATATATGGTAAGAAATATGCTGTATTTGTTCAAATAATAAATAATACTTAATTTTATTTGTTATATCTTTACAGTATTACAGTGCTGTGTACCTCCGTGGCACCAGATGGAAGCTCTGTAATGAAATTTGTGACCCAGCATGCTCAGGGAATTGAGGAGGACCAGGCTTGGCTAGCAGAGAGCTGGATCCACAGTTTCAGTGAAGATAGGGACCATGTGAAGGGTGCTGAATGAGTAGGGTGTGGGTAGTTATCACATTGTGGGGGCAGCAGCTTTCCCAGTTGTCCCCCTTCTGGAGAGGGAGTGAGGTGCTTCAGGGCAGTGATTCTCCCTTCCTGCAAAGTGCTGGGGCACTCTAGGGAATACTAGCTGCATCCAAGGCTACTGCTACCCACTGAGAGGCCTTATGGCCCAGGGTTTCTCTGAATCTCCATGCCAGAAGACACCAATTCATATATTTATGAATTGGGCACACTCACAGCTTTAGTATTGAGAAATTTTATTATATCGTTGTATTACCCTTTTGTTCCTAACATTTACAGTCCCCTTTCACCAGCTCTTTAGGTTATAACTGTGCTGTAGCAGTATATGGGATTGTGAAAGCACTGTGCCATAACAGCATTTTATTCTGACAGTCATTTACCCTCAGCTGTAGCCAGACCTATGAGCAGGAGTTAGACCTATATCCCATCCGGGTCATTTTATACGCATCACTGTTCTATTAGAGGAGGGTTTTTTAGGTATCCCTGCTTCTAAAACTGTCAGCTTTCCTGCTGCATTCACTCAGCCTCCCTCTAAACACCAGCTTCAAAGCCTCAGTGCTTTCTGAGCACCATTGGGCTTTCAAATACAAGAAAATATTGCTTTTTGCTAAAAGATGTGCTTTGTTCCTTTTGTTGGGTAAGCAGAATGTTCCAGCAGCCTCAGCACTTCATCATTAACTGCAGACCATAATTCAAACCCAGCCTTGGAGAGAACTGGAGCAAAAAGAAAAATGGTTTTGCCTCCCTGCCCCTGACCCCATGCCACCGTGTTATTTGTCACAAGATTGCTAAGCCATTCATGAGTATAAATCAGTATCATTTAAAAACCAGTGTCAAAGGAAACAATGAAAATCCCAGGATTTTATGAATGGGAGGGATTGTCCTGTGCTGCCAGACTTGGATCAATGCAAAGCTGGCAGGGGACGCCATTACAATGCAGTAAACGCTGCCATCTGTTACCTCTGAGTTCCTGGAGCATGTCAAAGGCACCAGTGAAAATCAGCCTGCCCTGACATGAGATGCTTGGGCAGTTCCCTCCCACACATGAGGTCAGCAGGCAAAGCTGGCATGTGGTGGCATTGGCGACACTTTGCCTTATTGGTGTCACTGCAGGGAAAGGCACCTAGCGGTGCCAGGACTGTTGTTGGGGGCAACCCCATGGTGAAAAGCCTCCAGGAGCTTTCAAGCACCACAGTTGTCGGCTGCTTGTCTCCCCCACAGGAACAGATCAGTGCCTTGGTGGCACCAGGGCCCTCCTTCTCTGCCCAGGAAGGTGCCATGTGCAGCACACTGTGAAGAGCTTTGTGTATTTTTGTGTGCATAAAGCAACCATTCCCACTACAGCACCTCATCCCGGGTCTGAGGGTGATTCAGGAGAACATGCTGGGCAAGGGGGTTGCTTCTCTCCTCCTCAGCCTTCTGCAAGCACAATCTATCTCCAAGTGCACAGGACATGTTTATCAGGTTCTGTCACCCCTCCACCAGCATCTCCCCACTGTGGGGAATGAGGGCTGCCCGCCAGCATTTGCCATGGGAGCAAATGCCTTCCCACATCACCCTGATGCTGACTGCTTGGCTGAGCAATGGTGCGTGGTTTCTGCACACTTGGGCATGATGTGGTTGGGATTATTTATACCCAAGATACCTGCAGCTGTCTTAAACACAGAGGCACCCCAAAAGTTAAGAGGCTGTTCTCTGCTCTGCAGAGAAATCTGTGAAGCCTAATGACAGAAACAGAAAGGGAGACACCCACATGCAAAAGCAGCCTGCTCAAAAACCACCCAGTTATTTTTGGTGCAGAGTACTACTAATGTTTGCAGACTCATTTTTTCCCACACCTTGAGTTCATGCAGAACAGGTCTGTAATAGCTCATCATTTCCATTTGCTTTGCATTTAGATAACTTATTTCCAAATGTCAAAACTGGGTGGACAATACTGGCTATTGTCAGCGGCCCAAGCAACACTACTGGAAACAGTGCTTGTATGCTTCTCTTTGAAAATCTGGCCCTAGGGGCTGTGTTCATTTCTCTCATTATTTTAGCTGGGCCTCTCTAAAACCCTTCCCCTCCCCGGCACGTGGTTGCTTGGAGCTGAGGACACATGCCCCACAGACACATTGGGACCTGCTGATGATACCACAGATTGACTGGGATGCTACAGAGGGGACCATCTGTGCCTGATTATGGACAGCAAAACAGCCATCCCACAGCAGGGACAAGCATGAAGATGAACCTCTCAAAAGATTTAATTATGTAAAAGTGATTTCTATTTTGAAATCCTACAGAATTTCTATTTTGAAAATTAACTACTAGAAAAAAAATCTTGCTCTGTCTATTTGTGTTAAAATATTTGTGTCCCTCCCACCCTGCTTCCTAGTTCACTTTGTATTTACAGGAAACACTGCATGGACCATGACACTGCGCATGTTGTAAGCAAATTTTTCCTCAAAATCAGATTCAGTGGTCATAATTAATCTGATATGCCTGAGTTTCTGCTGAACATGAATAAATGGCAGTTAGCTCCTTACCTCTGAGCTTGTCAAGCAAGAGTGATTAGAAATATGCAGTTGGCTGGAAAAAACCAACATAGAAACCCATGAAGCTATACAGAACAGCCTCATAAGCTGATTGTTAGCTTAACTGGTTTTCATCTAACAAGAATTTCACCAGGAGGGAAGTAAGACTAGTTTGACAAGAAGGAAAAACTCATATTAAAACCCCAATTCATTTGCCAAATAGGTCTCCAAACAGTATGAACAATGACTGTCAGATGCCTAGAACCAAGCTACACTTCCTAAGCAATCGCTTATATGGTACTATGGCCCAGCAATTACTTACTATATTAGCAGATAACAGTGTTTGATCAGAGCTATTAACTAATTTAGATAATTCACATGCAGTCACTACCCTGTATAAGGGAGTGAAGGGACCCACAGCACCTTGGTTGGGGTGGGGACACTCCAGTGCCAAATCCCAGTGTGAAATACAGCTGTTGCAGACTGCTGGTCATACCACGTGGGCAGAGATTTAGAAATGCCCCTTTTTCCCCCAGTCACACTGTGGTTTTGGTGGCTCCATGGGAGATGGGTTCATGGGATTAAGAGAGATGAGCTGCTGGCTGAAGCCTTCCCCATCCAACCCAAACCTGTGTTTGCCATGGGCTAGTAGCTGGAAGAGGGCACAGTGTGGGCATGTGGGGCAATGAGCAGTGAGCTGCCTGCAGCCTGTGTCACTGGTGGGGATATGTCTGAGCCAGGAACAACTACATCTGTCCAGAGATGGGCTGCAGGGCTGAGCCTCCAAGCTGCTCAAACATTGCCGAATTTTGGGGTTGGGGAATGGCTCACAATATGCACAAGCTGACCTGCACCGCAAGGTCTATCCTGGTACTGGTGGGGCAAGCACAGAGAAGGTGAACCAGCAGCTGCAAGGAATCCATGTGGCTGTATGCACCTTCCCAAGGGCCTTTCAGTCCCTCTTTGCTACCAGACACTGGTGTGATTTTGAAATCTGACCACTGAGAGCAGTCCCAAAGCAGAGATCACTGGCTTTTTTTACTAAACATGGGAGAGCAAGTGATGGATTTGACTCCTGCCTTGTGCTCCCCTGATCCCAGCCCTTCAAGGCCAATCCCTTCTTTCTTTTTCTTTTTGTGGGTGCTGTGATTCTTCAACAACTTTCACATATGGTCTCTCTTAGTTTTGCCTGCCTGATTACATGTGTTTCTTTTAACATCTATAGAGGAATGAAGACATGTGACACAACTGTGCAGGAAAGGAAGAGCTCGGATCAGACAGATGGTGTATCCTGCCAAACTGGCAGCACAGCTTCCCAGCAGCTGCAGAGGGAAGGGTGCAATGCTGTGGCACCCCAGGCTAGCTGGGAGCTCTGCTGTAATCCCAATGTGCCTGACCTCTCATCATGACATTGCCACAGCATTGTTCTGGTCAGGAAAGGACAACAGTCTGTGTCTTGGGCAAAGTGTGTCATACAGCATCATAGAGGACAAATACCCCGGTGGTGCCAGCTCAGCCTCCCTGAATGCCTTTTGTCATGGTTCTTAAGGTTTCTTGTGAAAATCCCGTCTCTTAGCTTTGGTAGCTAGCAAGGTAGATAACAAGTCTGCATCTCAAACCATAAAAATCTACCAGAAAACACAGTTTTAGATAATTTCCTTAACAAAAAATGCTTTTTTTTTTTTTTTTTTTTTTTTTTTGTGCACATCCTGAAGATGTAGAGCAGGGGCCAGATTTTCAACTCACAGCATGATGGTGTAGGTACAAATGTGTGGCCAAAAGGCAGAAGCAGGCCAGAGAGCAAAATATTTGACTAAGGCAAGTGGGTGCAAGGGCTTCTGGTCCTGAGTGGCTCTGGTGTGGATTAGAGTGTCACAGGGTGACTCAGGTGGGAAGAGACCCCAGCAGGTTGGACGTGTAGCCCAGCCTCCCACTCCGAGCAGGAGCAGCCCATTTGCCACCTGCCTTTGCCTTTCCCCAGTTCTGCTCCATCCCAGCTGGCCTGGGGGATTGTCTTGCAGCAGATGCAGCCAGGTCTCTGCTNGAATAGGTTGTAGAAACCTTATTTCCATCAGGCTGCCCACAGAGGTCGGTAGGGGGGGTCCAAGAGATTGGACAAGCAAATGGGAAGCAAAAGGCAGCCCTTTATTTGGATGTGGGGCTGACAGAGGGCTTGTCTCTGGATTAGTTACGGTGAACTGCCACTACAGGAACCTGTTTTGTTACTAGGACACGTTACAAGTCAGCAGACAGCCACATTTTTCTGACTCATCAGCTGATACTAATTAATGACTTGGGAGCACACCAAAAATCCCCATTGGCCTTCCCTCCTTCCTTGAAGGGCTGTGATTGTCTTTCTCCCCTTCCCTTCAGCTTTAGAAAAAAAATCACATTAAAAAGCTATACATTTTAAATATGGAGAATGACTAAGATAGCTCACCAGTCCCAACATCACCTCAAATTAAGGTGCAAACCTTCCAGAGGGAAGGGTGCAAACACACTAAGGAATATAAAAGATAACACCAGTAATTTTTTCCTTTTTTTCATATGAAAATCAACATTCTCTGTTACCAGAACTGCCTGTGACAAAGCAAATGCCGATGTGGGCTGCTGCATCTCTCTGCCAGCCAGGCTAGCAATGCTGAGCAGCAGGATTTCAGGTATACACATTGAAAATGTCTTTGTTTCTCTGAACAAAAGAATGAGGCAAAACTCCACAAAGCCCAACACTATCTTCCTTCAAAGTGGGTAGCTATGGTCCCTTGTCTCCCCAGGGATACAGGCATCTCTGCTTATGCCACATCTGCGTCCTCAGTGGGGCCAGCATCAGTTAAAAACCAATTCCTGAAAGTCAGGTTTACAGACTGACTCCCAGCACCTGTATTTCTTTGTCCTAGAAAACAGAACCACTGATCTTATATTTGTCTGGAAACCTTAATCCCTTATTCAATGTCCAGTTTCTCATTAAAATAATTTGTGTTGATTTGAAACCAATTTTTCCCAAATCCCCCATAAATATTAATCCTCAGGGGAATGTATTTAGACAAAATGCAAATAGTTTCCTTCATGTAATTTTGTTTGGACAGAACAACTGCCACCAAGACATCGTGTGATCTCCAGGGTACCATGAATAGTGCTTTCATGCTTTCCTGTCACTGGCATGTAATTAAAAGATCTAATTTTTTTTTGTTTTTTTTGTTTTGACTCTTTACTGCATAAATAAAGCCTCCTTGTGAATTACCTCAGTCAGCTTCAATGGAAGAAGAACACAGAGCAAAGCTATAGTTTTGAATTCTGTCTGTTTTTAACAGATATAACCCTCTTAGAGCTTAACCATGTCTTTACAGACACAGATGCNCTGCTTCCTTTCCTGGGCAGTGGGGAGCAGCGCTGGGCTGCTGGGGGACATGACACGCCAGGGGAAGGATTGCCTTCAGCCACTGCCCCAGGCGCTTCACCACAAGAATCACCTGAAACCGCTTTGCAGTTTTCAATAGTCTTAACAATGGAGATTATTGTTAGTATCCTTGATTCAATTTGAATATATATATATATATATATNGCAAACACACTAAGGAATATAAAAGATAACACCAGTAATTTTTTCCTTTTTTTCATATGAAAATCAACATTCTCTGTTACCAGAACTGCCTGTGACAAAGCAAATGCCGATGTGGGCTGCTGCATCTCTCTGCCAGCCAGGCTAGCAATGCTGAGCAGCAGGATTTCAGGTATACACATTGAAAATGTCTTTGTTTCTCTGAACAAAAGAATGAGGCAAAACTCCACAAAGCCCAACACTATCTTCCTTCAAAGTGGGTAGCTATGGTCCCTTGTCTCCCCAGGGATACAGGCATCTCTGCTTATGCCACATCTGCGTCCTCAGTGGGGCCAGCATCAGTTAAAAACCAATTCCTGAAAGTCAGGTTTACAGACTGACTCCCAGCACCTGTATTTCTTTGTCCTAGAAAACAGAACCACTGATCTTATATTTGTCTGGAAACCTTAATCCCTTATTCAATGTCCAGTTTCTCATTAAAATAATTTGTGTTGATTTGAAACCAATTTTTCCCAAATCCCCCATAAATATTAATCCTCAGGGGAATGTATTTAGACAAAATGCAAATAGTTTCCTTCATGTAATTTTGTTTGGACAGAACAACTGCCACCAAGACATCGTGTGATCTCCAGGGTACCATGAATAGTGCTTTCATGCTTTCCTGTCACTGGCATGTAATTAAAAGATCTAATTTTTTTTTTGTTTTTTTTGTTTTGACTCTTTACTGCATAAATAAAGCCTCCTTGTGAATTACCTCAGTCAGCTTCAATGGAAGAAGAACACAGAGCAAAGCTATAGTTTTGAATTCTGTCTGTTTTTAACAGATATAACCCTCTTAGAGCTTAACCATGTCTTTACAGACACAGATGCTCAATTTCATCTTTACTTTTGTTCTTATTCTCCTATACTGTTTTGTGAAGCATGAAGGAGCATTAAATTCACTTGCCATGACTCCTAGAGGACATTTAATTGGGTGAATGTCCTGATGAAATAATTCCACCTTCATCATGTACATATCTAGCTCCAAATGAAATATTAACAATTCCGAGAAAGACAAAGATGAATAAAAGGGTCTAAACTTCTTATTTCCCACAAGTACCCTCATAGTACAATTAAGTGTCTCCAACAGAAAGTTTGATGAGAGTAATCTTGAGTGACTTACACACCTGCAGAACTCAGTCCTGTGCAAAGTCATACCTCAAAAATGCATTCAATTCAATAATACTCCTCTTTTTATCTCCAAGGGCTTTTCACAATCGACTTTCTTGGGATGGTATTTTTATTTGCCTCTGTTGTTCTTCCTGCTTTCACATTTCAGTGGCAGGAACATACCAAAAACCATCCTGGCATTTTCTTCTTCCCCTGAAAGCAAGGGCCTAATGCATGTTTGCTTGGGACTAATGACTCATACACATTGAAGCTCAAAGCAGGTACTAGCAGTGCATTATGAAGATTATAAGAGTGGTTGACATAAAGCTGCCTGCTGCAACAGGGACTCAGAAAGGGCTACTGACTGCCCAGGGCCAGAAGCAAGGAGGCCAGATGGAAGGCAGGCTGAGAATGAAATCACACCTTCGTAAGTTTCATATTCAGAAATATGAACAGCTTCTCATTCAGAACTCAGAATTTAAAAACTGACAAATTGCAGAATGAACACAGTCATCTATTTACTTTATTCCTTATCCTTGTTAATTCTGCAGGGCAGTCTTGCTCATCCAAAGCTTAGCACTAATTTAATGTCAAAAATTCAAAAGCATTTGAGTGGCCAGGCTAGAACAAGTTTGCAAGTAAATCGGCTTGCTTGTGAATTGATAAGAGCCCAGAATTCTCTTTTTATCTTTTATCTATATTTAATTTATTTAAATAAAAGTTTTGGCTTTGGGGGTGGGTTTTTTTGTTGTGTTTTTGTTGTTTTGGTTTGGTTTGTTTTTTTTTAAAGTTCCCAATGGGTCATTTATATCAAAGAGGATCTGATGAAAAACTCCAGATCTTTATTTGCCTTCTTCACAGGGCAGCCATGCTGTATGCACCTCTTTTCTCCTCTTTCCCACTGATGACCTGTAGTGGGGAGTGTTGCTTTGAAATACAGACAAGGATGAGCCATCTCTTACAGAAAGGGAAGAAGAAAAAGAAACAAAAGCAAGGAAACAGAAGCATCACCAAAATCACATTTGTTTTCCTGTGACAGAACTAAAGATCCCAAGCTGGACCAACTACTGACCTAACAAAACAAAGTTGATTCTGTGCCTTTTTCTGGCAGAAGACTCCATCTCAACCCCCACGTCTGTAGAAAAAACTTGCCTCAGATTCTGATGCTAGGATGTGTATGTTTTGAACATGTGAGGCTTTAGGCTTCACATAGGAACAGAAATGCAAGTATGAGCCAAGGCTTTGGAGTGATTTCTAAAGCAAGTGTAGAAACAGGGTCTGAAGGCTTCTTAGCTGAATTTGTCTGTGCCTCCTGGTGCTTCAAATTATTGTTATTTATACGCAGAGGGTTTGAATTAACCGCATGTTTGTACATGGTAAATCTGAAAATAGAGTTTGACTTTAATAATGGAGTTGATAGCACTGAAACACTGAATCTAAAACCCTGTAAATAGCAAATCCTTTTGTGGGTGCCCACTAAGTCCAGGCAGTAATCCATGCTGTTTGCATCAGATTTTACCCTTTGCTTTCTCCATTTTGGTAAAAATACAAATAGAAAGTTAGCTGGTCAAATATGTAAGCCTGCTCCATCCATATTCATGGAGAAAATGTGTTCATTTGAGTGTCCCAAGCAATCCACCTGATCTGGGTTATCACTCTGTTTTGCACATACCAGACTGGTTAAAAATGAAAATAGAAGAGCTTTGGACTGCTCTGCATCAAGAGCAGAAAAGTGAGTTGCACAAGCTATTCAAACAGACAAACTAAGAGAACACATTAAACTAACCCTAATAAAAATAGTCCATTCCTCAAATTTTGCATGCAGCATCTGACAACATTTTCTCCTTAAATACAGCTGCTTTTCTTTTTTTAAATTATTTTTTAGCATATGCAGATGGCTAATTCATAAATGAATTGTGATAAAAATGCCACGTGTATTGTATTCATATGCCACAGCTTTGTAAACTCTTTAGGTAATACCAACAATAAAATTATGAAAGTATCATTGTAATAAAATTGTGACAATGATATGCTAAAACCAGTGGATGGTTGGATGGTTCAACCCAGAAATCCCTCAAAAAAGAAAACTTTTGTTCTCTTAAACACAAGGCACAGGCAAGGTGTTGCAAGCAGTACAATAACTGAGCTCAGATACTTGTCCTGCTCTTCTGGTCCCCAGAAAACAAATGTGAAATATTCATCCTATAGCTCTGTATCTTCTAACACCCACCTGGTTCGGACTTTACAGCATACAAGGCTAGGCAAAACCACATTAGAGAGATGCATTTCAGCAAATACTGCATTTTAACAAGGTGTCACATCATGTCAAAAAATGTCACCAGGCCTCACACAAACTAGCAATGCAAGATTTATTTTTTAAATTATCTACTCATGAATACTTATCTACAATACACAAGTACAATAAAATATGGTTAGAGGAAATACATAGGGTTCACCAGGGTTTTTTTCAGTCTCCACTGCAAGCCCTTGGTAAAAGTCCTGACTGTTCTTTTTTTGGGGTTTTTTTTTTTTTTTTTAATATTGGATTTGTGCTGAAGTTCCCTCAGGACAGAGAATCAGTATCATAATCTAATAATTTATTTTCATAACTAGCTGCTACATTATAGAATGCTTCTATGAAGCTTTGGATATTGAAGACCAATTGTTATCTGCCAGCAATGTTTATGCACACAGAACTAAAGATCAGCCAAAATCTCATTACAGGAAATAAAAACCATTGGAAGACAAATGCAAAAAACATTTGGTAGAAATCATAGATACTGGAGTGAATCTGTTTTTCCATATTTAATTAGGAACAGCATATATTATAGAATTCAAAGGCAGAGTTGGAAGAGATGGCTGAGACCATTTAGTTTGAGATTTTGCAGAACATAAAACTCAGATTTCTCTGTTAACTGCTGTTAACAGATGTTCTGTTGTATCCAGAGCATCTCTTTCAGCAGGAAAGTAATGCAATCTATGGTAGTTATTAACTAGCTTAGTTCTTAATCACTCCTTTTGTTGAACACTTGCAACTTTTAGCTGAAGTGTTTCTGTCTTCGACTCCTCTTGATGGACAGTGCTCTATATTTGTTGAGCTGAAGAGTTATCTGCTAATAAATTTTTCTTTCCTCTATAGATAGTCACAGGCTGCATTGGCCTTGTTTTTGATAAGATAAAGAGACTTCTGTCCTTGAGACTTCCTCATGTTTTCTTTTTTTTTTTTTTT
>WBMY01017020.1:434741-452886 GCA_013397315.1 Donacobius atricapilla
TTTTTTTGACATTCTGGTAGCTCTTACTTGACTCCTCTGCAGTTTTCAATATCCTCCTTGAATCGCTGACACCAGAAACGGATTCATTTGGCCAGTGTGCTGGTGCCAAACATGGAGGTTATATATCCTACTTACTCCCACTCAGTATTCCCAAGTCTTTAATCATTTGGCAGAAGGGCTGGGTTAGCAGCTCGTATTTGTCGTGGTCTCCAGCTCTTTTCCAGTCTGTCATAGTTTCCTTGGAGGAAGCACTGCTCTTTCCCTAGAAGGATGCTCTGCACTATCTCCCAGGGTGTCTGGATTTGAGCTTGGCTACATTTTCTAAGTGCATGTACTTTAACAGCGATCAGACTACCAGACTGTCAGGTCATGTAGTCTGTTGTGTGCCACGGCCCTGTCTGCAACTCATTTGCTGTTTCTTCGATCAGTATATCACTGTCACCCTTCAGGAAGATGACAAAGCTTTAAGATCTATTTCATGTTCCTTCAAAGCAAGGGAACATATTTCTGTATCTCTGTCAAACTGCAGGTCCATTGGCACCAAACTATATACTGTCACCAAATGGCAAGAAGCAAATGCACCAGGCTACATACAGATTAAGTTTAGTTCTGCAAAGGACCTAGCCTAGTTAATGAGAATGCTTAATCACAAAGAAATGTCTAACAATCGCTGGCTGGGAAATCAATTCATAAAAACACCACACTGCTTTGTTTCTCAAGGGATGTTTACTACATGTTGACATTTTGTGGGAAAGTACTGTTGCAGCCCCTCTGTGAATGCAGCACATGAGACTGTATGTGCTTATTAATAACAACTTTCTTCTGGTTTCTTCTTATCCTTCTGGCACTCTTCTATAAGCTTTATAAATGTGACTTTCCAAACTTCAAAGGGCAGTTTAATACTTGTTATTTGCCCGTAGATGTTGTAATTCCACTGGAGTATGCCTGCTCACTGCAAATCTATGAATCACATTGATGCTGGCACCTGCAGTACCCCCCTAAATCCCCCTAGAGATCCCCCAGTCAGACTGGTACCAGCCTGCAGCTGACACACTGCCCACCACAGCACTGCCCAGCCCTCGGGTTGCAGAGCCCTTGCGGCAGGCATGGCAGAAACACGGGGGGCAGATGGTCACCTCTCCCGGCCAGGACCCAGAGCCGGCTCACTCTGTGCCACCACGCCACCGTGCCCCTGCCGCCCAAGCCCTCTGCCAGGTTCCCCAAAGACAGGACGCCTGAAGATTGGCAGCCTGCTGCCCCTCTGGCTGGAGGCAAGAGCAGCCTTGTGGAGTGGGATGAACCCAGTGGACTGTAGCTCCCAGTACACTTGGTGAAAATAACTCCACAGCAGTGATAAAAAAAGCAGGGCTCACTGTGGCACATGCCAAAAGGGAGTCCCTGCTGAAACTTGCCCAGCGCTTACAGGCAGGACATAGGACCCACAGCAGCGTGGGCAGGACAGACAAGCGGGCAGGACAGACAAGCTGGCAGGGCCTTGCTCCCAGGACATTGGAAACGCAGGGGGAATCTCGCCCAGCCACGGCCGTGGGCGGAGGGCAGCTCCATCGGCACACTGAGCAGCTGCACCCAGAGTCAATTGTTTCTTTTCCTGTTTGTCTGGCTGACAGTGAGCAGGAGAGTGTCTGTGTTAGGGGCAATTCATATCATATGTTTAGGCAGCAGAGGTGCATTGTATCCCCGTGGTGCCTTTGCTCTGCCCCTTCCCAGCCCCCGGGCACCTAACATCACTCCGGCAAGGTGCTGTACACCAGGATTTTTCCAGCTGGTGCTGGTTTAAAAGCATTAACTGTCTTTGGAGGAACCCACCTTGCAATTGCAATGAGATCACGACAATCCTGAGACCGGCGGAGGCCAGATGTTCCATTACACGATGACTAAGGGAGCAAAAGGCTTTCCTTTGCACATGTAGATAAAATCCCTGGAGTCCATCCCTCCTGCTCTACCCCACTCCCTGCCTTCCCACCCCCCTATCCTTCCTCCACCATTTTATACTCTTTTTTTAAACAACTGATTCCTCAGGAAAAAATATGTCTCATTTCAAGCTTCGGTGCAAACCAAGCCAGCCCAGCACCCAGAGGAGATGCTCAAAGATCCACTGGGGCTCTTTGAAACCCAAAGATCCACTGGGGGTCAGCATGACACAGGAGCAGATTCCAGAGGTGGACTCAAATCCCTGCAGCCACAGGAAGTGAAGCAGCTGTGGCCCTGCACAGCCTGGGTAAGCAGAGCAGGAGGCAGCTGCTGGGCTATTCATGCAACATGGTGAGAGAAGAAGGAACAGAAATTTACCTCAAGCCAGGAGGCAGATTTAGGCAGGCTGTGTGACTCAGCACAGCCTGCCCATGGTCAGACCCATTCCAGTGTGGAAGGCTGCTCTATGGGGAGCTCCATGGCACCACACCTCTGTAGTGGTCACATCTGGGCAGTCCAGAGGTCTATTTTCATGATTAAGACCATTTCCAGCTGATGCCAAGCTAAGGAGGAAGTTACAGTCCTCTCCTTGGGCACCGCCAAGGCATGGCTGGGCTTCAGCAGCTCAGCTGCAGAAGCCAGTGCTGAAGAGGTTGAAACCTGTGGGGGCTTTCAGAAGTCAAGATATCTGCATCTTCCTTGTTTCTGGTCCTGCTTGGTCTGTGTCCATACAGTGACACGGAACAGCAGTAACATTTAATCTGGGATTCATCGCCACGTGTGCCATACCTCATGAAAAAAAGAAGGGAAAACAAAGGGAAAATTAACTGATTGGGGTGTAGTAGAGCTGAAGTTGGTTACATAAAAACTGGGCTGAACAAAGCATTGGAGCACATGCTACTGGGAACAACCCTGGCAAGGATCGGAGAGACCAGTGTGTCAACCAAGCCCATCTGGAACTTTCCAGTATCACCTCTTGCACTTCATATTCACCACAGAGCTGAGCTAATAAGTGCACAAGCTCTCCTGGTCTTTCTGGCAACCCTATTTAATACGCATGTACTTCTACTTCTCATAATTCTTGCTGCCATCCTTGGGAATCCTGAATTATTAATATTTAAAACAATTAAGTAGCTCTGAAACTGCGTTATAAAGCAGATTCATTCTTATTCAAGTGATACTGGTGCAATACTGCAGGGCTCCTTCATCATAAGCTCTGAGATCTATGCCCAGGGAGTCCTAGACAAGAAGGGCTGCTCCAGTTAGTGACTGTGTGAAGGGCACCAGGGAGCCTCTAGTGATTTTTTTTTTCCCCTCAAAGGTGAATGCATTGCTCTAAATACACACTAGTTTTCAGCACAGCTGGCCTGCACGTGCAAAAGAGTCATGGACACTCCCAATAAGCCTCTGTTCAAAACCTGAAAAGGCCAGGAAGTGTTTTAATGTAGTTATTCTCTGCTTTTAAAAAAGCACACAGAGGAAAGCAGGCTGCTTTCTTCCATTCCTTGGCTGGAAAGAGCTTTAACAACCCCCCTGTCTAAAATAAGGGAAACTGAACAGCAGGTTGAACCAGATGAAAGGGACTGAAATATTACTAGAGCTACAGAAATCTTCTGTTCTTATAATTGTTTACATTCTTTCTCCTTTGCCACTGTCCTTTACTAAAAGCATGTATTGATTTTTTGTTATCTGTTCCTCTGCCTACTCTCCCCCGAGTCATCTGGATGCTTACAGGAATTTAAATAGACTTTCAGAAACGGTGCTTTCAGTTCTGAAGGTTATTTAAAAGGACCCTGTCAAGATATTTCCTTTGTTTTTATTTTTAACATTTGTTGAGTTAAAATTTGAAGATATTTTATTTTGATGTGATTGATGTTTATCCAATCATAGGTCAGATTCAGATTTCCCTTATTACCTGGGCTCTAACTGAGCTAATATTTTTCCTTCATCAGAGAAGTGCTACCAACATAAACATTCTTCACACTGTAACATAACAAACTCATGTCTTCTGCAGGAGAAACTAAAAATAGAAAAAAGGATTGAGGCATTAACTTGCTGGTTTTTGTAGTTACAGAAGTTAATGCTGCAGTATCTTTTATTATTATTATTACTATCACTACTATTATTATTATTATTATTATTATTATTCCTTTGATACCAAGATGCATGGGCTAAAAGGGAAAAAAACATCAGGAAACTCAAGCTTTCATTTCCGGCACTTACTTAAAGAAATCCATGTTTTTTTTCCCTGTGAATCTGTACAATGACAGAGTCACAATGGAGGGAGGGAAGAGCAGCAAGGCTGTCCCATGCCCACGGCACGGTGCTGGACACCTCCTGCAGGCTGTGGCTCAGCTGCGCAGCGGGGCTGCAAGAGGCACAGGGGCACTCACACTGAGGTCCCCAGGGTGCCAGTGAGGGTGGAGACCCCCAGTGCTCCCCCTCCATTCTTCTTTCAAACTAGGAACCCCCAGGCTTTCTCCCAGAGAGAATAAAGCAGCTGTCTTGCAGGGGTCTTCCATGCTTTTTAAGATTTCAAGAGAGAGGAAATAATTTTCTCTGAGAGTCCCTAAACTGTGTCCTTTGCCGGCCTTATGCTGGAGACATCTCTTCCATCCACGTAGCTGGGTAGTTTCTTCCTTTTGGGGTGTGGGGAATAAATTCCACACACTTTCCTTGATGCCATTCAAAGTAATTTAAATATCTCATTAATGCCTCAACTGGTCCTACTCTCCTTTCAGCAGAGAGAAGAATGATAGCACAAGTATCTTAAGCATGGGCTTAGCAAAGCATCAGACAAAGGGCTTTGGAGCAGGCCCATACCTTTCTTTGTGTAAAAAGACCTAAACATCAAACAGAATGTAAACACCTCACTGGTGGTGGGCCTTTAGTCAAGCTCAGGAAAATGAGGGTTCATCCTTGAAGACAGATGACTTAGAATTACTACCAGAGGGGGGAAAAATGGAAACAAATAGGTTTTGAAGTGTTTGTGCTCAGGTCATCAGGCCTGTTGTTGAAGAAGCTGTTATTAGTTACACACAGTCACCTCTTGAGAAAGAAAAAAATCCCTCAGCATGGCTGCTCTGCTAACACAGTGAAATGCTGTGTACCCATATTGAAGAGTAACTTCTCTAGGCAGAAGCTTGCCCTGGGCAGAGAAACCACACATTTTGCTGTAAACATGCATCCACAGCAAGTGTCTGTGTCTGGAGCAGCAATTACCCCCTCTGTCCTTTCCAGCCCCAAAAGAAATTAAAGTGCTCACTGCTGATAATCATGTAGGAATTGTCCAAAAGAGCTTTGTGTTGGTTTGTAATTTTCCAGACATGAAACACTTCCCTCAGCTGGAAAGAGAAAGTAAAAGAGAATCTGACCTAATATGTTTGTAAGGAAACCCAGAGATATTTCAGATGAAACCACAATTGGCCAAGAATCACGAGCATGAACCATACGGCAAGTAGCTGCCGATTCACTCAGATTTCTGTCTTGGGAAAAGCAGTCATAGGCAAGTCAGTGAAAGAAATTGGTTGAGAGAAAGGTAGGAGAAACACAATGATTTTAACTAACACCAGTCAGAAGCGAAATTTGCTTGTGAAATGCCTCAAAGAATGCAGTGAGCATCCACCTCTATATTTCTCTCTCTCACTGATGGGCTTGTGTAAGGTTTTGTTGATTTTATGCCTGCTTCTAAATCTTACAGCACAAAGAGCACCATTAAGATGCTAACATTTGAACATGAACAGAATAAGTTGGAGGGCTTTTTTTAAAGGACTTCACTTAGAGAACTTGTTGATATTGCCTTGCTGCTGTGGTTCAGCACTGAAACACTGTCATTGCAGAGAACATCTTTGAAGTTATCCTTTCAAAGGGAACTAACTGGGAAGACTAGATAAAATATGTTCTGCAGAGAAATCTATACAACTGTTGCAGCTTTTGCTTTTATAGATCCATTTTTTTCCCTTCTGAGCCTAGTCCTTTTGAACTTTATTTCAGTAACAGGCCTTCTTGAACACAGTCTGAAGAAACCACAAAAACAATCTTTAAAAAATCACTTCTTTGCAGCTGAGAGACACTAAAAATTCCCATCCACTGGCTTAAATAACCTTACGCTAAATTCAGTGAAATAAGATCTGATCCAGTGTCTCAACAGTGGTATTTTACAATCAGCATGTTCTTTTTTCAATCTCCCAAAAGTAACAACCCACCCTCCCCACCCCCCCCACATTTATAACTTTTATTGGGAAGACAGTCTCTTACACTATGTGCAATGCCAAGACTCAGTCAAATAATATAAGCTAATATAAACAAGAAATTACCACTGCAAAAACTAACTTGCCATTAATTCAGCTGAAAGGTTACTCAGGCTGATGTACGGCAGCTATTCTGTTTACTGGTCTGAAGTATTATGGGGTTTTTTTATGTTAATGCTAACAATCGTTCCAGTTTACAGTATGCTTGAGTGACACAAGTGTTAGTTCAATTCTTATTAAGCAGTCAAAAGTCAGTTGAGTAAACCTTTTCATTTTCCCACTTCCTTTTGGGAGGTATTTGCCTGAAGACAACCCCAAACTAAGTCACCTAGGGGGTTGCAAGTGAAAAGATGCCACTAAGTTTTGACCCTTCTAATACACAATGTCTTCCAGAAATAGTTTGGAACTTCATTTCCACCTTGGATGAAGCTAAGCAGGCCAGCTGGCATTTTAGGCAAAACCAGGGTGGGTCAGAGACAGATGGAAAATTAAAGATAACTTAAAAGGAAACAAAGGCAAAATGCATAATTTTGAGATGCTTTAGAAACATAAATGCTCACACAACCACTGCAGAGCTAGGAATGAAATCCAATTTCCCTGAGCAACAACAAAAATATTTACTCCTGTGAGGAAGTATAATAAAATATTTTCCTCACTTTTGCAAGACATTATCTCATAAGGTTTTGAATTGCAGCAATTTATAAAGTAAAGAATGAGAAAATAATATGGGGGTTTTTTCAGTCTTGAAATTAAAAACTTCCAGAGCTCATTGAAGAGGGATGACTTCCTTGTGGCTTCAATCAGTTCCAGTGAAGGCTGAGGAGGAATTTTCTGCACCCCTTCTTTGTTCTGCAGCATGAAGCAGTACAGGCAGATGATACACTCAAGAGATTTTACAATTTTGGGGCCATTTTTCATCTTTCTGCTAGGCAATTTACTCCGTGCCTGCACCCGTGTCAGTGAATGGAGCTGTGTGTAATGGCTGAATGGGGATCTGGGACACCCCGGTGGGTGACTTCAAAGAGGATTCCATCTGCTTTTTCCCTCTAAAGGAAATGGGTTCACAGGATGGGTTTGAATGCCAGCATATGCCAACATGTGCTCTCTAAGAGAAAATTAAGATAATGTCCTCTTCAGCTGGCTTTTGTAAATACTCTGCTGATACTATATTTGCCACCAAGGTAATTTTTGTGAAGAAGTTGGGACAGAGGAACTGTAGCTCAGACACTTGCCTGCACACTCTTTGCAGTGGGTGAACTTGACACAAATGCTTCTCTGTGTGCTCAGTGAGGGAAATGTCCTCACATGCCTGGAAGGCTGTGGAGGTGAGACCCCGCGTGCCCTGCTCCCAGCATGGCTGACCACAGTGCCCAGCATCAGAGGTAAAAGCCTGTGTTTCACCAGAAATTCTGTTTCATGGGGGGTATTTTTATTTGCAGAAATTGATATGCTCTGATCCAAAAAAAAAAAAAAAAAAAAAAAAGGATTTCCCTGAACCTTTTGTGCAGTTTTAAAATCTCTCAATTGCATCTGAAATACAGGGGTTTTAGTTCTGGTAAGCAGATACTGTTTTGGCTAGCTCAGGAGACTGTTCTGTAACTTCATCTTTGCTACTGAACTAGATGTTCCCTGAGTGGGAGGAACTGATATCTGAATTTCAAAGCAGTTAATAGTCTTACTTTCACTTTTGCAGTATTTGGAAAGTTGTAATTAACCAGCCTCGCTAATTTACGTTTTTAATATTTAAATGTTGCTTGTTACACAGAAGCTGATTGCTGTAGTAGCTTCATTCTGACAGCTCATTAGAACTGCTAAAATGTTTAAATACACACAGCTGAAGAAATACATGCATTTTTATAAGGCAGGTATTATGCCAATACTTTGAATTTCATTGGCCTGAGCAAATGTGCCAGACTTCTGCAGGATTTTTTAATCAAGCTTATTTGCATTTGCTTGAAAAGGTACATTGCTGTTTTTCTGAGCTAAATACTTTAATGGCATTAGCTAGCAGGAGTTTTAAGTTTGTGTTTTGTGCTGTCATTAACCTTCCATTATGACACAGCCAAGGAAAATCAGACAGGGAGTCTTTTGTGCTCTGTGTGATTCATGCAGGATGTAGATAAGACATGGATAGGAGGCGCAAGACTGGCATCTGGAATTTTCTTTAAAAGCATACCAATATTATTTAAGCACAATATCTCTTTACTTAAGGATGTGGGCTCCTTTTCCTGAGCTGGGATGAAATTAATTCCTGTGGGATATGAAGACCAAGTATTACCTGCTCATTGAAAAAGGAAATGCAGATGAAAGTGTAAGAAGGGGCAACCAGAGAGGAAGGATGTGGCAGGAACATGTTTCTGCTGGGCGCTGTGGTGTGACCTGACACGAGCATAAGATAGAGATCTGAGACAAAACAGCCTCTTGCTACTTTCAGGCTTGTGTTCCAGTCCCGTCCCAGCCAAACCAGGGACACAGATTACCCTGGCACTAGGGCTGCATTACATCGTAAACTCTTATTACCATCATGTGTGATAAAGCTCTTAGCCCCTGTGGTAATACAATGAGAATTTTCCTTCTATTTCCTACCCCCTCTGTCATGTTTTCCCTTTTGTGGTTATTTTTCCTGCTCTAGTAGCTTCCTTTTCCCAAAATATAACTGATTCCTGTCCATAAATATCCCACAAATGTGCAGAGTGCCAGATTATGATGAGGAAACCATCAGTGGGCACATCTGAATGTGCAAATACCCTGCTGCTGTAAGGGCTCTTCTGTCTGCTCAGCTATTTGGGAAAAAAACCTCAGAAGCCAAAAGCTATATATACATATATCAATATAGATAGATAGATACACATGCAGAATCCTTCAGTCAGCAGATCTTGTAAATGAACTGGCATTGCCCCACCAGTATAAACTGTGGCATGCTTAGTGCAGCAGGTACAGGGGAAGCCTTGTTCCGGGCTTCTTAATCCTTTTCACCTTTTCCTGGCACTGCCAAACTCCTGCTGCCGTACCCTCATTCTTTTCCTACCCCTTCCCAAGCCTGACTTCACCTTCTGCCTCTTCCTCTCACACCTGGAATTTCTCTGGAGGCCCTGGTACACAGCCCAAGACAATGAAGTGCTTGTGTGAGTGGGGTGCACTCTGCTGGTAACTGCACACCTCAGGACCTGCAGATGCTGTCTTACGGTCCTTCAAGTGATACAACAGGGGACTAAAAGACAGAGCTACACTATTTACTGCATCCCTAAGGAAAATGTGGGAGAAAGCATTAAGTGCAGAAGCTGTGGTCAGGAAAACAGAGATGCCACATGAGGCAGTGCCAGAGACCCCACAAACCAGAGGTGGGCATGTTGTCCATGTCAGGAAAGCCGTACTGAAAAAATACTATGTTGGCAGATTTCTCCAAGTGCTGATGTGCTGTCCTCACTTCTGAAGTGATCCAGACATGCTCACTATTGGGCTGAGCTGTGTCTACCCTTGGTGTGCCCATGCTGGTGAGCCTTGCTGAAATGTGGTGCTGCAAGGCAGGCAGAAGAAACCTGAGGTTCACCTTTTTGCAGGCAGGTGCTCTTTTCTGTCTTTCTAACTTTCTTCACCTGCAATCAGAACCCCAGCTGACCGTAAGCTGGAGCTAGAAAAACAGACAACCTCTCTTTCTTTCCAGTTCCCCAACAACGACAGTCTCCTCAGGAGCCAAGCTGCCATTGCTGTTGGCTTCCACACCTGAGAGTCTCCAGTTTCACTACTCCTTTGTTTAAAGAGGAGACAAAAGCTTTCAGTCCCTACAGTGCAGCTGAAGGGCTTGTTTCAGGCTACTCATGCCTCTTGATTTCCTTTCCATGGCTGAGAAGAGAAGAAAAAGACAACTCCTGCAAAACACAGGGGTACCTAACATAGCCCTAGTGTTTGTATCCTGGTCAGCCGTGGAAGTCAGGCCAGCCATTTGTGCCAGCCATGCACAAATGCTGCATCCTGGCCCTGGATGGTAGCCACGCTTTTGGCAGGCGGGTAGACTGTGATCTCCATGTTCCCCAAGGCACCCCCCAAGTTACCAGTGCTCTCAGACCATGGCAGAGGGACTGCTGCAGATCAGGACAGGTCTGACAAAGCATCTGAAGAGAAAAGGGGTTAATGTTTATTTGTCTGATTTGCTTGCCACAGCTGCAGCAACATTGCAGCCAGGCTCCAGAAAACTGTCTGTCACGCACATGGATCATAATTCTCTAGTAGCCCGGATGAGTTTTCTCTTTCCCAGCTGCTCCCAAGGGTGCTGCTCATCCCAAGAATGGGATACCTAGTTCCTGCTCACTGACCATGGCACTGTGCAAGCAAAGTCACAGCTGTGTGGTGACCCTCACAAGCCATTCTGCATATGTGCATGGAAAGCAGACACACTTTCCTTCTCACAGGGCTCAAGTAGCATGTAATAACTGCTTGAACCAAAGGCACTTACTCACAGTCCTAATGATTCCCTTCCTCCTCTCTTGCTCTGGTGTGAAGAAGATCAAGTTACTTATCAGGGGCGCTTAGTACTTTCCACTTCTTTCCCACCAAATGTCTCTCCCTACTAGCCAGATAATGCTGATACCTTCCTCCCTTTAAATTTGTATGGAACCAGGCAGGGAGTGAAGCCTCTTGAAGGGCTGCTTGGGTGAGAGCCATTCTACTGCAATGGAAATTGGTGCCATGGGTGGGATCAGAGTGGCATCAACCTTCATAGAATAATATATACAACAAATAAATGTTGAAAAACACAGAGCTGCTGATAGCCAATCTCATAGTTTTCAATAGCTAGAAAGATCCAAGGACAAAAATTTTGCCCTGCTGAAAGAGGGGGTTTCCACTGATCTCAAAGGTGCCTAGTTTTCTATAAAAGTTCATCTTTTTGACACTCACTTATCTATATTCAGTTTCTATGTATTCCAGAGGCATTCACAGAAGTATAAGTCAAACATGAGCAAATCGATCTCTGCCCCCATTTTGTGACAGTGCATTACAGGAAAGAGACCTTCATAATAAGTAATGGAAAAAGTTTAATAAAAAGGGGGATTTTCACCAAAATCTGCACAGTAGCATAACTACAGCCTAAAGCATGTGAAAATACCAGAATGCAATATTCAAGTCTGAGGGGAAATCCCTTTCAGAGTCTCAGTCTCAATAACTGAACAAAGAAGAAAATTTAGAAACAGTATTCACTGCATCTCTGTCACATGCCCTCCACATATTGCCTTTTATTAAATTACAGGCATAGTTAATCTATTAAGTGTAGCAGGAAAGAAACCATATTGCATCATATTTTCCCTTTTAGCATACTAATTGCCTGTCTTTTTTTTTTTTTTCTCATTATAAAGGTAATTTTATAGTTTGTCTTGGTGCTATTGGGAGGGGCAGGAGGGAAATCTTTAGCCAGAGGCAAGCAACATGCTCTGGTTTGGGTATTGCAGAGACATGCTGACATCTTTTATAGGAGGATGTGTGTGTGTGTGGGTGTGTGTGTGTCTGGAGGACACCACTGCTCACATGCAATGTGGTGCAGCTTGGCAAGCTGCAAGCACTGTGCCCACATTTCTTCTGTGCAAATGGTGTTAATTCCTGTGGACATCCCTCACAATTAAAAGTGTGGCAGCTGATAAACAGTAACATTTACGCTAGATAAGTCCTAGTAATGCTTTCAAAATAAACGCTGGAAACCTGGACCAGCATCAAAAGCAGAGTGATCCTGTGCTTTAAGGTGGAAAGGAAAAGGTGTAACACTTCACAAGTTATTACTCACACGGCTGTTGTGTTGCAACATTCGCTGATTCCATGGCCTGTGTATTTCATTTCACAAATAGCCTATGGATAATACATCTGAAAATAGAGTTCTGCCAAATGAAGCAAGGAAAAGAGCAGAAGTAGCTCAACTCCTCCTATTGAGTTCCTATCCCCTTCAATAGAGGAATATGGCTCAACTACCTGCCGGCTGTTTTGGCAGGGGAGTGGTGTATTTTTCTGCTACTTTCATTTTTATCATCACCACCGTTAAGTTTGGTTAAGAGAGTGGTTTGGCAGATAAAAAAATGGGAGAGAATGAAAGTCAGGAGAGACAAATGTAGGGAAGAGCGTGTTGGAGTGATGCTGAGGTGAGAGGAGGGGAAGGAGAGGCTGGGAGCCAAAAGCCATGTAACCTTGAGGATGCTTCCCACCTCCACAATGAAAGCAGTGCCAGCTTGATTGTGAGGATGTCACTGAGAGGAGGGGTTTGGCAACATAATTTATGAGTCCTGCTGCTAGAGATTCCTCCTTATAATTTTCTCCTTAGTGCGTTGTGCATACCATACGCTTCCCCCACAAAAGCAGATAAAGTGCTTGAATGCTGCAGAGATTGAGATACAGCACCTCCTACTTCACCTCTGCTGCTTCCAAAGCTTACCTGGAAAACCATTATGTAGCATTTTAATTTGTCATCTATATTTTAAAATACTGTCTAAACAAATCAACTTTCATGAAGTAGCAGGGCTTAAAAAACAGAGGGTTCAAAAAAAGTGTACAAATGCGTATTCTCAATGTACCTCATGAAATTACAGTTTCATCAGCTGTAACTGCACAAGTCTAAGATATAATTTCACATCTCTAAACAAATTTTTCATGTAACATGGCAGTTATGTCAATTAATAAGTTATTCAATAAATATTTTAATTGATGTTTAATTAACCCGCTGTGGAATGCAAGTGTTTTTATAGCTGCTGGTAAAGACACATTTCTAAACAGTAAAATAATGCTATTTTACAGAAATCGGGTACATAATAGCAGAGCAATTATACTCCTAGCTGCAATGTGCATAATTTGTGATCCTTTAGGTTAATTCTGCCAGGCTGCACTCCAGTACTCAGCAGTAGCAGGCTATGAGCATCAGTAGCTCCCTGAGCCAGTGGCTCCCTCTTGCCCCTATGCACACTCCTTCAGCCAAAGACACACAACAAAGCACAAGTACACCTAAAAGGACAATACCAAGTTGCTTGGAGGGTACAACTGTGTGAAAACAACCAAAAACCCCAGTTATGGCACTCAGATGAGGGCTAAAAGGGCGTGTCAGGCACAGAAGTCCAAAAATGTGATGCCAGACTGCAGCTGCTGCCTAGTTCTGGCAGTGCCAGCATCTCTGAATATTTGGCTTTTTTTCCTTACAGAGGAACTGTTGCTGTGCTGGGAGCTATCAGGGCTGGATGATGCAGGGCAGTCAGCCTCCATCCTGAAGTGTGTTCGTTGAGCTCCCTCCTCTCCCTTGGGAGCACCAAAACCTCCTCCTGCTTCCCACCCGACTGCCTCAACCACCATACTACCCTGAGAGGAGGCGTGGGGCGCTCACTCTTATCCTCTCAGTGAAAGCAGGTCACCTCTCAAGAAAGGAGTAGTCTGAGGCTGAGGACATGGTAGGGTCTGAGCGCAACCTGTCCTGGGACATCTGCAATGGGCAGGTTGGAAACACAGGGCTCCCCCATGTGGGTTCAGCCAAATAAAGAAGAGAGGGATCATAAAACCACTCTGTGGTTTGGGGAACTGGGTGAAAGCTGTTCCTTCTTTGATGTGCTGACACACTGAGTATTTGCAGTTCTGACAGCTTCTGCACTCAGCGTTAGGGGTTGGTGACAGCAAACACAGATGAACGTGTGAGGATAAGAGGGAGAGGAGGGGAAGCTGCTACCCCTGAGGAGGCAGAGGTTGGGAGTGGAGCCTGTTCCACCAAAAAAAAGTCAGTTATCAGACAGAAGGGAAGCTCATGGAAAACTTTGCAATCATTCTCCAGCATCATTATGGAGGAACGTGCCTTGCCCTATCTTGTGTTGTCTGGAGGTGGCCAATTAAATACTGTAATAAAGACAATTCCCATTTGTTCTATATAATAAGACTGTCCATCTGTGTTGTGACTCAGTAATAACCTTACCAAAGTTGCATGCCTGAGCTGTGAAGGTCATTTCATATTGCTTGGCTTGGGGAAAATAATACAGGACTTACTTTCAAAGGCAAGATTTTTTGAATGTTTCATCACACTTCTAGTAAACATAAACTGGGGAGCACGACAGACACACCACTGCATGTATAATGTCACTGTTTAATTTTTCCCCTCCGTAGCTATTCATATTTGCTGTTGTACTTTAAAGCTGTGTTGCTACCTTGTTAAAATAATTCTGTCTCAGTAGTGGCTTGCAATGTAGCTGTCTGCAATCTCCCAAGCTGGTGCCAGCTATGAATTCTCAGGTGCACTGTCTGTGAAACTGAAAACTCAGAGTTATGGCCTTTTGTTATTTATGCCATGGCCATGAAAGTAGGCATTACATGTGCTGACATCTATTGTGTTCTGCTGCAGAAAAATAAAGGAAGAAAAAAACCCCCAAACCTTACTGACTCCAATGCTGAGATTAGTGTTTTGAATACCAAACAACAAAATCTAATTGAAAATGCTGGGTTGTCTGCTCTGATGGCTCCTGGACTCCTCGTGTCTGGCATTTGTGTTAGTAAGCAGGCAACAAAGGAGGCAGAGTGTCTGTGTGAGGCAGAAGAGAATCAGGTTAAATTGCACAGCATGACACAGAGGACTATTACAATGAAAATATCCGAGCATTGCCAACTGGGTATCAGCAGGTACCACATCCCTCAGGGAGGATGCATTACATCCAGTGTGATGGAGCATGAGGATGGGGCCCTAACAGTAGAACTGCAGGAACTTCAGATCTGTGCCCGTCTGGTTATTCCTGTGAAGAGAAGTGGGATATCCCTACAATGGCTGCATGGTGATTTGTAGCTCTGACAGAGCTCAGCCCCTGGGCTGAAGCAGCCGGAGCAGAGGGAGTTTCAGCAATGAAAATAGCATAGATGACCGTTTGATCCAGAGAAGGGACTTATTATCCCTCTGGTCCCTGAAGGCCACAAACATATCCTGGCTAAAAACAAACCGGCTCTGCAAAGGCACTGCAGAAAACAGGACTTGGCTTCCATATGCATGAACCTTCAGGTGATATTTGGCATCTCCTTGGTTAAACTAAAGGTGTGCCCTTGGAGGGAGGAGGTAGCATGCAGAAAAATGCTATTGGGGTCCCAAGAGTGTCCCTCCCTGATTCTGGGTGCTGCCTGATGGGCCCCATCAGGCAAAGCAGCACCAGCACAGCCACCAAGCCAACAGTGCACCCACTGTGGCTGCTCCACAGCAGCAATCTGAAGGTAAAGATGAGATCACTGGCCTTTAATTTATAGCCCAAAGAAGAAGAAACTCCATTGATTATAATGGAGTTCAACATGGGGCTGAATTTCACCCATTGTTCACCATGCTTGAGATACAAACAGGCTTTTCTTGAACATCCATAATTTCTTACACCACTGAATCATAAATATGTTTATTGTGGGCAACGGTAAGAAAACAAGTCACTATTTATAATTGAATTTCCTCCTATCCTGTTTGCTGTAACAACCTTAGGTATTCACAGGCTGGGACGTACAGAGAATGCTTACATCTTTGTTCTCCCAAGGCAGCAGGGCCACACCACAGCTGGTAAGACTCGTGCTGTGTTGTGCCAGTAATTGTGCCTCCCAGGAAAAGCCTCTCCCACTGTCCACCAGCAACAGAAAGGACCAAGTACAACAATTACTTGTCATTTACTATTTTGTTGAAAAATGTTTCAAACAAGAAGCTTCTCAACTGTATTAGAAGGGGGTAGAGAGGCATGTTATGTATTCTTTAACAGAGGAGTTATATACATGTGGTCATGAGAGATATTGAAAGACTGGCAAAGTAAAAATGCACTCAGGACTGAAAGAAAAAGAAAATATAATTGGGGAAGAGATGAAGTCTGAATAGAGAGATGAAAAATGAGTTACTTTCATTGATGGAAGCACATGGAGATTGTCAAAAGAAAATATAGATCAAATTTAGTCATATAAATTTTGTCCTTGCGGACAAGAAAAGGGCACCTACTTTGCACACAGCTTTTTAGCTTTGGATTTATTAGTTTATTTTGTAATTGCATTTTTAACCCACTTAGGGAATATCAAATGTGAAATTTCGAGCAAGCCACTCAATTCTTTCTGAAAGGCAGAAGGTGATACTTTAACCTTGTCTTTGTCCATATTCTGCTGAGTGTATAGCTCTAATTAGATTCAGAGCTCATATTAATATTGTGGAACCAACGGCTTGGAAGTCACATCAATATTTCTCAAACTTTCCTTATGAAAACTATTCATAATTCAGTGTTCATTGATTTTTAAGATTGATGACATTTGAATTGCTGAGCAAGTAAATGGGGTTCATTTGGGGTCATGTCCTTAATCCCTGCATGTAAGTAATATCTGGCTTCTGCTATTCCTTCCCTCAACTCAGACATAAGCAATGAGACTTAGCATGACCTAATTGCTATTGCAGTCCATGGAGCTAGAGAAATAACATGTATATTTTTTTAAAGGAGTTCTGATACATGCGTGTCCACAAAAGCTTCAACATGCATACATTGCTCTAGGAAAAGATAATGGGTGAATGGAAAGTCTCTGGAGGTGCTCTGTATGCTGGCTGAATTGAGTACATCACCTTGTTGCACACTTGCTACAGCCAAGAAATGCAGAGGCACAGCTGTGGAGCAGTCTGATCTCCCCTTGCTTCCCAGTGCACTCCATTCCCATGAGCTGACCCCATGTGAGGAATCAGCAGGAGAAGTGACTCTCCCCAGCCTTAGACCCCCCTGTGCTGCATGCAGAGGGACATGTCCTGGTTTAGGGCAAATTTGGAAGGAAACCTCTGAAGGCGGTCCCTCTGGGAAGCAAACCTGGACGGCCCCTTCCCCAATTGGTCTGGGAAAAAAGTCTCTTCTCTGTAGAAAAAAGTGGAAAAAAATATTTATTCAACAAAGTGCCCACAAGCATAAAGAATGAGTAATATGAAACTATAAAACCTCTCGTTGCTCTGAGGTGAGTTGCCAAGCTCAGCCCTTGCTGTAGCTTGGCTCGCTCAGTCTCTTATCAGTCCCTGTGGCTCTGGAAAATGCCATCCTGGGCCCCGGTGGGCCACAGGTGTGAGCTTCCGGTGCTCCTCTGGGTTTTCAGTCCAGAGCAGGTTTAAACACTCACAAGGAAAGGAGAAAAAAAAAAACTGTCCAGGGACTTCTCTGCCTCAGCTAGCCAAAAATTAACTTAAAGCAAAGAGATGTCTGTCCTGCTGCCTGTGCTTCAGAAGAACCACAGTCCAGGAGCTGGAATGCGGAGGAGTGAGTGCAGGTTCTGAAAACAAACTCTGATCTTCTTCTTCTCCCTGCTTCGCTCTCAGAACCAGTCTGAAAGGTACAGAACACAGTATCCAACATAAACAGAACAGACCACCGGGGATACAAGCATCATAAAATCACCCTGGGACAGACATCAGCTAGGTTTGGACCTGGTACACGGCTCATACCACCTTGCAGATTTTGGAGTTGCTGTCCAATAATGGTGGACTTCAATTTGATAATGTGGATGGAGGTAAGGAAAAAGGGTCTTGAAGAAAAAGGACAAAACCACTTGCAAACAAAAAATACAGTTCTTCTGATTGTAAGAGTGTTTCATTTTGGTGGGTTCATGGAAATGACTCCATAAATCACCATTAAGGGAGAGAAGATGACATTTCTAAGTCAGGGAACCTCCTGTCAGTTCCCTAAAGCACTTCTTTGAGCTCAAATTTGATTTTCAGACATGGTGAGTGTATTGGTTTAACATAAATGGTAAGAAAAACCAATTGTTGATCCGTTTTGGAACTAACAGCTAAGCTGGCCAATCAGGTAAAAAGTGTACACCCCTTGGGACACCGCTTAAAAACAGGAATCTTGGGAGACCCGCCCTCCTTCCACGGACCCAGCTATGAGGTAACATTGCGGCCGGGCCGGGAGGGGTCCAGGCCTCAGGGCCCGGCTGGCCCCGGGAGTCGGGCTGGGCCAGGGCGGCCGTGCCGAGGCCGGCCCTGAGGGAGC
>WBMY01017020.1:452999-550232 GCA_013397315.1 Donacobius atricapilla
GTCACCAGTGAAGAATAAGAAGTCCTTTATTGTGAAGCTGTGCATCTTTAAAAGGTGGAACCCCGTGTTTTAAGTCCACAGCCCTTATGTGGCCATATGAAAGGCTGCATTTGAGAAGCTCACAGATGCAGTGTCGGGCGGGCTGCGTTAGTGAGAGTTGGAAGCCACAAACAGACTGTGTCTCTTGTGGAAAGTTACCAGAAGAATCAGGAGGGACTTGTCTCTCTCAAAAGACTGAATGAAAGACTATTTTATTAAGTGCTACTGACTTGAGAGTTCTGATGTTTTGTCTCTTTGCATTGTTTTCGTGGACAAGTAGATTGTTGCTAGGGAGGAGGGGGGTTGTTTTTGAGAGGGTTTCGTGGTTGGTTTTTTGTTTGTTTACCTTTACTGTATGTTAATAAATCTAACTGTTTCTATTCTTAAATTGAACCTGTTTTGCTTTTTCTTTTAATCCTATTCCACTAAAATGAAAATTCGGCGAATGTGATAACCACTACAGTGAGTCTTGCCTAATACTGTCTAAATTTAATCTGAGTGGCAGGCAACCTGCATCCTTGAAGATCACACACTTGTTTAGGTTCTTAATATAGGTTCTCCAAAGATGTCGTTCTTCTTGGGCAACATGAAAAAGCTCCACTGAGCCTCATCTTAACAAATTGCAGTTGTGCTCAGCATGGCAAGACTGGTTATCTGGAGCTTGGTCCTCCCTGGGACCAGTTGCTTCTCTCAGGCCACTGGAAAGACTGTCCTCAGCAGCAAAGGGCTGGGCAAAGAAGGCTAAATACACTCCAGCCCTGAAAGACTCTTTTCTTTATGGGTAGACCAACTAGGGAAAACCAGACCCTTCTACTTCTTGCTGTAGTTATATTTGAGGAGGGAAGTAATTCCCTAGCACTCTTAATCTCTCAGGAAATAATTTACTAGCACTCTTAACCTCTCACCAGGTCTTATTCTTTAAATGTTTAGATGTGCTACCATCTTCCTAACAACTCAAATTATGCCAGGAGTATAAGGCAGGAGGTGTTAAAGGTAGCCACCAGCCTACAATAACACAGTTTCAGATTACACTGAGAAATAATACTGGGGAAACATGACTGACATGAAGAAACAGAGGGAGGTTTGCATGGTTTTCATGGACACTCTGTGTATGCAGTTTTAAGTATGCTTGTAAGTATCTAAACAAATACCCAGTTCAACAAAAAAGGTGAAAAATCCAATTTAACTGTGTAAATAGGCAGCCAGATATTGTATCTAGAGAAGCAAGTGATTTCTGATGCAAACATTCATGCACAATTTTGAGTAATGACTGATTTTTATGTTATGTAAATCAGATTTTCTAGATATTACTCTCTTGATAAGACATGGTTAAATTTAGTGTCAAAACTGAAAAGTATTCTCAAAGCTGTTTACATGGTGATATATTATGCTCATGAAGGCATGATTTCTACTGTTCTGCTCATTGCTTTCTATTTTCTGGCTATGGAGAAAATTAGTATTTCTGCATTGCTAAAATGTTTTATAATTCATATTCAAGGGAGTAGCAAGCAAATAAAAAATTATATGCTAGACTCATAAAGAAAAAATACAATTTTTATCATTTGAATTTTGTCCTGCAGTATTTACAGTTGTTCAAAATGAGACAGCCTGATCTCTGTGCCAGTCTTCTTCTTCCTGATGAGAAGGTCTTGGTGGTCAGGACAAATGAACCCAAGGGAAATTGGGAAGTCTGCATTCAGATGTTTGTCAGATCACCTAAGCAGACACCTACATAAAAACAGTAGCCTAATTTTATCAAACTATGGCACATAACTTGCAAATCTTACATGTGTTTAAGAGGTGAGAAAATGCTTAACATACCCAAACTAGTGATGCTGCAAAATAGGAAGTTTGGGAGGAAGGAGCTGTAAGACCTACATTTCTGCAAAAATAACTGTCTTTCAAAGCATTTCTTATGTTTTAGAGTGTAAAAAGGTTTCAAAAATAGCACAAAATATGGAACACCAAAGGCAAAACTCCAACAAATGGCAAGTGTATAAGGAAGTGAAGTATTTGTAATGGAAAAGCTTTCTTCACACAAAATTGCAGAATCACAGAGGCTAAAAAAATCTCTCTAAGATGCATTATATTCTTGTTTTTCCTCTAGTCATGGCAGTCATGACAGTCCTCTGGTGTGTCTTCCTGCAAACAAGAAGAGCAGGAGTATAAGTGTCAGCCTGATAGCTCAGCAAAAGGAGTTAAAATGACCTCTAGCTTTAAAAGTCTCACGTGAAGTTCCAGGGATTTCCATCTGAACATGTGGAACAACTTTTTTATTGTGTTGGTGATGAAGCACCAGCACAGGTTGCCCAGAGAGCTTTTGGAGTCTCCTTCCCTGGAGTTACTCAAAAGCCATCTGGACACAGCCATGAGTACTGTGCTGTAGGGGACCCTGCTTGAGCAAGGTGATGGAATCAGGTGACTTCCAGTAGTCCCTCTCAACCTTATCCATTCTGTGATTCTGTGAAAGCAAACAAGAATTAGAATGTGGTTTTGGAAATATTCATCTGGAAAAGTGCAACTTCAACTTTGTTGAATGCAGCACGTGTTTGCATGGTCAAAATATTCTTCGAAAGGAAGCCTTCTGAACAACCAACACCCTCTGTAAAGGAGACAAACATCCAACCAGCCAGGAGCATTTGCATCCAGCTATTCCTCCTGATGCTGGGTCTCAGAAATCCCTCTTAGCCGTTATAGCATGGCATTAGCTCTGTGCACTTGGGGAAGCTTATGCTCAAAGTCCTGCACACAGGGAAGTGCTTTTCTCCCGCAAATTTTGAATTGCCAAAGTATTTGAACAAATAAAATATTCCTTTAATATCAAATCAAAGTCAAATAAGTTGATACTTTTCTAATACCAAAAATGAAGTTCAGGGTGCTTCAGGGCTCTATGCTTATACACATTATTACAGTGTATTCCCTTCAGCCTCATTGTTGGTTTGAATTATTCATGACAATATACCTTCTACATCTGCAGATGTGGAAGATGACACATTTTCAAACGAAAGGTCTACTTTGTAATGCAAACACACTGTTTGTGGCTGAGTCAATGAATAAGCAGTCAGGATGTGGGTTGGCACAGGTAACAGAATCTATTCCAGTGTCTGCAGCTGTCCCAGTAGAGAGATTTTGCATATCAGGACAAAAACCAGGGAAGAGCTATAAAAAAACAGGAGAGATTTAGTATAGCTGGTCTAAACTGTCTGGCTTAACACTCAGGATAAGTCATATTATTAAACACAGACAATAAAGTATGAAGCAGTAGTGTGGGTTTTGATCTGTGCTTGTAGAGTTTTTGTGTAGCATCTTAGTCAGACTGTATTTGAGATCAAGAATCTACTATAAAGCACAGATGACATAAATCAACTTGTAAACAGACATCACTGGAGCCTTTACCCTGTGATCTCCTTCCTATTCCCACTGTCCACTTCTTAATATATCACCCAGTGGAGCCACAGATGTCCAGATGCTGCGCTGTGGGAACCCTCACTTCAGGAGCCCACTGGTCTGAGGACCACTTAGACACCAGGTCTCTGCCCTTTGAGGTGTTTGGCCACCAGCCTGTTTTGCAATGCATCGGCACTCCTGCTGTGCCCAATTAAAGATATGGTTAGGGTCTGACCTAACATGTTGGACTTCTTCAGGAATTCTGTGGACAGCAGGCAGGAACATTCCTCCCTACAAGCACTTGGAGTACCAGCTCCATCCCCAGCTTCCTGCCATGCTCTGGGTGTGCCTGACAGTTTGCAATGGGATCTAGGTGAAGTATCTTAATCTGGGGAAAGAGAATAAGAGTTGGAGTCCTCTAGAGAGGGAAGGTTGCTCACCTGCTAGAATTAGCCCCTGCAATTAGAAAGGAGTGTTTAACCTAAGACATTGACTGCAAGGCATTCCATGCTGATGTGAATTCATCTGAAAACTGGATTTTTGTAATTCAGTTTTACACATGTATACAAGTCCACATAAGACATAATTAAAAGCTCTGCCAAGAGTAAGTTTATGAATAAGGTTGTACAAGGGAAAACATAGCTTGGGGCTATGTTTAGAGGTCTGAGCCCCTCAGGCAGCTCCCCAGATGATGTTCAACCTGAAAAGCAATAGAAAACCAAATGCTGTGCATGCAGAAGTGAGCATGTGAAGGCTGAAGAAGATACAAAGCCACACTGAAGGTACAGTATTTGTAATCACAGGAGACTGATGGAATGCCCCAAGCATTGTTCAGCTCTGTTGTAGCTGAACATGAGCCTGAGGACATTAATTTGGCATGAAGGTCCTGGCAGACAGAGGGGCCTCACACAACCCTATGGACGTAGCACTTCACCTCCCTTAATCACATTCTCTCCACGCTTTGACCTCCCGCCTCTGCCTTTCCTTTATAATGTGTTAAGCAATTTGAGGCAGAAGATGCATAAATTTCCATCACCTGGACACATATTTCAGATGGTATCAGTTTTAAAATATTCTTCATTCACTCTCTGATACCTCCTATAATTTATTAAGCCCAGTTAAGGGTGTTGCTATCTTACCCAGGAGCCTGCCAGCGTATGGATAGCAAACAGTACTTAACATATTATGAAATCCATAGCCCTGCTGAGGAAGGACTACTGCCCTCATAAAATATTAATTTACCTGGCTCTGAAATCATGCTTTGCCCTGGCCTTCCCAGATCTGCCTCGCAGAGTCCCCTTTTGTTTGGTCTATCCTTTACCCAAGCATTTCCTGCTCTTCCTGAATCCTTCAGTCTCTCTGTCTCTCCTCCTCCCCCTCCCTCAGTCCGCACTGAAAAAAATAAGTGGAAAGAAACAGTGCAAAGGCCCTACAGATGATTTATGTCAGGCTGAGTGCATCAGAAGAATTCACCAGAGCAAAAAGGCTCTGGATGAGGAAGAGGTCAACCCACTATTTCAAGCGTTGTCACTGATCTGAGGACACATTATGGCTAGTGACATCAGTGAAGTGCATTCATGCATGTACCAGAGGCAGCAAAACCCCCAATTCCACCTAAGCTGCAGTGGGATTTGGGCACCTAACCCTCTTAAATCCTTCTGTAAGCCCCAGTGTAAATGTCTTTGCTGCAAAGTAAGAAAAATCTCCCCTGCCAATAGAGCGCACCTGTACTGGTTCTTACACTGTGCCAGTACTGTGCAATGTAACACCTCCAATTAATAGCAAACACTCCTCAGACCCTGGCTTTAACTGTTTCTGTCTGTGTGACAGAAAGGAAGGCTGAGTAAAAGCATATTTTGAATTTTGCCCTGTAACTGCAAAAAAAGTGAAGAGAATTTTTTAATCACTAGCATTTAGAAACCCACTAAAATTATTAACACAGAACTGAGGGTGTACTAAGTCAAACACAGTAAGGCATTTGTGCTGCTGGATGCATCATCCATGTGCTTCTTTCATTTATATGACACAGGAGCAATATTACCTTATACTTCTGGAATAAGTTTTAGGATGCAAAGCAATTTTATAAGAATTAGTCTCAAAGCAGCTCTGGATACAGGGCAATGATCAAGTGAGGAACTAGTGACAGGACTGAGTAAAAACCTTTTTCCCATGCAAGTAGGACTGCCCTGGAACACCACCCTCAGCCTTTCCCTGTGCCTCAGAAATGAGGGGTTTGCATGTTATTTTTAGCTCCTACCCCTTGTTAAATCACCCTTGAAAAATACAGATCGCTCCATGGTTACTTGGAGTCACAGGTTTATTTTGTTCTTTCCACTTTAAGACACAATGATCGTTTGGAAGGGCCAGAAGATAATCTTGATAGAACAAAGAAAGAAAAGTAAATATTTCTCTCAATGACCTCAAAGCCCATGTCTAGTGGACTGTAAGCCCTGAAGCAGATGAGCAAGTGCAGCAGTGAAAGAGCCCTTCGAGGTGCCTTGGTCATCTTCCTGAGCTGCAGCAGTTACCATTGGCAACCACTGCAGTGGAGGATGCATGTCACCAGTGACAGGGGCAAACACGGGGGATGCCTGTTGATTTAACACAGCTACAGACAGTAGAATAAATGGATCAGGGTGTGCTGTCTTTCAACTTATTTTAATATAAGTACTGTGATTGTCCATACTTTATAAATTTTAGAAAATAGGAGCAAATGTTTTGTACACTCTGAAAAAGAGGATTTTCTCTCTCTCATGGCTTGAGGCGCAGCTGACCTCTGACCCACCTCCCTGAAACCATCCCATCCATCTGGGAACAAATCTTGCATTTTGCAGAGCCAACGTGGCAAGGGGTTTGACACAACCAGCAGGAGCTTCCAGTCACTAACATAAATCAGACCCCAGGGGAAGTGCTGCTGATTTAGCTCAACCTCTCTTCTCTGGCTTTACCTTCTTTAATAAATGGTGCATTCACATCTCTGACAGAAAGCCTTGGTATCAGTGACACCATGAGCTTCTTTATAAACAGCAGCAAGTAATAGCCACAGCTCTTGTCAAAAAGGGTGATTTCATTAAAGAGTCTGGAAAATATTCCTTCTAGAGATTTTTGTCCCTCTTCCCAGTTTTAGGAGACTCTGGTAAATATTCAGATTTCTGGATGCTTCTATTGACTAACAAAAGCTGTTAGCTTGTACATATACCCATTTTTCATTTTTCTTTCATTCTAAGAGAAAGAATAAGGATGCCAGAGGAGATTATTCCCCTAAAAGGAATATTCCTCTAAAAGAGTAAACTATATTAACATTTCATTTAAAAACATTCCTCCTTAATGACTCTAGCATATAAAATTTTACATTTTGCCCAACCTCAGATAGACCAGACATATCTAATGTATACACTTATTTTTCTTTATCAGTAGAGAACACTGTTTTACATTCTTTGAGAAGAAATTGAAATATTGATTGCTTTTTAATTCAAAGGCTTTACTAAATGTATAAGCTGATCAATTTGACACACTGGGAAATAAACCCTGGACAAGATCCAGTAGTAGCCCTAGGCTGCCTTTTCTAGTGACAATTTTTTCATCATAGTATAAGATTAATTTTACCTGTGAATCTGCCTTAGCTTATTCTATTACTTATTTAAGACTTTTTCTATTTTCCTATTCTTCTGAGGTTCAAGATATTCTGTTTTTAATTTGCCCCTTCTTTTAGCTTATACAAATACGAGCAGAACTGGTGGTGGTAGTAGATTTTGTGCTCTGTCCCATCACCTGGAGGAGGAGATGTTGGGCACTTTAGATGGCATGAACATACCACTTGAATATCAGTACTGCAATGTTACCACATCTTCAAAATCACATTCTGTGTAGTGGATTCTTAGGTTAGTGTTAAAACCCTTATTTTGTTGCTTTAAAAAAATATCCAACTGTTACTCCACTCCCTCCCTTCCATCTCTTTCCCTCCCCATCCCCTTCCTTCCTCTCTGTTCCTCTCCTGTCTCCTCCCGCTTTTCTTTCTAGAACTGTGCTATACCTGTTGTCAAAGCCTTTGCTTTCACATTTGCTTAAGTGCAATTTCTTCTGCAAATCAAGTAACCAAGTTGTGTAGAGGGCAGAGGGAACCCCAGCACTCACAATTGCCATTGTTTCTGCTGCTTGCTGTGTTTCAGCTGGGTAAGGCTGAAGAAATTACATTTTCAGTGTAGATTTACTGCACATTCTCTAAGTAGAGCAAACATCAGTGCTTATGTTCTTTCAGGCTGAAAAAGAATTTAAAGCCCCTGAAACAAGTTTGGGGTTTTTCTTCCCTGAGTTGTCGAAGTCAATGAGATTTTATGCATGAAAACCACTTTGAACTATTTAGTTCAAAATGTCTAGTGACATGGCAGCCCAGATTATCTGAAGAAGTTTTAATGTCAGACTATGTTGAAAAATGATTGAAAGGACCTCCCCCTTTTTCTGGCAAAATGCTGCTGATTTGGACATGGTCCTTGTTTGAATAAGCTCTGCAGAGTGGGTGTTCTAGCTGTCAAGCAGGTATACTTTGTCTGTGCAACTTTTGCAATAGTGCTTTGTGGCCTCACATTTTCCAGGCATGCCCTCAGAGCCTGGCATTTTGGTTATCTTGTCTGAGAAACGAGATATGGTTTTTTTTTTTTTTTTGCTTTTTTTCAGTGGAGACCTTTTTTTAAGCACCTTTCTATCAGCCAATCTGATGGCAAAATTGGAAAAAGCATAAAGGGAGTGATTACAAGATCATAAGGAAAGAAATAATTTGTCTAAAATAGTGAAACCTCCTTCTATGGCCTGTGCCAAAAGCCCCTTCTGGCAAGCAGGTAGAGGTTGCAAGGGCCTCTGGAAGTAATCTGCGCCTGAACCCCCCGATCATGCAGAAACAGCTAGATCAGCCTGCTCCAGGAAATGTCCAGTTGGGTTTTGAATTTTTGCAAGCATGGAGACTCCACAACCCCCATGGATAAACTGTGTCAGTGTTCGACCACCCTCACTGTAAAAAAGTGTTTTCTTGTGTTCAAATGGCATTTCATGTACAATTTGTGCCCATTTCCTCTTCCCCTGTCTTTGGGCACTACTAAGAGTTTGTCTCCCTTCATTCTCTCCCACCAGGTGCATCAGGTACACATTGATGAGGTCTCCTTTCCTGAGCTTTCTCCTCTCCAAGCTGAACAATTCCAGCTATGACAGCCTCTCCTCACAGGAGAGGTGTTCCAGGATAACAGTGATCTTAGTAGCCCTCCACTGGACTGTCTCCAGTATGACCATGTCTCTCTTGTACTTGGGAAGCCCTGAACTGGACGAAGCATTCCAGGAGAGGCTTCACCACCACTATGCAAAGGGGAAGGATCACCTCTCTCCTAATGCAGTCCAGAGTAAGCCTGGCTTTTTTTGCTATGAGGACATGCTGAGTGTTCATGCCATTCAGCAGGACCCCAGGGTTCTTCTTAGTAAAGCAGCTTTCCACCTGATCCACCCTCAACACATTTTGGTGCATAGAGATGTTATTTCTCCCATCCTGCAGGACTTGACATTTTTCCTTATTGAAGAAGTAACTTTTGCTTACAGTCCCTCAGATTTTTACCAGTAGGTGCAAGGGAATACTTTAGTTGTATTTCTGCAGTACTGCTCATGTGCCATTGTCATCAGCAAAGTGCCACTTTCCCTTGCAATAACCTGACTCATATGCTGGGCTGGAATAATTTTTGCCTCTCCCAAGCCTGTATTTGGCTCTGCATAGCTCCTCCTCATGATGAATGCAACACATACCTCTGCATTGGCAATAGCTCCCTTGTTGAGAGCATGGTAAATAGTATCACTCTACCCCCAAAAGGAGATTAAAAACAAAAGGAGGAGATTAGAAACAGCTGTTGGGGGAGTGGTGATGATGGGGTGGAAAGAGGACACTCCCAAGGCAAATATGACTTCTGCATCATGGTTCAAACCAAAATAAACCAATCTAATAATAGAGGGAACTAAAGGAGAGTCACTGGATATAAAATGTGACTCAGACCATACTGAGGGACAGGACAGGTGGTGCAGGATATTGGACAAAAGGCAATTTATCCTTTGTGGAGAGGTGCTGTGAGGGCTCTGATGGCCCCAGAAGAACTTCTTCCCTGCATTCCTGGGCCGCACTTCCACCACAACCTCAGAATGAGGAGCAGGCTAGGAGAGACTCTCTCCAGCTCCACTCACATTTCTTTGCCCCCTGGAAGCTGCTCACTCCAGATCATGACATGGCCACCGAAACATGGGCAGCATAAACCTCCTCCAGAGTCTGCTTTTGATCTGCTACCTGGACATGCCAACACAACCCTTTACTCCTCACCACCTCGCCATGAGGCCCCAGCCCTGCACCTGCCTGCTGCTGGCTCTTCTGTTTCCACGGAGCTGCTGCTGTGCCACTAATCCCCGCCACGGGGCAGTGGCAGAGCCAGTTTAGATGGAGAGGCCACGCTAGCGCTGGGGACTTACACTCAGCCTGGTGCAGTCACTGCAGTGCTCCATCAGCCAAGAAATCTCTGCTTTTGACTTCAGGAGAGATGAGGAGAGAGGACCACTGGGATGAGTGACATCTAAGAAGAACCTGTAACCAGGCATGACTTACACAAAGGGCAGAGCACTGAAGATTGCAAGCATCTCTAAAAATGGGCTCAATGTAACAAGAATCAATCCCTATAAAAGCAAAGGTGGAGCAGAAGAGAAACAGTTATCAATGTGTCTGTCCTTTGGTGTAGCCAGTTCTTTGTGGAATTAAACTCAGCAGCACCTCTGTCTCCCAGTTCTGGACAGCGATCAGTGACTGCCATAGGAGAGCTCGCAGCCCCCAAGGCTCTGAGCAGAAGGAATACAGACTCAGCCCTTTGCCTTTGTTTAATGAAGAGACACCTTCATTAAGCCTGCATGTGGGTATGCATTACAAGAGGATTTGTTCCCAGAAATGAACACCTAGGTGCCATCCTGCTAGTCATTAGCTTCTGAATTAAAAGGTAACATTATACAAAAGCTACTACAAGCATTGATTGATTCATTGCTGGGGAAAACTTGTATTGTTCTATGGAAAGGGAGAAACTGGAGGAAAAATACCTTAACAGAGACTGTTGAAGTGGAATTGTTGACTGTGCAAAGCCATGAGGGATTTTCACCAACCAGGCACCATCCCTTGGCCAGGCTCTAAGGAAATGGGCGCAGATTGAATTGCAGCTGGTGCTGTTTTGCTTTGGGTTCGTCATGTTAATGGTTCTTCTCTGTTAGCAGACTCAGGGCACCCACCATAAGAGCCATCACTGCTGGTGGGCTGACACTGGAAGTAAGCTGACTCCACCATAAACCCTCTGAAGACAAACTAATACAACCCCATTGCTTCTAATGTTAACTTTACAATCTGATTTCATTACACGTGTGATGAATTTACTGGCTGGATAATTTGAACCCATTGATTTATAGATTCTGGCTTAATTATAACCTTAATATTATCATTCCATTTCTTCATTTTCAATTAGTCCACTAAGACTGCAGTAAGTGAGCCTGACAGTCAGGTCTCTGTGTTTGCCTGTTTGTACTTAGTAAAAAAATGCAGAAAAAATGTGTGCTAATAGCTATTTGTAATCCCAAACACTGGGAAGGAAAGCATAACAGATGGTAGATGTGTTTGGCTTTTTTCCCCCACAAGAAACTCTCACAAGGAAGAAGATTCCACCTCTCCCACACAGATAATGAGCCACACTGACCAAAGGATCAAATGATGAATTATTGACAACCCACCACAACTTTACACTTTATCAAAGTGCCACTGATTTCCCCAGCATAAGAGACAAAATAAAAATGAAGGAAAATTAAGAAGAATTATCAGAAGAAAATATCCTCAGGCAACAAGTGAACAAATCAGTGCACTTTCAGAGAAGTACTACTAAAAAAAGGATAATAGTTTTTGAGATTTTCAGGGATTTTCTTTGCTTCAGGTTTTGACAAAGGAGAAGAGGATCTGGACACAGGGAGAGAGAAGGACACAAAGTAATTAATTGAAGCAAAATTATTTTAGATATGCAGCTGTGTTGTAAGAAGCCCCCTGTACAGTACTCCATTCTTCCACATCAGGGAGAGTGTTCCCATTTCCCTGACAATGCACAGAAGGCCATATCCTCTGACCTTGTGTCTCTGTGCCACTTATTGCTGGCTGCTTTTGTTTGCCACAATGCCAGTGACAACTGCTTAAGCTTACTCTGCTGCTCTTTGTGCAGGTCTATGCCGAGAGGCGGCTGGTGCCCTCCTCCAGCTGTTGCCACAGAAATGAAGTATTGCAAAGTGATTGCCTTGTACATTGCACAAACTGGGGGAGTTCATGGCACTGCTTTGATCTTTTCATTATTCCACAGAGTCACTGCCTGACTATTGAACTCCTGCTTGACAGTTTGGATTATTAGAAAGAGAGGCATTAATGCATTTAATGTATATACAAGATCAAAATGTTGGCTGTTGACAAGGTCGGAGAAAAATAATGAAATGCCATAATTAACAAAATATATTGGCCATTAAAATATGATGCCTCATTCTCTCGTCAGAGATGCTAACAAGAAAAAATGACCTTATTAAAAGTCTTCATGTCCCTCTAAATCAAAGGCACAGTTTTCACAGTGCTGCTGGCCACAGGTTCTAACCAGCAAAACCTCTGGGAGATGTGGTGCTGTGAAGCACTGGGAGGGAGTGTCACACTGAATTAGAGATGGGGAACATTGCTGAAAGGTCTATAACCAGCACTTGTCTTTGCTTTAAACCCACTCCAATCCACAGCGCTCTGAACTGAAGCACCACAGTAAAATGAGCCCTGGGTGTGTGCTACAGCAACGAACAATGGCAGGAACTCCATGGAGCTGAAGAAAAATATACATCAGCTAAAAGTAGCTAATATTAAGCAGCATGGTCTAGTAGATCCCAGGGCAAAAGTCTTGGGTTTTTCCATCTTAATTTACAGCAGGCTGTTTCTAGTCTTAATCCTTTCCATTATTCATTCTTCCTAAGTGCAGAAGAGGGAATTCACTACCCGTTTATAGCACACTGAATTCTGGAGAAGGGTGATGCCATGCAATCTGTTACTCTTATTGACAGTTGGGGCTTCTGGTATTTTGGCCTAAAATCTGAATGCCCATTACAGGGTGTATCAACATCACAGCTACAAATAAATCTTTTAGGTCTGAAAAATATTTCTCTGGCAGCAAAAAAACAAGCTGCTGTAACATTAGGAGGAGGTTGAACTAATTGGAAGTGCTTAATGCATGCTCAGCAACAGCTGGAATAACAGAAAGCTGTGCCTGACTGAGAACAGCAGATGTTATAAATTTCATCTGGTCAGATCTGATGGCTGATAGGGAGGTCCTGCTCCACATCTGTGAAATATTCACCAGATTCCACATACAAACTTTCTGAAGCAGGCGTTGCCGTGGTCTTTAGAAATAGAGGAGCACTTTTGCTCCAGAAATATTGACAAAGGAAAATGCAGCTCTTAGGCAGCCTTCAGAGTAGGTTGAAAAAATAGTGATTGTATAGAAAAGTTTTATAAATGCCAATGGTGAACACCAACATAATTTAAAAAGTGATATGTGCTCCAAACATCACAATATGCAATTTTACAGACAGAGGTTAGGCAATATTAAAATTAGAAACAAGTATGGGTTTTTTATTACAGTAATTATGCCACTGCAGTTTCTGGCATGGATGACATTAATTGCACCCTGTAAAAATGTCTTCTGTATCTTATGTATTCATAAAAGAAAAAGCTAGGTGGGCATAAACCCACTAATGTTGTCAAAGCCACACAGTTAACGGAAAAGGATTGAAAGACAACTTGCATGTCAGTTAGGTGGGTTACAGGTACCTGAGTATAACAGCAGCCTGTAAAAATCCTCCCAATGAGCCTCTCTGCCTAAGACACTAGGAGTGTTTCTGGTTTTTCTCCCAGCAAGCTATGGGCAGAAGGACTCATGGCCAAGTTCTGTACAGCATCCTGCTGGTGAGCAGATTTGGACAGGGAATAGGAAGCCCAATTTCAGCTTCTCTTGTGAGCACTGATGTGTAGCTCCCCACTCCCAAGGCTGGGTGCTTGCCCGCTCCAAACCCCATCAGTGCCGGGCTGCTGAACAGAAGGAATGACAGACTGACAGGAATGAGCCCGAAGGTGGAAGGGGGAGAAGGGGAACCTTGCCCCTGGTTCTACATACTGCAGAGGGGAATGGGGATGCCTGGCTCTAAAGGCTTTTTACAGACCCCATGTGCAGGAAGGAAAGCTTTGTTCTCTGCTTCTCTTCATGGAATGATTAAATTACCTTCCACTCATTTTTATTGACTGTGACCAACCTTACCCTTCTGACATTCATCCACAACAGCTTGGGGGTATTTTCTGACAGATGTCCCCATAATGTGCTGTACTCTAAGCTTCTGAGACAGTTTTGTAGCTGCAGGACGGGGAGGAGGTGAGCCAGGTGCAGTCAGGAGTGAAGAGCTGACATTAGCCAGGCCTCTGCAGTCTGGTCCAAGTGACAACAGGAATTCTGCTCTTCCATTATTCCCCAGTTTGTTGCAATCTGTTTATTCATTCATGCTTTCAGTTTATTTCTGTGGTGACCCTTGACTCTGGTTTTTGATCCAGTGGCACAAGGCTGCATGTCAGTCTTGTTCTTTTTTCATGCAGGGAACCTGCAAGCAGAGCTTCTTTCAACCAATATTATAATACAAAAGTTTTTAAAAATTTTCAAGCCAGTCATTATGCTCCAATTTTATTGATGAGAGACAAGAAGTGATTGTCTCATTCACAAGCTGGTCAGAATTGGATTGGAATTTGAACAAAGTACCTTTCATGTTTTCCAAATATTCCTCTTCTGTTCCCACTTTTTTGTTCCTGCTGTCTCCAGGTGAGAAAGGAAACTTCACCTGCCAAAAAATACAGAATCTTTCATCAAGAAAATCATCTTATACAAAGTTGAAGTGCCCAGTGAATTTCAGCCTTAGTGACTCCAGGCATTAAACTACTGGGAAGCAACTTATGAACATTTCAGATGAGGTTGGTCTGGATTCAGACAAACTGGATTTGGTGCTATCTACAGTCACAGCTTCTAATGCCACTTTCTTTGCTTTGGCTCTATGACTGGCTCTCTTCCATTGTTTCCTGGGTTTCCTGCCCTTTATCTTCTTCACACTAGCAGCAAACCTGGCATATAGGTATCAAAAATCTCTTGGGCTTGCAAGAACACAAAGCAAATCACTGGTATTAACAGCAAAAACCCAAACCAAAACAAATCAAATCAAAACCTTTCACATGCATCTCATTATCTCATTATGTGTGTATGAAGCCTTCAGAGGCTGGGGTATGCTCAAAACCAGTGCTCTGCAGGCTCCACACCCATTTGTTAGCCTAGCTGCCGCGTGCTTTAATAGCCCTCTGTCCTTCTCTTTCCAGGTTGAAAAAAGAGTGAAACATAACCAACCTGCTTAAATAAATATACTGATATAAAGAATACTGGTAAGCAAGTCTCATATACATGGGTTTATGCTTCTTTTTGACTTGTCTTAATGTCTTTTTCCTGTTTTATTTTTTTTTTCCCTGTGGCCATTTAATCAAGCTTCCCCCCACTATCAAGAGTGATTTTTTTTTTTTTTACATTGTAGAAGATGAATTGCTGCAATCACTTATGTTTCATCTATTTCTTATCCTCACTCTTCATTGCTTTTTTTTCTCCCCATCCCTGTCTCCACTGGGTCTGTTCAGTGGGCCTGTTTGTTCTCTTGCTTGTGCTTTGCATTTTAGCATGAACTCAGTCCTTTTGCGTCAAACGTTCAATTCTCTGAAGTTAGAGTGGATTGCAAACACTTGGAAAAAGATAAAAAGTACAAACTTTGCAGTTGGGGAACAAGTGAAAAAAGAGAAGAGAGAATGGGTTTGTGAGGAGCTTGACTGTCAAGTGCAGCTCTGCATAGCATCAGTCAAAATACCATGGCAAATAAATAGAAGCATGAGAGAATTGTCCACTGATACTGAAACAGCACATAGAGCCATCTAGTTTAGCTAAAGAAACATATTGCATACCAGAAGTGGCTGGCATGCTTGCACCTGCTAAATATTTTTTGGCACTGGTACTACCTGTCCACCAGCTTGAGGTCAGTTTGACAAATGTATTTATGAAGCCACATCTCTGCCTTTGACTCTGTGAGTAATTTCTCGTGCCCACATTGTAATTACAGTGAAGCAGTGGAATTTGACAAGTTCATGGTTTGTTGACATACAGTGGAAAGAGCAAAAAACCTTCCTTAGGAGAACGGAACTTGAGCAGTGATCCTCTGCACAGATTAAATGAGTAGTACTCCTCTGAAAAGGGTTGTTGCTTTAGTTCTAGAACAACCCAAAGGAAATGCTTTGGCTGCCTGAATCCAAGTCTTCTAAGACTTAGGAAGGAAGTGACAGCTTCACCTAGGGCTGGAGAGTTACAGGACCTTAAGGACAGCAGGGATCAGACCTGACAGACTGTACACTTCTTGTGCAGCTTAGTCCCAATTACTGTTCCACTCAGTCATAGCTGATGTCACCTGGAGTTCTGGGTGATAAACACCTCCTAAATTTGTCACGTGGTCCCAAACCAGCAAAGTTTGTGAAAACACTAGCCTAATGGCAAATACAAGCAAGGATATAGAGTAAAGGCAAAATGCAGGCTGAGACAGTCGGCATAAGAAACCTGTAGAAAAATCAAAAGCAAACCACCAATTCTTGGCAAAATGAGAATCCCAAATAAAATCTAGTGTGTTGTGTTTAGAAACAGGATTCCAGCTTCAGCACAGGACTGCACAGAGCAAGCAATGTTTCTACATGTGAGTAGCAGGCAGGTTGCCTGAAGGCTCCCAACCAGGTACAGATGTACTGAGGAGGGAGGGAGTGAAGGTGGTTGGAGACTCCCCTCCTCACATTAGCATCACTGCTGCATCCTGCACAGCCCCCCTCAGCTGCACGGAGTAGCTGTGGCTATTCAATTACACAGCTCACCCTGTTTGTCCTTCTCCCCTTTCTTCCATCCACCGGCATAGCTGGATCTGTCGCCAATGAGGAGAATTAGATTCCTCCCATCTGATACGGATGTTTAATGTTGAACAACAAAATTATTTTGTTAGGGGTATAAAACACAGACAGATTCACTGATAACTAAAATCTCCCTGATGCTGTCAGTGCACTTGAAAATGTCTGCACTGCAATGGGAAGATGCTCTTTATTTAGACTGAATCTACAGCCTAAAAGGAAACAGTGAGCTTTTCAAATTAGAGCTGTTCTTTAAAAGCTTCTCTTTGGTAGTGTTAGAAAAAGACTTCTTCCATAAAAGGGAATTTCTAAATTAATTCTCCAGCTGGTAGTACTTCACTGTCCTCATAAAGATGCTGCTTACACTGAGGAAAGAGAGATTTCAACAACCACTCCTTAGGTCCACCCCCAGAATTGCTTTTATTTTGCTTGAAGAGATGATGAAATGATTCTGGAGAACTTGAGCCCCAAGATGGAGAGGGTCTGCACTGCCTGCCAAGTGCTCTGCCAAAAAGTCTCAAAGGCCACCATTTGCACATGGACAGTATGGGCAGTGTTTGACCTCTCTAAGCTGTAATGCAGGCTTCAGGCTAGGCCAGTTCACTCTTTCTGGCAACTAGGGAAATGTGGGAGTGGAGGGGGTAGAGATGTATGTTCTGGCAAAGATTAGAGCAACCAGCAAGAATAGTTGCCATTGCTGAAAAATTGCTCTTTTCTGAAAATTATTCCAGGCACTCGGTCATGTGTGTTTTTTCACCATGAAGTGGGTGATATCACAGATTCCTAGAATATAGGGTTGAAAAGATCTCATTATTAAGAATTGCCAGTGATTAAAGCTCCTTGGTCTCTTGAAGTACTGTGCAGCTCAAACATCTGTGCTCTATTTCCTCTACTGTAATCTCATCTTCTTGCTTCGGGTTCACCTAAGGCAGAACATGGGTGGAGCAGGAAACCAACCATCACTATCTTTATGAAGGTCTTTTACATATTTGAAGACTGCAGCCTGCATTTCCTTCAGATTTTCCTTGTCTGGGATGTGCAGTGCCTGTTCTTTCAATTTGTTTTTTAAAATGGGTTATATTTTCTGGAGTATCTTTGTTACTTTCCTTTAGGCTCCTTCCACCCCTCTTTAAGTGAAGTGAACAGCTGTATTAGCTGGTTTACATTAAAAACTTCCCATTTAAGTAGTCTCACCAGATGACTTGATTTGTTTTTTTTCTCATCAGTATGGCACTTACTTCAGTTTTTGATGCATTATCAACTCCCTCACATGTTTTTCATCAGAATTGAATCCTACATGTTCATTTCCATACCTGCAACTGATTCTTCCTAAGCCTGTGTCCTCACTTATCTCCACACTGGATATTTAAAATTAGTTCTCTGATTTGTCATAATCCCTTGAAATCTCACTCATCTGGCCAGTCCCCTCCAGACTCTCAACCCCCGACTAAATAAATATACAGTCTATTTCATCATCCCTAGGATGGATGGATGGATGGACACTTGTCAAATCTCACACAATGTAGTCAATGTAGTCTTCAATTAGACAGTAAGCCATTGGTGACTACCATCTGACTTCACCTTTCTAAGGTATTCTGGTGCCCATCTTACCACAGATTCATCTCGACAGTATTTCAATGGCCTATGATGCAAGACTGTGTCAAAGCCTTACAGACACGATTAAAATTTTCTGATGTTGCTTTTGATGAAGAGGAGAAAAAGTGTTCTCTTGGAAGGATCTGAACACTAAAGGAACCTAGGGCTAACAGAACAAAGAGTACATATTGCCCTTTGAGAGTGCTCCAGTTAGAGCTCTGCAACAGGTTGCAGTGAAAATGAAAACAAGGCTGTTTCATTTCACTTGAATTTATCCACTTAAAAATTAGACCATTTGACCTGGTCTGTGCAAGTCAAGTAGGCTTTCCTCCCCTGTCAGTGGAGAGGCACAGACACTGGTTTTCAAGATTGATCTAAACTTAAGGTAAACCACCATAAAAAAGAGTTAATTTCTTTGACAAGCCAAGCTAGGTAGCTCATATGAGATAAGCTAATTCCTTCCTCTGTGTGGTTTGGCTTCTTCCCCCTGCAGAAATTCATAAATATGAAGCATTAATGCTCTCACTGACCATCAGCTTGAAGTTCTTTGTAAGAGAGATAGTTTTCCACTGTGTACTTGTGAAGTGGTTCTTTTTCAGCTGAGGTCTTTGAAAACCATTCTAAAATCAAGAATAAAGAAAAAAATGTTGGGTTTTGTTCTCACTACTACACCACAGTTTCTGGAAATTTATTGTGTTTGAAGAGAATCAGGCCATTTCTCCCATTTTCTCAGTCCAACCCTCAAGGCCCAGAGAAATGCCCGACAAAAGCAAGTCTTGGACTGAAATTTCAAAGAATGGATTGGACATCTGTTTCTATTTAATAGAAAGACTCTAGTACAGAGAACTTCTTTGAAGCTCACCCATCAGGCCCATTTTGGGTCACAACCCAGCAGCCAGACTGACAGACACAAGGACAACGAGACTAAGGAAAAGAAACACCTTTGCTGAAGCGAGTGTACTGAAGCATCCTCTTCTGCTTCTGCAGGAGCATTTGATTCCTAATTTTGGGTTGATCCACAAACAATGGAAGGTGGAGGAAAGATACAAAAATTGTTCCTGAAGTTTTAATCGGAAAGAGATGAAAGGGATGTGAATCAACTCCTATGCAGCTGCAGTTTACAGCAGAGCTTCATGGCGTGACCCCAGGTCACTGGCACTTCCCATAACACTGAGGGCTCTGGTGGTTTAGGAGCTGACTCATGAGCCTTCCTGTCACCCCTGCTTCAGGGACATGTCTCTCTGAAGGAAGGCAGGGCAAGCAGCTATGGAGATCAATCCGAACCTGCTGCCATGGCATGTCAACCCCTCTGAATCATCCAGAAAGCTGCACCTGCCCTCCCCAAACACTTCTGCACCAGCAGGTTGACTCTGCACTTTTGCCAGGGATAGAGCATTCTTCACCCTCCAGGAATCACCAACCCCAGTGCAGGAGGCCTCTTCCAGGAGACCCATACCAAGCCTTGGTGCGCATTTCTGGTGGGAGGGCTGGAGGGGCCAGAATGGCCTTGACAACTGGCCTTGACAAGGAGGCTGAGGTTGACCATTCTGTGGCCCGGGTGTAAAGCTGCCTGGACTCTGGCCCAAATTAGAGAAAATTCTCCAGCAGTTTATATACTATGCTCACGCTGCCCAGCATGTATGTGATGGCATGCAGGATAAGCACCCATGTTCAAGACTTAACTCTATTAAACAAGCCATATTTGCTTGTTCTGGGTCACTGCTGCAGAGCCTACTCTTGCCCAATCCCTGGGCAGTGGTATGCCGTGAGTGGAAAAGCAGAGTACAGCATTCAATTTATAAAAAAAAAATCATGCTCAGCCTCACTAGATACAAACTCTACGTAAATTGACACAAATTTCTATAAATTGCCATAAAGGCATCCCAGTGCCTGCAGTCCTCTTTTCTGTTCTCCATCCATTTTCTTGTTTGCTGCTGCAGTTACTTTTATCTGGGGGAAAGGGAAGTCTGAAAAGATCATCCTGAGCTACTGAACTTGGCCTGCCCTAAGTCACTGTTCAAAAAGTCCACGTATGGGTTCAAAAACACATGGCAGTGCAAAAAATGAGCTCAAAGGCCCAAACACCAGATTTGCCAGAAAGAGCAGGGGTGAGTAATACTCCAGCTCCTGTGAGACTCATCCAACAGTCTCTCCCTGTACTGCCAGCTGAATAAGGAGCACTAACCAAAAACTATCTAGGAAACCAGTGCCTTTAAAGGCAGTCACTCGTTATCTGAGCTCTGCAGGACATCACTGCTCCAGGCAGTGGGATGCGTGCCCAGCTATTTGACACTTCTCAGTCTCAGACCTTTTATGTGAAAAACTGTTTGCACCAAGCCTGTGATACTAAACCTTCCTCCTATTGAGATGATGGAGCAGAGGGGGAAAGGGAGGAAAGGTTAGCAAAGGTTTACTGAGTCATCTTAGTCCAGGTTGTGGAAAAAGGCTGCCCTGAATCGAAGAAGGGTCTAGGATGAGAAAGGCAATTCTCATTTTAACCAAATTACATTTGGATCCTTACCTGGTCCTTTCTTTCTTTTTTTTTTTTTTCCTTTTTTTCTTCTTATTCTTTCTTTTTTTTCCCTTTGCTTTTGCTGCTTTTCTTCCTTCTTTTTTCTTCTTTCTTTTTTCTTTTCTTTATTTTTTCCTTCCTTTTTTCTTCTTTCTTTTTCTTTTTTCTTTTCTATTTCTTTTTTTATTTTCTTTTTTTTTAACTTTTCTTTAATGTCTCTAATCCACTAGGAATTTAAATATTATTAGTATGGTCATTATTATTATGCAGAATAATAGATTTTTCACAGAGTGCCACAGGGATTTGGCTGTGATGATCACATCTCTTCCAAAGTTTAAGACAGGGATTTGGGTGCAAGTCTACAGAAAAACAGAGGGTCATGTCTAGCTCTCTTGCTTCTCAGTTAGGATTGTATTATTCAGAACAATTACATGTATTAAGGTGTGGAAGAAAGGGCTCCAGAATAGCTTTACAGGACTTCTGTGTATGGGGAGATAATGTGTGCCCTATCCAGCTCAACCCAGCACTTAGCACAGGTGCAGTTACAGACCTTCTACATTATCATCTTACATTTGTAGCCTCTTGTGACATGAAATAATGAAGGAAAATCAGTCAAAAACTGAATAGTTGCCATCCCCTTTGCATAAAACCGAGTGGGAAAATGTAAATCTATTCTCTCACATAGTATAACTTAGCTAAGATTACAAAGAAATGAAAAGCAATGTATCCAGTGTCTAGAGCAAGCTTTTTCAGGAGAATACCATTCATTAGTAATCCTTCCCCACAAAAAACCTGCTCTTCTCCCTTACATGCTTTCTGTCTCCTGACACCTGTTCATTTCAAGGTTAGGATAATGGAGTGCACATCCCCTAGGAACCAATGAAATGAGTACACAGTATTTTACTTTCCAGAAAGAATGACCTCAGCTCAGACAGATTTGTTTACACAGACAAACCTCCCAAAACACCCGTAGTCTGAACTAAGTTTAGTTGTAGTCTGCAGGTTTATCTGATCAATCAAGTGATTTCATCTCACTGCCACACAGCAGTTTAACAGGACACATCTTCTGCAGATCCCTTCTGAGAGAGTGCATTGGTGCTCCACAAGTAACGCTGGTAATGATGTGGCTGATGGTCAGCAAGGCAGGCATTTGCATTTTGCCCCTGTTTTAAGGAACAGAGGCCTATTTTCAAGATGAGTCAACTCCTTTTATGCCAGGAACAGTTGGCAGCAGTGCTTACTAAAGCATGTATGTTGCCACATTGTGCTCAGTCATTTTAGTTTTGTAATCATAGAGCCAAACAACAGGATGTGAGTTAATGCACCTTTGATTAAAGCTTGGGCTTGTTTTAGCTATTAATGAGCATCAAAGCTTATCATCACCAAGAATGTGGTGACCTTGGAAGAAAGTTCATATTATTTTAGGAAAAAAGATTCCAGCAGCATTCAGTCCTTCTGTTAAACTTTTAGAGAATTCAATGGTGATGTTGTGGCTAAAGGCATCAGGGTGAAATTAGTAGCCTATTCCACGTCCCTGGTACAGCTTTCCACTTGTATTATAACTGAACACAGATGAAGAATCTAAGCTAAGGACAGTAATAAAACAGTATAGGTTTGTTATGACAGCATAAAACCATAACAGGATCTGGTGCTCTTCATCTCTGATGGTCTCTGTGTAGCTTGGGGCCTGAACGACATCCTCAGTGAAACTGGGACATTTGCTGGATTAAGCAGCAAGGGAGGGATCGGGAGCTAAATTATTTTCACAATGAAGTTGCTAATTAGAGTAAATGTGGCTGTTAAGAAATTATGGTCAACATAGTCTGCAATATCTCTTTTTCAAAGAAAGAAAAGAAAAAAAAGGAAAAAGTAAATGAGTGATATCACAAGGAAAACATAATTTATCCAGTTGCTTTAGCTTCTTCCCAGGACTTTCTAGGCCTGAACACTACTGGAGGCAGAATGAGGCTAGCGGGACACTTGGTGTAAGTATCTGTTGCCCCTTCTTATGGTAAGGCTGGCTCCTCAGTGATTTCTCTCACGTCCTCACTGATAAACCACAGTGCTGATCAGAATTGTGACTGTACTGACTGTGGAAAGCATTTCTCTGAATAGCAACAGGGCTTTTTCTGGGAAGGCACAATACTACTGCACACACAGACATAAACCTGTAGTTTTCTACTCAGGAGGCTGTCCACTTTATAGTCTGCAGACCTGGCTGAAACCTTGCATAAAATCACTTGAACTGAGCCTTCTTTCAGCAGAAGAAAAGTTCACTTTTATAAAGAAGCTGCAGACAGTGTTTTACACAGTCTGTATTGCTTTCATTTAATGAACTAAATAAAGGTTTCATGGTTTTTGACCTTGTCTTGCTTTTATGACTCTAGGAGAAACAGTTTTGCTTCCTTATCTCAAAATGGCCCGAGTCATATTCTTTGCCCTGCCTTGGCACCACTTGCACCTGTGAGGTTGCCTAAGTATAGGCGGAGCAGTAAGAAGTTTCTGTGATTCAGCTTTGATTATTCCCTGCTAGCAGCTGGATGTTCAAGGCTGTACTTAAACATAACAGAGAAGGAGAGAGCCTTCTAGCAACTCTTTGATTTTTGAGGGGGTTGCATTTTTTTTTCTTTTTTTTTGGTTGTTTTTGTTTTGATTCTGTTTATATTTCTTTCTCCTCCATTCTCCCTTGAACAGTATTGCGGGGAAATGTGATAATGAGGCATCATTTTGCCATTTAGTCAGCTGAAGAGGAATGGGAGAATTGTCTCTTGCACAGGTGCTCTTTACTCCAGGGAAATTCGAACACTGCCTCTGCAGCAGTCCAAGCTAATGCCAGCCTGACTGCAATAGGTGAAATACAGAGGGCCCTCATCACCACATGTCATGTTGGTGCAGGATTGTCATTAAACAGCCTGTGAGTTACATTTCATCGATAATGAAATCAGCCTCCTACATTTCCTCTGAGAATGAAGTAGCAATAAGCAGTAGCAGTCCCTCTCCTACTCCAAATTCACTGAAATTATGCAAAGAACTCATCGCTTTGAAATATGAAAGAAACTTCATGTTCTTCTCAGCAGGACAAACTCAATTAGACACAAAAAAAAATGGAACAGCTGCTTTTTCAAAGGCACAGATGACCTTATGGTGTAATTTTCACACTCGGTCAATCAAAGCTTGTGGTGTGATTCATTGACCATGAGAATGAAACTAGACGAGAGATATAGTTAAAAGGTCATTCTCTTCTGTGGATATAAGAGGCTCAAGTAAAATATTAAAGTGCACATGGCCCTCTTTCAAGAGATGTTGGCCATGCCCCCACCTGCAGTCAAACAAAAGAGAAGAATGCAAACACTGTTCAATGATGCCGAACAACCATGCACAGACTTTCATGTTTTATCCATGCCCCTATGGTCAGTGGTGCAGATTTCCTAACCCTGAGCTTTTCTAGGGACATTGGACCTGGCCAATGAAGCCAATGAGAATTTGCGTGTTGATTACAATGGGCAGGCCTGTTGTGAAGAGGAATGGAAAACAGCTGAAAAGGGATGACAGCTACAGATTATGAGAGCAGGTGTTGGGATTTAGCTTCAACTGTTACCATTTCCCTCATTTAAACCAATATTCCCAGGCCTGGGGACCTAAAATACAATAAAGGAATGAAAACCCCCATGGATGAATGTACAAATACAAGCCAGAAAGCTTTTTCAATATATAATAGTGCCTCTTGCTTCTTTCCTGCAGGCAGTATGGCTGGCATGAGTAAGACCAGAGCAGCCCTTTCCCCTGCAGCTTTGGCTTTGGGTCCAGGAAGGGGATTTCATTTCTCTGAGCAGACAGCACAAGGAGGCAGTGGCTTTGGGGACCATATCTCCAAAGGACAAGATGACCTGCTCATACCTTCTCACAGTGTGATGATAAACAAAGAACTGTTGAGAAAGGGGAAGTCCTTAGAAACTGTGTTGGAGAGAGAGATTGCTGAGACAATGATTTGAAAAGCAGAAGGAAATGTCCACCATGCACTGAGAACACATGGAGTGACCTGTGGCCTGGAGCTGAGAGACTACAGGGAGGGATGGAGAAACATTTCACACAGGAACACGGGGCATCCCTGCCAGCAGTGACCCTTTTGTGGGAGGAGTCCTGTGCTGCACCCTGGCAGCGTGGCATTAGCACACATTTAGGTGTTTGCCACATTTTTGGTTATCTAATCAAAGATGAAAAGCTGACTGCCCTCTGCAATGCTGAGTAAACAGGTGGCTAACTTTGAGAAGAGCTGCTCAGTTCTTGTATTCACCTACAGGAAACATATGGGCCAAAAGATCTTAATCCTCAGCTGTATTGTTGTCACTTGTTTGCATCTTTCTCCAGCCTGTGTTGGGTCACTGCTCTCAATGGGCTGTTGAGAAACCTCCCTCCAGTTTCCATCCTGTGCCCTATGAGTCCCTTTCATAACTTCCAGCCAGGCATGCAGAACACCCCTCCTATTAACAAATCATCTGCTGGGCTGGAGAGAAGTTTTGACTGGAAACTTTTCTTTGTACAAAACCCACGAGTTTGGGTACACTTAACGATTTTATCAAATCCTACTGGTTTAAAACTCTAACACAGTATTTGTCCCCCTAAAAACTCCTCAGCTTCTTTCCTTTTTACATTTTTTTCAGAAAAAAAAAAAGTGTTCATTTCTGTATTAAAATGACATTTTGTTAACAAGCATGTATTTAAAAATACAGAAATGATCGCTCTACCCCCAATTTACTGCAGTTCTTTTCCAGCTTTTTGGAACTGTTTCCCAGCTATACTGGTTACCTGTGCAGCTCTTCATTCCCTTGCCCTAAAAAGCCTCTGGAAGTCCAGCATACAACACCTGCAACGAGGAAGGCAGACAGACTGTTCCTCCACAGTACTCATATATTACCCTAGTTTGATTCATATGGAATTACCCTGGTTTGACTCTCCTGCAAGTCTGTTGACTTTGACTGAATAGAGATTCACATAATTTCCTCATGAGAATTTTGAAGGCTGATAACACACTGCACTGAGAGTGTTATTTCTCTATTTTATTTCCACAGCAAAATAAATCCAGATATGCTCCTGCATATTGCTGCACCTGATGTTTTTTCTATTCACTTTTGATTCCGGAAAAAAATCACATCATAGAGAGTGTACCTTCAATTGTTACTTGGCTATTGTTGAAAAAAAAAGAACACCCAGATCCACATCTCCTTTTCTTATCTTTGTCAAAGATGTGGGAAATATAATCAAGCAATTTGACAGGAACTTCCCACTCTAACAGTGCCAGGAAAAGGAAATTGAGGGCACGTGTGGCTGGAGGCAGTGGCACAGCTATGACAGGGTGCAGTCTTAGTACAGGACTCATAGCATTAACACTCCTCTCTGCTACTGACTGACCTAACACTCTGCATTATACATGGTGCTCATTATAACCCAGATGAATGACAGAAGCTGGAATCAGCAGACTCATGAGAGGACCAAGATGCAGGCAGATTAAATAATTTCTTGTTTGGTAAAGCCAGACAATCAAGTAGTCATGGACCCAATGAATCTGGTGAATGACATCCAGTCATGTTTTATGTGGTCTTAGCTAATGAAAATGAAGTTTCTGTGTTTGAAAGTCCTTTTGAAATGTCTCAATTTAAATAAATAACAGCAGGGAGTGGGAAGCACTTCTGTAGGTGCAAAAAGACATGGAAAGGAGTGTACCATTAAGAATTTTTCAAATCTTTATTTTTCCCATTGGTACATTAGGGACAGAAAACTTTTAACTCACAGCCAGGGTGTCAAGTTATCTTGTGCAAGAATTAAGAGGGATCCAGTGCTGCATGAGCAGCTGTGAGAGTTTAAACACCTGAAAGTTTGGGCCACTCTGTGATAGAGTAAACTAATTTTCTACACCTCTGTCATCTAAATCTGCCATCACCAGTCTCTAAACACTGCAGTTTTCCTCCTATGACCAGTCTTGTCTGATATTTGACATTTTGCACCAAGAATCTGTTTTTTTGCTCATGCCTTAAGGAAATTAACTGGTAATTCAGCATACATTTTCAGGGGGAGAAAGGTTACCAAATTCGTGAAGCACTGTTCTACACTGCTACTGTGGGAGGTGAGCTCTAGCAACATAAAGCAGAGCAATATTGTGGTACAGGGTCATCATTAAGAGCCACAGAACAATCACAACTGCACCTTTTCCTACCCTTTTCCACAGAGAGCTCAGTGGATTTTTGTCATGCCAGAATCGTGGTTCATTTATTTTCCAATGCAACCTACTTTCAGTGGAACCTAAGATACGTAAAATGCTGTACTAGCAATTTCAATATTTTCTTAATTGATACATTCCCTTAGAGTCATTCTGCACCACTGAAGCAGATCAAAGAAGATTGGCTTTCACTCTCAGTCCTGCAGCAGAGCCAAAAGCATCCTAATTCCAAGCAGCACAGGAAGATTTCTTAAATGCCATCATTTGAATTTTCCTGAGTGCTCAGCTATCAGCACACACTGTTCCCTTTGCTCTCTCTTTTCCCTCTTCCGTTATGAACCATTCCTTTGTCCTTTTGCTTCATCTGCTCTATTCCACCTGTTAATAATCTTTCTAAATTTTGTGTTTATTTTTTTCCCACTGTGCTGTTGCTTCATTTTCTCTCCTTCCTGCATGCGAAGTCCTTTTTTTTTATTTGCTGTTCTTGTCCTGGGTCTATTTATTCTTATTTTTTACTTCTCCCTCCTTTCAGCGTACCTCTCCCTTTTTCACCCTGCTGCTCTTCCAGTATTTATTGTCAATCCCTGTTTTTCTTTCCCACTGAGCATGGAAAAGGAGGATTATCATGATGATTCTGCAGCCTTGCACAAACACCTGAAGGCCTAGTGAAAACCACGATTGATGACACAGTCTTGCAAACACAATGGCCCACAGTATCTGCCCAGGGCATTTACAGTCATTTTCCTTAGGGAAGGATTTCAAAGACTAGAAGGGAATTTGCCTCACACCAAATGGCCTCTTGAAAAATCTCAGGCTAAACACACAAAGGGCTGGATGGGTAACCTGAATTGCTCAGAGATGTGGACTGAGGTTGTGGAACGAGGGATAGGAATTATTTGCTCATCTGCCCATCTGGTACATTAATGATGTGACAGGAAAGAGTATCAGATTTTCCCCCCTATGAAAAATAAACCAAGAAATTAAAGCAGCACTTGCAATTAGCCTCACAATATGTGCAAGAGTCTGGAGTTTTAAACAAGAAAAAAACCTGGTTTTTCTCCATCTCTGTTCAGCTGGTGGTTTAATTTTGGGTGATCCTAAAATACCTGCTTTTCAGAGACAGGCAGCACTGGTGTGATTCCTGTACATCTCTCCAAGGACTTGAGTCCCTGGTTCTGGATTTATCTTGCAAGTGCTGGATGTGGCCAAAAGATGCTGTGGTCAATTGACAGCTGTTCCTGACAACTCTCCAGAAGTCTACAAAAAAATTACATCACTTCAGACAGGGGCCAAAGCTACATAGGGAGTAGCCCCTGAATAGCCCCTTAGTAGCTCTGTCAAGTTTTTTGCAGCATGGAAATCTGAGCAATGATTTGCATTTCTCTTCTAGTGCATTTTTGTTAATGAGCCATTTTAGTTTCTGGTGTGATTCCCTAAAAATAAAATGCTATGGACTGACTGTGCCCAGCTACAAGGCTGTGATGCTTGGTCTCCCTAAGTGTCATTTCAGCACAGTGGGGCTGCCTTTGAACTCCCCTCTGGCTTTCCTTTCTGCTAACACAAACAGTAAGGAAGCAGACCTGCATAGCTGAATCATACTTGTGTGTTTTCCAGGCAGCTCCTGAATCCCTGAGCCTGTTCAGAAGAGAAATGTCAGGCACAGCAGGACTCAGTCTGACATGTGGGTGGATTTACTCAGGCATGGAAATGAAATCTGGGCCCAGGAAACAGTGCTTGATGGCAACAGGATGGGGCTCAGCCTGCAGCTGGAGCTGCAGTTTAACCAGCTGGGATGGCACAGCATTGATGAAAGGCATGATACTCCCCATCCTGACCTTTTTTTTTTTTTGCAACTGCTGCATTGGGTATTCTGATGGCTTGAATTCAAGGCTTCACAAAATTAAAGAGGGAGAAAATAACAATTGAATTCACATCTAAAACACTTTAAAGAATTCACATTTAAAATGCTTTAAAGATGCAAAATGAATGAATTTCTTCATAATTTCTTTTTATTTCCATCAAAGTAGGAAGAAATCATATTTGTATATTTGAATTTTGAAACGTATAGGCATTGAAACTGGCACTCTGGTCCTTGGTATTTTGCTATTTATTTTTAATAATGAAAGCAAATGAGAAAAGGAAAGCATCTGTCAAGCATGTAAGCACCTTTTGAACATGCTCCATACACCTACAAGACAAGCAGTATCTCCCCACTCTCAAGCCCAGAAGGGAAATACACTCTGGAGCAGGCTAAATCTGAAAAGTGCATAATGTGCTCCTATCCTCACATTTCTCTCTCTGCCCAGAGAAAGGAAAAGGCAATATGTGGGCTTTAAAATTTAGCAAGAGATTGCTATTACACAAGCACTGTTTCCCTCTGATAGATAAATGAAGAGAAAGAAACAAAAGGGTACATAGCCAAAGAGAGAAGAACTCGGGACCACCAGTACCCTTCCCACTGGCTCTCCAGCCAGAGCAGTTATCACAAATCTTGCAAATGTTTCTCCAGGAACCTCGTAAACAAATGTGATGTGCACTTCTAAAAACAAGAGAAGTCAAAAATGTACTGGTTTGTATAAAGGCCTATCTGTGCTTCTTCCTTGATTGACAGCACATCTCTCTGCATCATTTCATGTTAAATGTCATTTTTGTCATGACAAAACTCTTCTGAATTGATGCTGTGCTTTGTTGGACCAAGACTGGCTATGTGTCTTAGATGCAAATGTTTCAATAAAAAAGATTTCCATGGACATCAGAGATTACATAGGGATATAAAATTTCTTGATTAAGTTTTCATCTTTAGGCAGGTGCAAGCACTGGCAAAACACTGTAAGGCAAACAACAGCAGTATGAATCAGCAGCAGCCATTTTATAGAGTACAGCCTAAATAATATTGTTCCTAGACTATTACCTACACCCACCTGAATGAATTACTGTGCACACCATTTATAATATCTTGGAACACACTGAAAGCAATGTTGACTTTATAACATTAACTGGTAAAAACAGCAGCAGGGGAAAAAAAGTCTTGTGAGTCAAAAAGTAAAGGTCATTTGGTAGTCTGCCTCCTTTCCCTTTCATGTTATTTGTGGCCTTCCTGAAATACTTTATGCTATAGTTGGGTCTGGAAGAGTTCCTTTTTTCCCAGGTCTCTCACAGCATCATTATAAGCAAGGGAATTGTTGCCAGCTTCCTGCAGCTCCCCTGGGCTGTGTTACCAGGTCTGACCCTGCTGTCTACAAGAACCTTGGTGGACAAGGGTGAACAGTGCTGTGTCAGCTCTTTGGATTTCAGCAGTATCCATTCTGCATGTGATTCAGAACCACAGTCTACCCACATACATCTCCCTATATAACCACACAATCCTGTTTTTGTTATCCCTGCTGTTCCTCCCACCTTCCTTCCTATTGCTTGTGCCATTAGCTTGTTGCACTTAGCCACAAGTAGACTATAAATTCCTCAGGACCTCTTATGCTTCAGTATCTTCTTGCCTAATTGGAACTACCAGAACACAAGTAGTCACTACAAAACAAACATAGACCTCAATAGCTGGGACAAATAACATGCATACTAGTCATTTCAGCCCTTAGGGTCTGATTGACCTAGAAACCCATATTCACTTCAAGCAATTCCTCTTGTGCTTTCTGCTTTAGGTCAGAGTTGAAGCTGGAGTAAACTGAAAGGAAACACAATAAATAAACACAATTATTTAATCATCTGAAAGTCTGATATGTTTACAGTTCCTGGTCAGTTGACAGCTGGATAATATCCAAGAATCAAAAATAGATTAAGAACAATTGGAAAAAAAATCCCTATCAGCAGAAAATCCTGAAAGGAAAGCAATTCACGTGTCACTGCTTCTTGCAACACAGTCTTCCAAAAACAGAAAACTACTATAGCTGCAGCTTATTTCCTGTTTTCAGGTTTAAATAAGATAAATACAAAAAAGAAGAGGTGAGATTCCAAGAACATGTGCAGTGTCCCCCAGCATCAGCTTTGCAATGCAAAAGGTTGAGAGTGTACTCAGAGAAGAGTGACCCAAGGAAATGCGTATGCCTGGTGGTAGGTGGGACTGGGGTCCGTTACCTGAGCTCCCCACCGGGCAGGCTGGCTTAGGGACGTGTGCCGAGTTGTGCACACCCACTCACACCTGAGCCACGCCAGCTATTCCAGTCTCCTGCTGAACACAGCACAGCAGCCTGTTGCCCCGCTGTGGCCCCGTGGCCCTGCCCAGGGCACAGAGCACTGTGAGGCTGATGGCAGAGCACTTAGACCAGACGTGTGCCTGGACCCACCTGTGCAGTGCAGAGGAGCTTCTGTGCCTGACGCTGAATACAACACAGAAGTAAACTAGTACACCACTAGCACAACACTAAAGTAAAAAGCACATTAAATTAGACAGAAGAACCCAAAAGTTTGCTGGACTACCACCCTGACCTAGTCCTGGGCTTCCCACTCGCTGCATCGATGTTTCTATGACTAAAAAGTCCCCTGCAATGATCTCCCTGAGGCCAAGGGTAGCGAAGAAGAGGCTCTGCCTGGATGGCCCATGCTGTCTGGACACCTCAAGGTACCTGAGGTCCAACCCACTGCTCAGACTCCTGATGGAATCATAGAATGATTTGAGTTGGAAGGGATCTTAAAGATCATATAGTTACAGTCCCCCTGCCATGCAGGAACACCTTACACCAAGTTGCTCAAAGTCCTATTCAGCCCAACCTTGGACACTTCCAGGGATGGGTCATCCACTACATCTCTAGGCAATCTGTTCCACTCTTACAGCAAAGGATTTCTTCCTAGTATCCAATCTAAACCCATACTCCATCAGTTTGAAGCCATTCTCCCTTGTTCTATCACTTACATGCCCATGTCAAAAGTCCTTCTCCAGCTCTCTTTTAAGGGCCCTTTAGGTACTGGACAGTGTAGTAAAGTGCCCTAGGAGCCTTCTCTTCCCCAGGCTGAGCAGCCCCAGTTGTCTCAGTCTCTCTTCATGGGACAGGTGCTCCAACCCTCTGATCTTTGTGGCCCTCCTCATGACTAGCTCCATCAGGTCCATGTCCTTATGTTGAGGGCCCCAGAACTGGACACACTACTCCGGTTGAGGCCTCACCAGAGCAGAGTGGAGGAGGATAATCACCTCCCTCAACCTGATGGCCACACTCCACAACAAGGACATGGCTGGCTTTCTGGGATTTAAGTGCACATTGCTGTGTCATGTCAAGCTTCTCATCAACTAACACCCCCAAGTCCTTCTCCTCAGGGCTGCTCTCAATCCATTCTATGCCCAACCTGTATTTGTGGTTTAGATTTCCCCAACCCTTGTGCAGAACCTGATGGGATTTGTGCTTCCAAAAATGATGGCAGCTGTGTTTACAGCAATGTCACAGTCAGAGAGGCTTGGGAGCTAGAGTCACTGTAGCTGATGGTTGGGCAGCCTCACACTACTTCTTTTACTAAAGGATACCCTAGTTGTTAAGCCCTGGGCAGATTTTTAAGGAATCACGTGCTTATATCAAAATAAAGTTGTACCCAAAGGTCAGCAGGAAGAGGTAACTCACTATCAAGCATAATGGAGCTTGCAGCAATCTGCAGGTCTATTTGAACGTGGACTGAAACAGGCTCTAGACATGAAGGAAACAACTTCACAACAGCCCTTTGTCTGAATTTCAGCACAGAATAAGTTATCAGAGCCAGTATTCCTTTGTCATGGATTTATTTTCTTCTTTACTCAACAATTTTTACTCTGCTCAGCGTACTTACCCAACCAGCTGCAAACCTCCCCAGAGTTGCAAACATAGTGATGAGTCAGTCTAATGCAGTCTCCAGCTCTTTCCCTGAAAATCTGGCATGCCTACTGATGCTACAGTATCAAATCAATTTTTGCTCCCTTTCTCCAGCTTCCTTTAGTCCATTTAGCGCTGATTTACTCTCAGAAATTATGTCTCATAAATGTTTTGCAGTGGTGGAGATGATGGAAAAGGGCTGCAGCAGGAATCCAAGGAAGAAGAACAAACGGAAAAGCCCAGACCTGCCCTGTGCCGATGGGTCAGCTCTAATGCTGGGCAAAGGTTGGCAAGGCCTGTGACCCGCAGGCAGCCCCAGCTGCTGGCACTGTCCCGGCCTCCCGAGCTGCTCCCCCAGCAGCTGCCCAGCTGCCATGGCTTAGGGAGCAGCACTTGGCCCCCGGGATCCCTCAGCAGCGTGGGCAGCTCCCGTCCAGCTGTCCCTGTGCCCAGGCAGGGGGGACAGCTGGGGCAGCGGCGCTGGCAATCCCCTCAGCTCCTGCACAGTGGTCCAGGTGCCCCAGGGGGGATTACCCTGCTCCTTCTGCCAGCAGAGCAGGGAGGCAAACCAAGTGTCCCAGTTTGCCATGGACTTCAGTAGAACAGGGAGGGCAGGATCCTCACCAGGAGCTTCTCTGTGCACATATATCTACTGCAGGCAAAAGTAAAACCTGCTCTAAGCTGATATCCAGCAACACTGTCTTGAGCAGCTCTGTGCTGAAGGAGGAGCCACAGGCACACGTGTCATACATATGTCAGAATAAACCTGTGCCCAAGGATCAACAGGATGATAAAACTCATCATCAAGAGAGAAGATGCTAGCAGGTATAACTATACTATTAATACTATAATAAACTATTTGCCACATGGCTTACATTAACATATGTTCAAGAACAGCATCAGTTATCTCCTTTACCACCAGGAGATTTTAAAGGGAAGACACGTTTGTTCCCCCAGTGTGCCTGTGCAATGAACAAGCATACTAGGTCTTGCCGCCATCTGCATATTTAACTGACGGTGGTCAGGCAGAGTGGGAGAGGGGACAAGGAGAGACCGCCAGCCAAAGACGAGGGCAGCACCCAGCCCTCTATCCAGATGTTCTGAGGGGTCCTCAGGGGATCACCTCACAGATTTCTGTCCTTCCACCTCTAACGGGATGAGAAGAGTTTGAGTGTGAGTTTTTAGCTGAACAGCAACTGGAAGTCAAGCTGGGCCATATACAAGACATCTGCAGTTCTCAGAAAGCATCTATGGTCCAAAGCTCTCTGCACAGTAACTTCAACCCTTTAGGGAAGAAAAGCTTTCAATAGAGGTAAATAGACTCTTACTGGTGTTACGTTTCCAAGAGTTAGACTCACAATTATTACAGTCACAGATGAGACTCACAAACATTTCTCATTTTCTGATTTTTTTGTGACTGAGCCCACTGTCATGGTAGGACACAAAAATAGATTGACTCCGTATAGTTGTCAGAAGAGAAAGAAGGCTTTATTTATAATTCCGACAGATTCTTTTATAACATGCTACGCTAAAAACGTCTATTATTGGTCCATGGGGCTGACACTTCTCTCCATCGGTTAACTACCGGGGGACAGTTGTTATGGGAAAGGGAACACTGTTTACTTAACCTGTTTTGAGAAACAGAGAGAGATGTTTTGAAAAGAGAAAACTGTTGACAACTTTCCCTTGAGAAAGGAGCTAGCAATAGTTAGCAAGCTAAAAATTCAGACTCAGAAATGTCAAGCCCACAGCCCACGAACTCCAACACATGATTTTGAGGAAGGAGAGTTGTGCACTGCTTGTTCAAGACCTACCCTAGCCATGGTGCCCAAAATGTCACAGTACTGCACATACTCAGCAGGGCCACTGTTGCCATATTAGACATTAAAACATGTGTTTAACATTTCTAAGTCACTTTGTCCTCATCTGCACTATAATTTTGTTGTACATCATAAATGCAAAATGAGTTTCATTTCTCGTCCCTACACCTTTGGTTTATTGCATTTACATAAAGCTGTCAAACATTTATGAGCATTTTTACACCCTTCTGAAATTAATTTCTTTAACCGCCAAGGAGATGACATTTCTGAGGTAATACTGCTATTTCCCAAACCTATTTTCTGGTGTCTTTGGCCTCACTGAAGTGGCACATTTTTCATTAAACTTAGCAGTTTAATGAAATCGTTAAGGTGACAGTAGTTTGCCATTATAGCTGTTGTAGCAGTGCTGGTAGTGACTTCACCCTTGGGTCATCTGAGGCAATAATTAAGTAAAGTGTCAAGAGATATATAATGACTTAGAAAACTTAGAATTGCCTTGCTGTAAGTACCTTTTCTACTCAGAGAGCATAGAAAGCTGACCTTCATAGCTCTACTCACTTGGAAAAAGAGAGCTACACAGCAGCCATCACAGCCAAAGATGCTAAGGCATCCTGTCTTTCCCCTCCAGTACTCACTGTGAACTGAATCTTTTTTTACTCCCAGCAATATGTTTTCATTCTGATTTTCATCTACTCTAGTGATTAAAGTTGCCTGCTAACCCTGAGGACTCTGCTGATCTCCCTGAATGTCACAACCTCTCATCAGCTTCACAGTCCCTCTCGTGCAGTGGGGGAAGACTGGATGAAAAAACAAATAACCTTGAGGAGCATGGAGCAGTCTGCTAACAATATAAAGTCAGTCAATTTCCTTCCCTCTAGAGCATTTAAAATTATTGGATGAATGAAAACCTTTTCAAGAGATATGAGTCTTATCTTTGAACCAGTGGGCTGTGGATCTGGACATTTTTCAGACAGAAGTCCAAAATCACTTTGCAAGTGAGAGAAAAATAATTTTAAATTCACTACACAAAGTCTCTGAAGAAGGTGGAGCAATACAGAGCTACTGATAGCTCTTCTGAACTGTCTGAACTGGCCACATAAATTACAGGCCAAACTGTCTAGCAATGTGCCTCAAGGTGATCATTTCACATTGGCGTAAAAGGATGCTAATTTTTATCATATTGAAAAAATAACATTTTGCAACGACTATACAAGTTGCACAAGTACAACAAACACAGGGCAATCCAGCAACATTGACAACCCTGCAAAATTTACATAACATAAGCCTGTAGTTCTGGTTGTGAACTTTTTAAAATTATTGCAGTCAATATAAGCTAGGACTGTCACGGTCCGATCTTAAAATTTGCAGGGGTTCATTGCAGAGTTTTTTTTTCTATCAGCATTCCTGACTCATTTATTATTTATTATATTTTGAAACTGCTGAGGATCTCCATTTTTGAATATCGCTTAGAATCTAAGAAGTTCCATGTGCTTCACTGTGACAAGCACAAAAGACAGCTGAGACTGTAAACTCTGCAGGGCTGGAATTGTGCATGCTGTACAACCAGTAAATTACTTTAGGCAAGATCTTGTAATTCATCAGTTTAGTCAGGGCTGATGGCAGGCTTCTGTATTCTTTTATACATAAAACCCCCAAATCCTTATCAGTCTGTAATAGTAATTGTGGAAATCTTTTATTCTGGAAGACGAGGGGTGGTACTATCTCCAACAGAAATTCAGTGGAAAATTGCAGCCAAATGGTTCAGCCATTTCCAAATCCTGCTCTCCTCTTGCCTGCTTGTGTTAGCCCTTCCAGGAATGGTTTGTTTGAACAGCTGCAGTGTCTCCATGCTGTGCTGCAGGGACTTGAAATGTGACTGGTGATAGAGGGAGGAGGTGATAGCCTTAGTTTCCTAGGGCTAAAGCTGTGAAAATGCATTCAGGTTTGGCCACATTATGAACCCTGCAGGTTATTGAAGTGTGTGTGAGGGGAGGAATAGGGAAAACGTGGCACAGTGCTGTTCAGTATCATTACACCTGTGCCACTTCAATCACCCAGTGAATGTCCTGTCCAGTGACTCTGACCTGAATGGGGCAATTGCTGGTTCTGCAGCCACTGCTGACCTTGCTCTGCCTGGGCTACAGGAGCTGCACATAAGCAGGAATTGGATCTGGGAAAAGAGGGGCTGCTGAGAGAAACAGCTGTCTAAGCATAAAATATCTAGAGGGAAGGAAAAGAAGGGGAAAGGGAGGGGAAGGGGAAGGGGAAGGAAAGGGAAAGGATTCATATCTTGCTTGTTGGCTGGCATGTGCATGGCCAGAGAAAAGAAAGGCAAGGGAAAGAGACGTCTTGCCAGATGACCCACTGTTAGTAAAAATAAACATCTGTGGTTACCTGTCGTGACTGGCAGTGCAATGAAAGAGTGCCCTGAGAAGCTGTGCAGCCAGCCAAAGATGTGCATCCAGCCACAGCAACTTGCTCCAGAGCTCACACAAAAGTGGGCACAGTGAGTCCTGCAAGGAGAGTCAAATATAACCTTCCTCATGTCCATAAGTCCTGGAGTAAATGTGCTGGGAGTCTTTAGGACAGCTGGTGTCACCTCCTGTGCAAGTTAACTGCACTGACTGCACCTTTGCTTCTTTCCACCACCACTTAGTGCCGCCTTTGGGGCAGGAGGCCATGTGCTGGTGCCACAAGGTGCTGCAGTGCCCCAAAGTTTTGTGACCATGGTGAGTCACAGATCTGCATTTTCACTCTGCACGGTCAAGGACTTGGGTTTCATGTTCATATCTTCGAACAGAAACCAGACACAACAGTCACAGCTCAGGAATGGCTGTCCTCCACAGGTCTGGTGACATACCTGCTGTGACTAGCGTAGGAGCTTGCTCTTCCTGGAAGGAAAATGAAGAGACTGGAAGGGACTGTGTGTTCCACAGGACCAAACAGATTTCTCCAAGGCTCTCTTCTGCTCTCCTCAAGTCTGGGAAGTGCTAAAGTGCTGGAGGTCACTCCAGATGGCTCCATGTACAGGAGTATGTCACAGAAGTGTAGATGTCTAGGGCTTCTCCAGGGTGCTGCCAGGTGATGGGGGCAAATGTGGTACCTGATAGTGATGTAGGTATTGTGGGGAAGACCTGGGCTCTTCCAGAGGGAAGTCAAAGAAGCAGACATACAACTGCGCTTAACATACAAGTGAGGCAGTGGATTTCACTTAAGCTGGTTTTTGTTTTAGCCATAATTTTACAGCCAGCAAAAGTTTGTTTTAAGACATTAGGGAATATTCAAAACTTGTGAAGATGAGGGTTATTAACATAGATCTTTCAGCTCCATACTTAATAAAAATGGTGGTTCTCTTTTTCTCCTGTGAGTCTTCTCAGTTGCTTCGTCCCCCAAGGCTCTTGCCCTCACTGCCTCGCAGTTTATCTATTCTGTGCTTCAGGCTATTTGATCCCATGCATGCACAGCTCTATGTGTACACATCTATATATGTTATTTATACATCTATATATAGCACACAGCTATATGCATACATATCTATAGACAGAGGAGTCAAGGACACAAAATTTTGGCTCTTACAGAGCTGAAAATGCTTGTGGTGATCCCTGTGCTGCCTGATCCCTGTTTGGACATCTTATATGTCCCTTGCATAAGCTGGGTTGTCACCATGACTGCTCCCTTCAGCTGGACCAGGTACCAGACACAGTGCTACAGGTTGTAGTCTTTAATCAGAAGCTTCAGATTTTTGTATGACTTCCCTTCCCTTCCCTTCCCTTCCCTCTACAAAAACATGGACTATACAAAAGATCTCAGACATCAGAAAGCAGTTAAAGTTCTTATGATTTTTATAAGATCTCATGGACTTGAAACACCTAGTTCATCATATTTCAATGTTTTCCAATGAGCAAAACTAGAAGTGTGTTATTTTATTGGCAGTCCTCAGTTAAAAGAACCTTATTTACTATCTACCAATTACTTGGTAATTTCTTCTGCATTCTTCATTAGTGACACTAAATGCCTGTTATGCTACCTCTTTTGGTAGACTGGTTTAACTCATTTCTTTGGGTCATTACTTTTACTGGTAACCGCTTGTCCAGCTCTGTGTATTTTTTGATTCAAGCTTAATTATTGGTATGGTCAGAAATTAGTAATTTTTGAATGTGTTAATTAATCTAAGATCCCTTCTGCCACCATTTACTTCACATCAGATCTTCTGCATGTTTCCTGCCTTTAACAATTTTCTATGCATATTTTAAGTGGAACTAGATAGTCTCTTCCATGGACATCATGTCTTTTTTTAAAAATGTGCGCATTCTTTCAAAAGGCAGTCACATAAGAGCAAGACTTATTCTGGTGGCTAGAGCGTAGTCTGTCTCCTACTGTTGAGATTAATCCAGCTAATTTATTGCTTCTTATTTACAGTGTAAAAGAGAAAAAGATCTTTTCCCATCAATCTTCTTGGAAGTCTCTGAAATGCCTCTATTTATTGCTCTCAAATGACTGGTTAAATAATATTCAGTCACCTCTGCAGCAACTTCAAATAGAGAATATCCCTGAGGACAGTTAGTAGTCAGCAATGCCTTTCCATTGTATGGGATGCCATAAATGACAAATGACAAGTGAAGACACCATTAAGCTTCATAATTTCTTTAGATGAGTTTGCCTGACACCTGTTTAAATTGAATACCAGCAGTTGCAGAGTGAATACCAATTCTTTGCCACAAGCCTCCACATGGATTTTACAGGGAGAAGAGTATTTTGATTGCACAATTAAAAAATTCCAGAAGAAAAAGCAAATTAGCACTATGCATAAACTGTGAACAATCATTGCATGAAACCAGCCTTAAATGCTCTGCAAATACGCAACCAAAGTAAAGAAGGCACAGTAAAAGCAGCTTTGCGGGATTTCAATGTACCCAGGGACAACCTGCAGGTCTTGGTGCACCACACCAATGCCCAGTGAGATATTTCAGGTCAAAGCCACACTGACCTCATCTGCTCACAAACAAGCTGGTTCCCCTGTCAGATTAAGAGGTCTCTAGTGACAGCACCCTAATTAACTCCAGCTCGTTAGTGTGCAGCAGAAGCGATGGTTTGGTTTCTGGGCAGATGTACATTACCAGGCCCAGCTGTGCTTTTCCCAGTCTGCTCCATATGGTCACTGCTGACCTCTGGCTCAAGGTCACCATTAATTTGGCATTGCCAGTGCAAGGGCTTCTAACCCAATTCAATCAAAACAAGACAGAAATTAGCAATTTAAACTGTGCACTTGGAGAATTTTTGAAATTAGCTAGATAAGTATCATTCTGAATATAATTTACAGACATAAAACTGACCAAAATTTTTGGGACTCCAAAGTCCATACGAGGCCACAAAGAACCACACACTTAAAACAGGCTCACTCCCAAAGTCAAGGTCATCTGACAGATTGCTATCATGATTGAATTTGGTCTGATATCTCAAATATTTATTCTAAATTTAGACACCACTCACATTGCTCAGATGGGCACATACTTTCAGGGAATTCAGTTATTCAACAGCCCATCTCATGTTCAGTGTCCTCAATAGCAACATAATCTGAGGGTTGTACATGTGAGCATAGTTTGATCCCCAAAATCCTCATTGGTAAGAACAAGTATGAAAAGGAGAAAAAAAGCAGAAGCAGAGGTTGGAATTTCGGAGTGGACTTAAAAAAACACTTGCTTTTTCAACAGTCATGAGTTAGCAGAATATTATAAATAACCAAATCCATGCACATTGCCCCCATTCTCTCCCTTGTGATCAGCACAATTAATTAAAACATTTCTAAAGCTGTGCAGCTGGGTAAGTGTATACTGATTGCCTGTGCAGAGCATACAACAGGACAGAGCAAGATCTTACTGCCAGATATAGAACTCCTGCCTGAGGTAGAAGGTCCCTTCCTGAAGAATAGTGGGCTTAAAAGCGTGAAATAAAACCCTCAGGTCTAGTGGTATCAGTCACACTTGTGGTCAGTGCCATCCTTAGGAGTTCTACTGGTTCCCAGTCTTCAGGTTTGCTTGTGTAGCTTTTGTAACAAAAACAGATTAAAGAGATGGTCCATTTGTTTAAAATATTTTCTATTTTTAAATTCCTAGAAGGTAAAATATGTGTCCCTGCTAAGACAACCCTTTCTCTACACATTTACCCTTATATGGCCTTGTTCAAACTGCATTTACCTGCTAAGGCGTCTCCTTCAAGAAGTTTCTGATCTCTGTAGTTCCAGTAAAAGCAGAAAATTTCTCCCTGCAAAATATGTTCCAGATTTGTCTCTCAGGAGCCAAGATTCGACAAAAATGAGCTGCCAGCTGCATGAAAGTTTTATATGTGTAGCAAGAAGAGTAATGGAATGAGAGCAACAGTTTATTTGTAGAAGTAGAAGCAAGCAGTCTAAATAAATGAAGCAACTGATAATTGTTTAGATATTCAGAGGTTCTGTAAATGTTTCATTAAATTGATGGGATCAAATTCATGCTCCCAAATTTCTGCAACGTAGAAATTTATGTGACTAGGCCCTTTAACATATTTCTCTTCAGTGTTTTTTTCCAAGCTTGTGACTTCTAGGTCTCAATTAACTACGGGTCTATGACCTTTGTGAACTTCAGTTTTGAAATTCAGGGAACACAGACCATTTCAACCAGCTATGCCTAGACAGTGTATGGGTTTGTAAAACTTCTGTCATGTACAACTGCAACCATTTCTTGTCCTTCAGTGTTCTTCAGGAGAGCTTAACCTAAAGAAAACACGTAAGTGCCTGCTCAGAAATAGGAATGTCTAGATCCAAAGCAAACCAAAGCTAAGGGCTGGAGACTCACTGCCTTTGACTCTTCCTACATTAAATTTTCTGGTGACCCCAAGTGCAATACTTGTCACCACCATTCAGGGAAAGGTCAGATCCAATGAACTAACACCTTCTACAGCAATTCAGAGCCCATATAAAGTCAGACACTGCCCTTCCATCTCCACTTTTTTCAGATGAAATCTTTTGAGGTGATTTTTTAAGTCCTCTGCCCACAATGTTGACAAAAGTTGGACTGTGTTGCTGGCACTGAGCAGCCAGCAGAAAACAGTAAATAATTCTGTTTAGGAAAGAAAATTGATCCTGAATAGAGCTGTTTGGTTTATCCAGCATGGTTGGGGAAAAGAAGAGAAAAATGCATCCTCTAATCATCTTTCTAGAGTTGCTAGCACAAGCTCAGGTGGTTCAGGCCAGTAATGGGAGTTTCTGTGCAAATAAAGCCAATCCTCAGGAAAGGGTATCTATGTTCTTCTGCCTCTGCCATGGTTAGAATCACATCCTGTGCCATTGCTGCTGGTGCACAGGTCAGAAGGGGAGCAAGTGCTGGATGGGTATGTCCCAATACCTGTATAGTCTTTGTTTCCTTTTTGTTTGGCTTTCAGCTGGGAACTAAACAGTTCACAGAGCTAATGGGTACAAATTCCTTTGCTCTAAATCCAGAGAAAGGAGCTAGAGAATCAAGACCTCACTATCATCTTCATATTCAACCTGTGGTCCCAACTTCGTGCTCTTGGGATCACCTAGGGTCTGAATTCTGTTTATTAGAAAGCCATGGACAACATGAAGACCTTCTTATGGACACCACACTTTCTGAAAATATGTGGAATCACAGGAATATAAAAAGATATTTTATTTTAAGATAGTCCAAACAGTAAACTAGATTACAGAAAAAAAACCCATGAAACAAATCTGAAAGGGCTCCTTTTCCCTCACCTGTTCTGCCTTGTTTTTAAGTCAGTGAGCTCAGAGCAACATTTCTCCAGAAAGACCAGTCTTCCCATACTGATCAGTTAACACCCCAGAAGGTTCCTCTTTTGGTCACATGACAAAACAAATGCCATCATTACAATAAAACTTCCTTGTAAGTCAAGGACGTCTAGAAGTGCACTGACTGCACACTGCAATAGAATGTTGCAAAAGCAGGTGTAGAGGTGACATGTGTTACTGCCAAATGCCAAAGATGAGGCAGAAGGGGTGGCAGGGTGTGTTTGTTGTTCTCCTCTGGAGGGATAAAATGAAGATGATAAAGGTCAAAAGAGGATTCTGAGACTGTAAGAGTCATAGGTCTATTAAGCAATGCATCAAATGTCTAGTTATTGAAATATGAGAAGAACAAAGCACAGTATCAAAATGCCCAGCCTCCTGTATCAGCCTTGTAAATCTAAAATCAAGCAAGATAACTGTTGTGAGAAACTGAGGTAATATGAGAGCCTCATCATTCGTATAAAGATGCGCCTACAAAGTGGAATGAGAAAATTACTTACACTTGCTTGGTCCATTCCCTACTATGAGATACCAGTAGTGAAAAGTGAGGATTGCAAAGGGGATAGGGGAGTTCTATCATTACCCAGTATGGGTTAATTAATCCTTCATGTCACATAAAACGGTGAGGGGAGCTCAAGTGTCTATATTTGCACCAGGCAAAGGCTGTACCTGCCTCTCTACCAACCAGACAGAAAAACATACTCCAATTGCATGTTAAATAACCATTTTCATCCTCTTTATGGACAGGGCTTACAAATTCCTAGAAGTTATACAATAAATGTGATGCCTCCACATCAATATTTCTGCAGCCCTGTTAGCTCTGTAGTTCACACAACACAAAACATAGGAGATTAGACTTTTAACACACAATTTCTATTAGCTGACAAATAATAATCTTTAGCTTTCAAAGCTTTGGCAGGGAGCCATTTAAGAATTATAGGCTGAGCTTTGAAAGAAAACCCGTTTTGAAATTCCATCTTTATTAGTTGAGCTATCATTATTATTCAATTATACTACAAATGTCCAGCTTTGATAATGCAAAATACCACTTCAAACTCTTTTGACAGGATTAGATACAACATCACTTTCTCTATTCAGATCAGTTCTTCAAGATCCCAACATGCCCCAAATCCCCCTGAAACCTACTGACAATGTAAACTGGAGGGGATGAGACCTTCAAGAACAGCACAAAGGATCAGAGAAGCCTTCCTTCCAATTAACAGTGGCAATCATTAATAACAGTCAAAAATTCCATTTCTGCTGTGTTGTTGCTCGGAGAAGGAAAGTCAACAGGACAGACTCACCCTTTTACAGGAATAAAAAAGAATAACAGTTAGAAAAGAGTAATCCCTGATAAAAAAAAAAATGCTGAGGAGGAGAAGAGGTGGGAAGAGAATTGAGAAGGAATCCTGTTTCAGTAATAATGCCTTGTTGATCTTCCCTCCCTCCACCATGTGGTTTCTATTTTCTTGTATTAATCTGTGCTTCCCCTCCCTACATTTTTTCATATGGTTGCCAGTTTGAGGTCAACAAGTACTAAGAAAGAACTGAAAAGAATTTCCAGGATGTTTTTTAAGACTATTAATAACCGTAGCAGCTATTCAAGCAAACAGCACTTCATGTTCATTGTACTCCAGGGCATAAAACCATCACTTGGGAATGCTGATTCAGAGTTTCCTCACATTAAAAGTTGTACAGACAGTCAGGTACAGTGTAGGGTGTTGTAGGCAAGATGTCACTTCCAGTGGGACACTGAAAAATAAGGAGCCAATAGTGTACATATCAATGGGGACATTTTCCAAAGGTGAGAAAACTACAGAGACAGGTCTCATGGGGCATTTTTAAGTGTTGCCACTTACAGTGCTGCACTTCCTAATTTCCCACCATCCCACAGACAGGCATCCTCAAAGCCCTAAGATGTGAAGTGTTGCTCAACAACGTGCAGCAAGACTAAAGTACTTACAAGTGAGATCTGCAGAAGACAGCCAAGCCAGCAGACTGCCAGTCTACAGGGAGAGGAGGCACATCTGGAAACCTGTGATTAGGTTTCATCCGTACTGAGTCATGAAAGCCTGAGCATCATCCCTCAACACAGTGATGGCAGGGGCACTCATCTGAGCCTTGAAGGAGAAAGGCACTGTGAAACCCACAAGGCAGTGAGTAAAGTAAAAAAGATCAGACCCGTGATGTTCAGGGCAATACACCTCAAAATTACACCAAAGCCTTTCATAGGGCAGATTGCCAACCAGATGGTGATCAAACAGGGCAGAATTCTGTGGCTTCATGTGCCCCAGTACACTGCTTTAACAGGTATAATGGACAATTTGTAAAGACACAGTCTCATTCCTAGCTGTTTTCTGTGTAAAGCCTAATGAAGCAGATATGCTCTGAGAATGAATCAGATTAGACAAAAAATAGAAAAAAAAATAAGGCCTGGAACATGAGAGAGGCCATGGAGGAGATGATCTGAGAACCCCCTAGAGGCCCAGGCATGAGACAGCCTGAAGACGCCAGGTGTGGCTGCTCACACACAGATATCTCCGTTTTTGTGTAATCCCCTCTGCTTCCAAGGGGATTAAACATCTGACCTTGAAATACTTAAAACAGGGCCCAAAGCCTATTTTAGATCTGATTTTTATAAATTGGAATATTATGTTTATTTAAAAAAGAAGAGACTAAAACTTGTACAAGAGGAAAAGAAGCACAATGTCAAATTTCAAACTGATACATGAGGGCATAAATCACATGTCTGAAGGGGAATATCTGGGAATTAAGTGATGAGTTCAAACCAAGAGGAATGTGTGTTATATTCTACTCCTCCTGCAGACAGCAGCTTTTGGGCACACAGGGCTTTCCAGCATCTCAAAAAATTATGCAAAATATTTATTTTTTTTTTCCCAAGACTTTGCCTTGTGTTTTCCTTATTGCTTTTGTATTTCGAGGATAAATCAAAAAAGCAAAGGGATACTTAGAAAGGATATTAATTTTCTTTCTTGTCTTCCCTGAAAATGACACAGTTAAGCAGAAGGAAGATTACAGATATTTATGGATTTTTTGTTTGAGATGCAATGTTAGGTCTGATATGTATATAAGCATTAACACACTGATCTGAGTCTCAGAGGTTTCCAGTACTCATTCACAAAGGTAACTAGAGACAAGGAGTGACCCAAACCTGCAGCTGACATAACTAGACCTGAAGGGCGATGAATTGGAGCTCTCCACAGGAAGAAGAATAAATTCCAAAAAATAATGTGCCTAAAGATACAATTGATTGTTCCTTCTCTAAAGCAACTGCAGCCCTTTCTCTTTTTCACTTTTTCTGCCACCTATGGCTCTGTATACATTACACTAACTTATCCCAGCTAAGAGCCTGATCCAAGCAGAGAAACAATGGAGAAATCTGTCTGGTTGATGGCTGTAGAAATAGAAGATGGAATCATAGAATCATTTAGGTTGGAAAAGACCTGTAAGATCATCAAGTCCAGCTGTTAACCCAGCACTGCCAAGTCCACCACTAGACCCAAGCACCACATCTACACGTATTTTAAATACCTCCAGGGAAGGTGACTCCACCACTTCCCTGGGCAGCCTCTTCCAGTGCTTGACAACCATATTGGTGAAGAAAAATTTTTCAATATCCAATCTAAACCTCCCCAGGTACAACATGAAGTCATTTCCTCCTCATATCCCTGGTTACCTTGGAGAAGATACTGATCCCCACCTGGCTACAACCCCCTTTCAGGTAGCTGAGAGTGTGATTGCTTCCCCTGAACCTCCTTTTGTTCCTCAGCTGCTCCTCACAGGAGTTGGAGTGTCTCTGGCCATACTACACCATAAGCAATGCCATGGGGAGCTACTTACTCTTCTATGGAACATCACAGTTATATTTCCTGCCCATTGCCTCAATGACTCACATTTACTAGAATATGTTAATCTCAAGAGTAGCTTTGGTGTTGAGTGCTAAATACATACAATCAGGAAACCTGGTTTGCACCTTTACTCACTCTCCAGCACCAGAATGCTTGGGGCAGAGTCCTGGGGCAGAGCACAGGGAGTAGCTGAGCTGAGGCACTGAGTGTTGCAGAGCTCTCACATCTCAGCAGAAAAGGAGTAGATACTGCACTGCACTGCACTGGGATGGGGATTTCAGTTGCCGGGATTTCCTCCAGGATTATTTATTACCTTGGGCAAGTTATTTAACCAGTGTCCTGAGGGCCCAAATTAAAAGCAAAGCTGTGGTAATCCTTTTCAGCAACTGCACTTCTTGGGCTTTTCTAAACATCCCTGAGGCCAGGGACTTTTTCTCACTAGAGCTTGTTCCAGCCATGATCTATATGTGGAGCTGAATGCCTGTGTGGTTCTTCTCTAATGTACTAGGCAACACAGTCCCACACATAGGAGTGCCCATTCTCCTGTCCTGGTTAACTCTCCTTTATTTCCCTCTGTATCTATGGAATGACTGCTCCAAAGCATTTGCATTTCAGCTGGTCCAACATTCCCAACATTATTTACTTCTGTCACTGGAAATCTAATGGCATTTTTTCCTAGTGCACAGGCATGTTTTCATTAATTGTGGTTAAATTCCAGCTAATGCCATTACATGATCTCTACCTTCACTGGCAATTGCAGGGGAGTTAATATTGCATTTTCACTTCCTGCCTTTAAAAATGAGACAATGGTATTGTTTCAAATTGCTCTGTGTATAGCACATTCCCTCCATAGTTTCAGAAAATCTGGCAAAGCTTGTGAGATATGGTAAAGGTCAACAGAAATCTATTCTCCGTTAGATATCCCTAGAACAGTGTCTGCATTGAAATCTTTGTGGTCAAGCTTTGGGAACTGGTGTGTACATGAGTGTGAGTGTTCAGAGGAAGGCTGGCAAGAGCCATCATGTTCTGGGAGGAGGAAAGGGGCAAAGGGGCACTGGTACTGTTGAAAGGGAGTCTGAAATAGATTTTATATCCTCTGAGCTAAACCAGTAAGAGGAGTCTGGGGGAACATGGCAGACAAATTTTTCTCACCTCTAAAAAGCCAAACATTATTGCAGAGCTGGTTGTAACCCTAAGTCTGGACAGAGCCTGGAATGCTCTTCTCAGAGCTGTAGAGAGACAGTCCCACTTCACCTCCCCCTTAGCACAACGGGGCAATATCCCACTGCCCTTGGAGGAAATGCCTGACCAGTGCCTCTCCTCAGGCTGGATCTCTGCAAAAGCTCAGCCCCCAGCCCCACTGCCAGGAGGCAGAGTAGAATGAAGGTGTTTCTTTGGCAGTCTTGGGGAGCAGAAAGGCCCAAGCACAGTCCTCCTTGAGCAGCACTTTACAAAGCCCACTCACATGAACCCAGATTAGACACCATGTACAGGCATCTTGCCTCGAGTAAATCCACTCCTGGTTATCACAAAAAACTTTTTTTGGGAGGTCATAAGGAGTGGAACAAGTTTTGGTCAAGAGTACCACATTTTCAGATCAAAATCTTGCATTTATATCCTGAGTAGATTAGATTAGGATTCAAAAGGATGTGGATCTGCAGTGAGGATGACATTTCCTGTTGTTTTTTCTAGCACTTTTCACGGCAGAAGTTGGACACATGTGGTAGATGGGTTTCCTGAAGGCACGATATAATCTTTGCCATACAGATGAAGGAGTTAAGATGCCTAACACCAGAGCCAGAATGATGCTTCATTTCTGTCATCCTTGATGGCTAATCATGTCTGCAGCTTGTGGACTCAGATAGGTACCAGTCCCTGAGCTGGCTGGATTTACAGCTGCAATTAATTTTATTTTAAGCAGGTGATGGCTCCTTCTGTTCCACTGACTTTTCATTCCCAGTTTTTGGAAGCTCACAGTGGTATTTTATGTTAATTGGACTCTGCTTCCTCAGATTCTCACACAAGCATTTAGCACAAAGTACAGACTGCTCTTTCCTCAGCCATCTGGCAAACTGAAATCAACAATTTTCAAAAAATCATACATCTGAAAATAATGTTAATGTCTTCTAACCCCCTTATATCTACTGAACAAATCAACAGAGAAGTTGGAATATGGAGAATGGGATGTAGGTAGAGCACACCATTCATCTTGTCCTTCATCATCCTTAAACAATTGGACTAAGGCTGCAAGATAATGAACACAAATCCACCCTCTCCTAGAAAGCCAATACCTCCTGCAGCCCAGCATCTGCTACACAAAAGATCAGGCATGGAAACTGGTTTTTTTTTGATGGATTTATGCTGCCAAATAGAAATAGACATGTATCTTTAAATATACACATGCATGCACACACCTATGCCTGGGATGTGGATCAATTTTTGTTGCCACATTACATCCTACTTGCATGGTAATAAAGCCTTTCTAGCTAAAATAATTTGTAAGGTCCATAGTCAACACCTGACAGGGCTGGATAGCCTGTCTTGGTGATGTAACAGACTCCAGTTTGCTGGAAGACAGGCTTGTGAAATGATTTCTTCTTCTGTGTGACACAGCAACCTGAAGAAAAAGAGAATATAATTTGAGCTTCCTGGAGCCCCCCAGTCATCCCAATGCACAGTGACACAGGAAGAGGAAGCCACTGCTGTGCTTAACGCCAGTGGCAGTCCAAGAGGTAAACAAAACCACACTTGGCATTCAAGGCACCCACCTCAAAAGGATGTATATGATATGCACAAAATAAACCTGCACTGTACCTGTGTTTGTGCTTTTCACATTTACCTGCATAACATGATCCTTGTAGTTCACCAATGTCATCTGTGAGTCTATCAGGAATTCTGCTTTTGCAGGACTTTTTCAAGGAGGGATACCCATATAAAACCTTTAATGGAACAGTCACAGTAGCACTGAATGAAGAGGTCTAAGAAACTGCAAGAGCAAGCGAATTGACATTTGGTAGAATTTTTGTCATCCTAGACCAGTTTCTAAATGAAAGACCTTATTCACATGGAGGATTGTTGGGGTGGAAATATATGAAAATTCTATTTGATCCTCTTTCCTATGAAGAAATTATTTTTAAATTTGTTAAATTTAAACAAACATTTTTCAAACAATTTTCCGAGCACAGCTTTTCTAAAAAACCTACTACAAAATTGATGCTTCATATTGTTATTCACAATATGTGGCACTTTTTCCATTGCATTAATTCTGCCAGCAAAACCCCCAAACAGTTATATGCACAGCAGCAAGTACCTCACTTTTACCCAGTCTGTGACACAATATCTATATATTTATCCCACAATTTGTGTATGAAGTCATCCTAAAGGCTCATGAACCAGCAACTAGAGACAGCAGTTTCTGCATTTCCGACTTCCATTCCCTGCTCTTTGAATGTGTGAAACTGCCACAACATGCTGGCTGGAGAACACAATCTCCAAAACAAATCTGAAGGGTTAAATTCCCACTGAAGATGGTGGGTGTTTCAGTGTGCTGGGGACATACTGGTACCTCTCCATTATCACTGTACCCCTTATTTGGTAACAATAACACAACCATTGAAAGGAAACAACACCCTCTTTGTCAACATGACTTTGCTTTTAGGTTTTCATAGCTGAAAAAATGCTGGGCAAAATTGATCTCAGAGGAGGATGTCATCGCTGTCCAGCCAGCAAGGATAAATTATCATCAGCTTTCAAAAGCAGCGGTCTATCTTTCCAGTGCTGGGAGCCAAGCAGATGGATGCCTGGATGGTCGGTGTGGGGGTAGCCATAGTAACCACCATCCTGTGAAGCTCCTGCTCACATCTCTGCTGGGGAATAAAGCCAAGGCTCGCCGCTGGGGAGCTGATATCCGGTCAGACCTTAGCCTCTCAGCTCCAGCTGGGGTTTCCATTTCTCTGCAGCAATTTTCTAATCTCACCTTCTGTATCTTCACTTTATGGATTATGAGTAAAATTCAGTCCCAGGGGAAGATGCCTTGATCAAGCAGCTTCCCAGCTTCTGCAGCCCATGTCATGGGTGGATGTATTGGTGCCTTTTACCCTCTGCTGGGTGCAGGAAGCCCCTCAGCCTCCCCTGAGCCAGGCAAACCACTCTCCTGAACTCACCTGGAGTACTGCATGGCCCATGAAGAGACCTTAGGGTTGACCCAGATTCCAGGCTGGGTGTAGCCTGTAAGGGTTTGTATTGGTTTGGCATGAATGGTAAAAGCCAATTAATGATCTGCTTTAAAACTGACAGCCAGGTTGGCCAGTTGGATACAAGCGTACACCCCTGGGACACAGGGGTTAAATACAGGTGGGATTTGGGGAAAGGTCTCTTTCTGCCACGGGCTTGCCGTGAGGTAACATCGAGGGGGGGTGAGGAGCAGGACCGGGCTCAGGCCCTGCCACCCCCAGGGCCGGGCTGGGGCGGCCGTGCCGGGGCTGGCCCTGGCTGGAGCCGAGCCAGACCCTGAGCCCAGCAGACGCCGTCAGAGAAAGGGGAGCCACGGCTACTGACATCCAGCCGATCCTACGGCCTGCACCACACCGCCAGCGGAGGGAGATGGTCCCCACCCCAGCCCCTGGGTCCCTGGAGAGCAGCACCAAGCCCAGGCCGGGCCAAACCCACCCCATGAGACCGAGGGGTGGAGGGGAGAGAAGATCCGGGCCGCCGTTTCTGAGCTTTTCTGCACCTCGTGGATTTGAGGCTTTCACAGATACCACGGCAGAGATCACGTCCTTTTTTGTAGAGCTGTGCATCTTTAAAAGATGAAACTCCATGAGTAAGTCCACGGCCCATATGTAGTCATGGGAAAGGCTACGTTTTGGGAGGCCACAACTGTAGTTCCTTAGGTGGGCTGCCCTTGTGGGAGCTGGAAACCACAGACAGACTGTGTCTCTTGTAGAAAGTTACCAGAACAAAATCAGGAGGGACTTTTCTCTCTCAAAGACTGAATGAAAGACTATTTTATAAGTGGTACTGACCTAGAGTTCTGATTTTCTGTCTCTTTACATTGTTTTGTGGAAAAGTAAACTGTTGTTAGGGGGGAGGGGAGTGCTTTTAAAAAGGTTTCATGGAGTTTTTTTATTCTCCCTTGAGTGTGTGTTAATAAATCTAACTGTTTCTGTCTTTAAGTTAAGCCTGTTTTACCTTTCTTCTAATGCTATTCCATAGTGGAAAAATAGACCACCACAGTAAAATTAACAAATTCGGCGAATGTGAAACCACTACATCTTTTGGTGTTTCCGCCCGGTTGTGAACTTTAACCCATCACAGGGTTCATCAAGAAGCACATAGCCACAATCAGCTTTGTGCTGTGCTGGCTCCTAAGGGAATTAGCTGGAGGGTGCTCTCAGGCAAATACCACCCTGGCTCATTGGAGGGGATAACAGACCTGAAAGGAGAAGACTGCTCCGCCAATGAGCCATGGTGTTATCCTCTCTCATTGTCACTCAAGGTTTTATCATCCCTTTCATTAAGGGCAGAAGTCTCTTCTCAGAGCAAAATGACACCTGAGTGATACCTGAGGCAACTCATCCAACTGCCCTGGAAGCATTCAGAACGTGCTTGATGAAAAGGAAATATAATCACTTGTATTAAGCTGGAAAAGCAAAGCCTGCTCCTATTTTGGAATCATGGAACAGTTGAAACTGGAACTAGCCTCTGTAGATAGTCTAGTCCCACCCCTTCATCCTTCTCTGTAGCCTGTACTTCATCACTGAAGGCAGCGTTGAAATCCTTGCTGAAGTCAAGATAAACAATGTACTGCTCCCTGCTCATGCACGATGCCAGTCAATGTACTGCAGAAGGCTACTGGGTTGGTCAGACATGATTTTCACTTCATAAATCCACACTTATTGCTCCCAGCCACCTTCTCATCCTCCACACATTTTGAAGTAGTTCCCAGAGTGATTTACTGCATCACCATCCCAAAGATCTAGGCAAGGCTGACTGGCTTGTCACTCCCTGCATCCACCTTCTTGCCCTTCTTGAAGAAAGCAGGACATATGCTTTATTTTGTTTCTCAGAAATCTCCCCTAGCTGATGTGACCCTCCAAAGACAATTAAGAGTGGCCTCACAACAACAGTGTCAGCTCTGGCCTTCATCTGTCAGGTTTCATAGGCTTCTGTGTGTCCAGTTGGTTTAAATGTTCCCTGTCCTGATCTTCCTCCACCAAGGTACGTCTTTCCTGTGGTTTTAGGAACCTGGATTTCCTGAAGGCAAATCTTATCCATGAAAAACAAGAGAGTGAGTATATGAAGACCTGTGTGTCTGCAGCCTCCTACTGCAAACTTGCTTGAATCAATGTGTATTTGCTTTGTCTGAAGATATTCTGAAAACCAGAGCTAAGTCATAATCATAAGAAGTGACTGCCAGCTACTACTGGTGACCTGATCTACCTTCAGGAGGTTAATTGGCACAGCAGTCAGCTGGAGTCTGTCAGTGTCATTTTCTGCAGTTTCACTCTTCAAACAGTCTTTGGACCTTAGCCAAAACAAAATCAAACTACTTCCAGTTCAGTTTTGGGAACTGAACTGGAAAACTGAAGCAGAAAAAAAGATGATGAGCGACGAAACTAAATATCCTCTCCCTATACAGATAGTCATTGTAGACCTTGATTAGGTTTTGTTGTAAGAATTTGTTAATTTTAAAGCTTGGTGACAATGAGTAGATTAGGTTAGACAGCCTGTTTTGAGCAGACTAATACAAGTTTTTCCAGCACACAACTCCAAACACCATTGACTTCATTAGCATGCACTGAAAGGGCACCCATAAATTACTGAATGTATTAGTCCCCTCCTTCCTTCTCAGCCTTGTGAAGATTCGGAATTGGCTAAAACCTGCCAGTTTTATGAGTGGAAGACAGCAGGTAAAGGGAATTGGCAACCACCCATCATTACCTCACAGCAAGAAGAGCAGGGGCCATGGAACCCTGCTCACCTGCCAGCGCTGCAGCTATATGCAGCCCTCCTGCTGCCAACACAGGGACCCTGCCGCATGTTGTCCCTCCTCTTTTCATTAAATAAAAATGAAACGTTAAATTTATTTGTGCGTTTACTTTCCAAGGCATGCATCTGAAATAAAATCCCCTCACTTTAGTGGAATGGCTTCTTCTGCCTTACTCTTAATTTCTCCTTTCTCCCCTGTCGTCTGAGGCTTGCAAAATTACATTTGTGAAGCACAGAGGTGTTAAGCAAGGAGCACTGAGAAAAGAAAAGCTTACAAACAAATTAATAGTTCTGCATTCATAGCAGGGTTTGAATAATGGTTCCTAGAACCACATGCTATGAAAGGAGGAGAAAACCAAATATTGAACAGATGATCATTAGAAAAGCACCAGCCATTCCAAGTCCTGAAAGACTCAGGAGTTCTGTGGGGGGAAAACACTGTGTGACCATGTTATTAAAGGCTCGATAGAAGTGTCACAGGGGACTGCAGCAAGGCTACCCTGGCTTTGCAAGCCTGGCACTCCTAAAATACCACAACCTGTCATTTTCTGGGGTCAAGAAACAGGATTCCAGGCCCCCTAGGACACAAATTGTGCTGTGCACATTCCAAGGAGGAGCTGAGAGCTCAAAAGCAGGGACCTCTGCCACTTGAGCCAACAGGAGAGCTGGCAGCAGCATTTGATATCCTCTCTCTTGTACACAGAGTTGGGGTAAGATGCTTTGTGCTGGCACATACCTGGGCTCCTCTGGCATTTGCCAGCAGTAAAAAGGACCCTGAAGTGCCAGACACCAGTGTGACTCCCTGGGTGTTTTGGTGAGGCCAGTAGTGTGTTTCCACGTGCCTTACCTGCACAAGTATACAATTCTGCCAGAATGTTTTAACACATGTGAAATAATACATTCTTCTCTGGCTCCATTTTAGAAAACAGTGGAAGTACTTTGGCAGCAAGTTTGGAATGAAAAATCAGCTTTACACAGACACTCCAAAGGAAATATTTAATGTCTAATGGGTTTATCTGGCACAGCCATCAGCAATTTACAAGAGAGGTGCAGAACAGAAGCATTGAGCAAACCAGCCCTGCCCTAAAATACTGATTTTCAGATTGAGATGCCGTGATTTTATTGCTGTTTTTGTGGAATATAGGTGCTTAGAGGGCATGACTGATCTCCAGATGGGTTGGAGAAGGAAGAACAATTGCTGTTGGATTGTAATCAGTCCCAAATCTTTCTGCAGAGAAACACTGGAAGAGAAGGCATTTTTGCATTCTAGTGAGGTGTAAAACTACCACAAACATGGACCAGTGGGACTGGCTTTCTGAGCCTGTAGTTATCCTGCAACAATTTTGACTCTGCTTAATGGAAAATGAGTGTTGTAAGCTAATGAAGGCAAAATTCGAAAGCATCCACTGGGAAACTCCCAGGAATTAAAAAACCCATGAAACTTCTGTTATTTTCTGGGTTAATTTTACTCCTTAAAGCTCCACACCACACTTCTCAAGCTATACAAACCACCAGCACCTCTGTCGCACCTAACCCCATCTTCTGTGGCTTCAGTGATAACTTTTAGCCTACAGCATGAGTGGGGGAAGGTATGAAGCCACCTTTCTGCAGAGGTGAGGAAAAGGAAAACCATTCTTTGGAAATTTCCCCTCTCCAGCATGTGACATTTACTTCCCTTTTTCCCATGTCTCTCCAGGAGGCACTCCTGTGGCTCTAGGGGAGCCAATTCTTGCTGTAGCACTGCACTTATCTTGCCTCCTCAACTTGGTTGTCCACTCTGAGCCTAAGCCTTGGCTTCCGTGGCTCTCCTCTGAGTCACCCTCACAGCACTGGCACCTTTTGTCGAAGGCAACAAACTTAATGCAGAAATGTCTGGGTTGGTTTTTTTTTCTTCCTTTTGCCTTCTCTCTTCCCTTTTGCTTCCTTTCTCAGCATGAGTGATGAACCTCTAGAGGTGTTCTGTGCCTACAGATTTCCTGTGTGACTAGCTTTAATGTAAGGCAGTAAATACTGCAGGTCTGTCTACCAGGAATAATAAGTAGCTCTGTGTGTGTATATATAGATATATACACACTAATATAATTATACGTGTTATAGAAAGGAAGCACAATGTAAGTACACATAATTACAAGTAGGTAAATGTAATGGAACAGTTTGAACCTAGTGGAAAATTTCTTTTTAAAAAAACGTTAAGTTTCCAGGTTTCACTGATGCATTGAGCATCTGCAAAAACAGCCAAGTGCTCATTTTAATAGCAAAGTTAAATACCACAGACTTCCTATTCGATTCAAATAACTGTATGAAAGAGTTTCCCCAAGATAAGGGTATTTGCTTTCGGAAACCAAAGCCTCTGTTTGCCTGGGATGCTTGTGCCGATGCTTTCCCCTGGGCCGCTGACGCCGCAGCCCCGGGGGAAGCAGAGGGCAGACAGTGCTCCCAGGCACAGCTTTGATCTGTGCCCACCAGCCCCTCCAAAATCACGTGCACTTAGCTTCTGTGGGGAGGGAGGATGTTCTGAGAGCCCCACGGAGACCAGGGTGTTTCCACAAGCCCACTGCACCCTCTGAGAGCCAGGGGTCTCTCTTTGCAGGCATGCAGAGCGGTGCAGTGGCAGAGCGGTGCAGCCACTGGGAGCTGCACTCTCAGGGTGAGGGACTTCCAGAGACACGCAGTATTTCATTGACACCTCACAAACTGTGCCGTCACGCATTTATCTTTGCACCAGCACACGATTTACCTTAGCCATGCTCAGTAACTAATGAAAGACAAACCATACAAAAAACATGTGTCTCAGGCACAGACTCCATTGGGCCAAGGTGCCCACGAGTGTGCAGCAGCTCAACTCTATTTATGTCAGGTGAGAATAAAATGCAGTAATTAGCCATATGCCTCCAATGTAGCATGAAAAAAAAAATTGTCCAAGTTTTGAATAAATCACTTCTAAGTACAAGTACGTGTGGGAAATAAATATGTTTTGGCATTTTTTCTGGAGTCCTCAAGCAAGAGGATGAATATCCATGCTACGGTATAAAAAAACCCACCATTTTTCCCATTATTACCAAACTCTCAGCTTCTGGGACCCAAAATCAAGTTCCTTTTGAAAGTGAAAGAGAACGTGAACTGCCCACTGCTTCACAGACATTTACACCTGGATTTTTCTTCCCTTTAAAAGAGATGTACGAGGAATATTCCAAGGACAGGATACGGAGGTGCATCCTTCAAACCACACACTACTCAGAATTGCGAGTGGTGCTGGCCTTATTTTGTTACTGCAGCTTTGCATCACCAAGGCAGCTGGGCACAGTCTTAGGATGGGGTATTAAATAGAAAACTCACTCACATTTGACTGGAACACTTTGCTCCAATCTCATGCTGCCATCCCTTTGAGGTACAAGCTGGCTTCCAGGGAGTTGCCCTTATTTATATCAGATCTCCATTTTGTCCTGTAGAGGATGAGAACATGCAGTTTTAAACAGTGATCATTGAAAGGATAGAGGCATTGCCATAATTCTGCTTGGTACATGGCCAGAAGGGAAAATTCAACCAAGCTGCAGTTGCTATTTGCCTTCCCTTCAGCCCCTATACAACTACCAACTCCCTGAGCACAAGTAACATTTAAGTGATTAGTACCATCTCGCTTCCACCTTGCCACACTTGCACACCCCTCATATGCTGGATAAATGGCAAGATGGGGAGGACTCTATGGCTGCCCATGCCACCATCTTCATGTCATCTTGGAATGAAGAGATGTTCTCTGAAATTTTCAGGCAAATTCACTATTTGTAACTTAATTTCCCCTTTCTTGCTCCAACTACCCCCCCCGCCCCCCAAAACATGCACCATTTTCAAGCCAGCGGCCAACATGAATGCAGCCTATTCATACCACCTGTTTCTCAGGTAAGAAAGCAAATTCGGCTTATCTGCCTGACTCCTGACCTGCTGAAGTTGATTGCAGTGCTTGCTAACCCAAAGCCTGACCCTGTTGCACTCCCCAGCATAATTTCCACCATCTTCAAAGAGACCCCAGGACTGGTGCAATGACTCCTGCGGGCTTGGCACCAGGCTTTAAATCACTGTTCAAAGTCACTTGAGAAGCTGTCGGCAGTCAGAAATGAGTCATTAGTATGCTGCCAACACAGTATTCAGTGACAAAACCCAGCTGCCGCTGTAGTCAAGAATGCAGTTTCTTTAGCACTACTGTAAGTCTTATTAGCATAGAAATCAAGTGTATGTATGTAATTGAATTTCTTTGTCACATCCTACTATGAGATTTTCCATCAATCTTGATTGTTACTAAATTTGAACTAACAGCCCATATTTGCACTTAAGCAACATCTGAGAGAGGACTACACAAAGAAAGACTTTCCTAAGTCAACACATCCTAGAAAACAGCAGCTGTGCAAAGGCAGAGGCAAGCAATATTTCATTTTCCTCCCCATAGCACTCTATCTCTTGGCACCTCTGCTTTAAATCTGGGTTCTGCTGGCAGCTTTGCATTTTCTCTCAGTAGAAAAGAGCTGCAATGCAGCCGGTGCAAGAGCAGGGGCTGTCCCCAGCAGGAGAATCTGACTGCAGGATCTGTCAGGATGTCGTTGTGCTGGTTATTGTTGATTAGGGAGTGAGATAGTGCTGTAGGTAAAGCTCATTTTAGGTCACTGGTAAGCTCAGCTCCTGGAAAAAAAAGAAGTAATAAAGACAAGAGGGGAACAGCAGAAGTGCTGAGGAGCATAATTTCCAGGCTGATGTAGAAATAGCTGTTGAGAGGCAAAATGAGTCTCAGAAACAGACACATGGGTTGTCTCTGCAGGTTTGGGGTGTGCTAGGGATAGGTAAAGACTGATTAATCCTGGATTGAGAATGCAGCTACCATCACTGTGGCTGACTTTTCAGTGGTTAGTTCTCAAGGGACTACATTAATCCAGTTAAATCACCTAGCCATATTTTCCTATGTTTTCCAAGCATAACTGTGGTCTAAACCACAGACACCTGATGAAGTGGAAAAAAGGATGGTGAGTGAGGAAGTTACATATCCTCTCTCTGTACAGATGGCCATTGTAGACCTTGATTAGGTTTTGTTGCTAATGACTGTATAGTGTACAAACCCCTCCAGCTTTGCTACTACAACAACACTTCTCCAAGGCCACTGTCCCAAGCAATCTACAAAGTCATCAGCCCTTGTCCATAAACTCAAGAAACCCAGGCAGCCTAGTACTGAAGTTGGGCCAGAACCAGGGCACAAGTTGTATCCAAGGACCAAAGGTAGAGTCACTCTGCAGAATTTCACAGTTCATTCTATCGCAAGATTCTAACATGAACCAATTTCCCCTGAGATGGCCACAGATTTTCAGGGAATATGACTGTTACTCCTACAGCTCTCAGGACCTTTGTAAAGCAGGATTTTACTCCTGGTTGTTGTTGTCAGGTTGTTGGCTTTTTATGATGGTAACTGCAACTAAATAGAGAAAACAGGGGCAGAATAACTTTTAATACTGGATGCTCTGTAAGTGGCAAATCATAGTCAGATTTTTCCCAATATGTTGCAATGCCATATGGTATTAGTATTGTGAAACTGATATCACCGACTGATGGGATTGGGCAGACACAGAGTTCACTTCGGGGTCCAGAAGTCCCCATTGAATTTCTTCACAAGAAATAAGCCCCAAGATCAGGTGTCTTCTAAATCAGTCAGAAGGAGGGAGTGAGCTCCTTTCTCCCCTGCCACAGTATAACAAAAACGTCGAGGAACAGCTAACTCCCACCATAAACCATGATCCTAAGCCTTGTCTTCCACCGGTAGCCCTGGAATGTGACCAGCTGGATGTTCCTTTTAGGGAATCATGAAGAAGGAAGGGAGTGGGTAATCTGTATGTGCAGAGCATTGGTTTTTCTCTGTAGTATTCATCCATGCTGCTGATTAATTACTTCACTTTGGTCAAATTGTGTCACTGTGTCTCCCTTTGGATTGCTATAAAACCGACTTTTGCTCCAGGCTGGATTTACCATTATTTAAATTTTTTTCACTTTCACTCCTAGGAATTTGTTTTGCTATTGTGATTTCAGTTATTGTGAGCTTATCCCTTTTCAATTTTACACAAAATTTCAGATGTAGAAGGTAATAATTTCGGCAAACATAAGGATTTCAGAGAAAGGAAACAGTGATCTGATGGTTACTGCAAGGCTCTATCAGTCAGGCTGGGAGACCTCCCACACTACCCTGTGGCTTCCTTTGCCTTCCTGGCTCAACAATGCCAAGCAGGTGCCAGCCTACCCTCTACAAAGAAGGGTGAATTTTGGAGGCATGAGGTAACTTCAGTTAGTACTTGTAGAATGTTCTCTGCAACAAAACCTTACCTCTACAGGAGCATGATCCCAGCCCTGGCCTTGAGTTGGTGTTTTTGGCATCAAGTGATATAAAATGGGGATTCCTCTGACATCCCCATTTGTCAGATCCTGTTGCAGACACTAAGTATCCCCAGGGGCCTGGAATGAATTTGCTTCAGCACAACACTTAGTACTAGCTAATATCACTGCCAACCTCTCTTGGGGAGTTTTTTTCTTTTTTGGTTAGTTTGCTAATTTAGTAAATATTTAGAAATCCATGTTCCAATAAAACTGCAACACTGGATGCCACTCCCTTTTGTTCAACATTATTTACAGGAATAGGCACAGTTATATCAAGGTTTCTGGTTAATACTCACTGGGCTAAATGCAAGAGACCCTAAAAGGGGTAAAAACAGGGTGGGAGGAAAAACGGGAATTTGTTACAGCAGTTCAACAATGCCTTGAGGTCGGTGTAGCTGAAGCTATAACAGAAAACTTGTTTCCAAAAAAAACCCAGAAATAATTCAGAAACAAGGCAGGGAAAAGGAAGGTTCAAGACAGCATATCAAATGTGAACATTCAAAGGGGGACAGAAAGATGAGAAGAGGGCGCCTCTAGCACGTGGCACAGAAAGCCAGGTTGTGCATGGTTGTAGGGAGACCTCTCCCAGGAACATGACACCTTATGGAAGTGCTTCTGCTGAATGCAGGCCCCTGGTTTTCCTACCCACAGGTGCTTCTTCTGCTGCACCCCCATTTCTGTTCCCACTGGTTTGCCCCTAACCCACAAGGGGCTGGTGTCCCTGCCCTGGGCCTTTATATCCAAGGGAGTCAGCAAACCATGGGAGCAGCCACCCACTGAGCAGAGGTCTCCAGAACAAAGCAAACGTAGCTGACACCAGACAGTCCAGGTCCAAAGTCCAGACTATTTTAGGAGGAAATTCCAAATTCCCAGCAATCTTTATCAAGCCTGAATATTAGAGAAGCCAGAATACAACACAAAATGTCAACAAGGAATTGTGGTGCCTCGAGGAAACAAAAGGCACCTGGTGGCAACAGGCATTCTGGGCTTAGCTTCTGATTACCCATCCCAGGAACTTGCTGGTTGTCACTGCTGCATGGCTTTTTCTCCCAGGAATGAAAAAAAAAATCCAGGAAGGCTTCCCAGTCCTTGCAGCTGCTGTGACTCTGCTGTGAGAAACACCCACGGTGGATGGTTAAAAATGGGTTCAGCTGTGTCCATAGGACAATTCTTCAGCCAGCCCACAGGCAGGCAGTTGCCCCCCAAGTGCCCAGGCAGAGGTCAGCAACTGTACAACCTGAAATTACTTTAATTGTAGGACAATCATTTTCTAGTGTATTGGATATCTACCTATTTTAGACAGGACCAACCCCAGAGAGTCCGCTCCACTTTAAAAGGAAGGCTAATAGCATGGTTTTCAAAGCACAGACTTCTTTGAGTCAGTTTATCGAGATGATTCTTTACAGCAGCATAATTTACCTTCTCACAGTGCAGGTCAAAGCATGAGACTCTTGTCTTGTGGAAGGATTTCCTCCTGGGTAATGGACTAGAGAGGCAATTCTGTGGGGAGACATTACTGTGTTTTAAGTCCCCCTTTAACCTGCCTTCACCACCAGTCCAGGCAGGACAAAGAGCAAAGGGATGGAAGTCCAGCTCTTCCACACAGTGTTACACTGCATCCCCAACATGAGTACTCCAAGGGAATCCCCAGGACAAACCCACTGCAGCTCTCCAAAGGAATTAGAAGTAATTCTCCTCTCTTCTGTCAAGAGTGTTGGGATAGTCCATAGGATTTGTCTCTCTGTAGATGCATCTGTGGAAGCTGTATGTAGTCCTGAACATTACTGAGGGGTCTGCTCTTCTTTCACGGTGCAAGAATCTCAAAATATGAAAGGAGCCCTCCATCCTAAGGATGCCTAACAACATCTCTTCATAGGCTTCTTCCCCTTAACATTTCCCATCAGGTTTCAAATCTTTGCATTCTTCCCCTCTTGAAAATTACAGTTTAGTAAGATTTAAACTCTTCCACCATGGCCGAATAGGTGTCTCCTTTGAAGAAGGCTGCCTTTGAAGCAGACAGAGAAAGGATGCTCTAGGATGCACTACATGTCTTTAGCTGCTCTGAAAAGTGAAAGTAAAGCATGAAAGACCCCTGTCACATGCCACCAGACTATATTTGAAAGGAGCACCAGGTATGCCATATTCAATAATGTAATTTGTGTGAGGCCTGGTACACCATCTCAATGTACATTACAACGTGTGCAGCAAAATAACATGGAAAGCTGAAACGCATTAGGACAGCGCCTGTACCTGAATCTGCTGATTCAACTCTCAAAGCTGCATTTAGCAGCTGTACTCTTTGAGCCCTGCAGATGTCTATTTTAATAATCTGTCTTAAAATATCAGCTGGTTTTATGCCCTATTCAGAGGCTTACCATCCCTCACAGAGGCTGAGTTGATTTCTCCAGGCACCGCCATCCAATCAAAATTGCAAACAGGCAGGAAAGAGAGAATATAAGAGCAAGTTGCTTTTGTTTGTAGTTATTTCCGCACATCTTGTACATCTTGCAGCCGAAACACCTTGGGAAGGCATAGCTGCAGAGACTGAGCCTGCCATCTGGATGAGACCAGAGGGACTCTTTCATTGGAGATCTGAAACTTGGTCAATTGAGGCAAAATGCCCATCGAAAGCAGAGATTCAAGTCAGCAGAGACATCCCTTATCCAAGACTTCCTCCCTCTATTCTGACTTGCTGGCTAGGAAACATGGCACTGAATAGCTGAGAAGCTGTTCCTTTTTGTGGTAAAACATCCTGCCACAAAACAGGCCAAGGATCCTTCCTAAGCCACAGTCACAGCATCAGCTCACCAGTTTCTGCACTGCCCTTTTAGGCTACTTTTTAGCAAAAAGTAACAAAAAGAAATTCATAATATTGTTCCTCTCTTGAAGGCTCTTCTCCCTCTCACTGCTGTTCTGACTCACACACTGACCATCCAAGGTCTGCCATGCTCATGTAGTGTTAGTATTTTAACTACCCTCAATGCACCTGCCATTTGTGCAGACACGAGCCTAGGATCACCTGTAACTTGTTAATTATTATAATTATGGTAATTCAGGATATATTACAGAGCTCACTGTTAATAGGAGCTTCCATAAACACTTTCAGTCAAAGCGGCCAAGGCCAGATTCCATACACAACTCTTCCTGACTTCCAAAGGACAATGAGTGTGAGGTGCAGGATCTCATGGCCCTCTGTCCTACACTCTCAACCATGGAGCTTTCCTCATCCATGGCCCATGTCTATTACTTATCATCATGAAGCCAAGACCTTTAGCATGTCTCCCTGTGGCTGTAATAAGGAGAAAACACCTGGGAGGAAAGGAGATTGTAGCGAGTTGGGCATGAGTCTCTTCTCCAGCCTCAAGTTACACTAGGGGAGGTGCAGATTGGATATTAGGAAAAAATTCTTTGCAGAAAGGGCTGTTAAGCATTGGAACAGGCTTCTGAGGGAAGTAGTTGAGTCATTATACCCAGAAATATTTATAAGATATGTAAATGTGGTACCTGGAGACATGGTTTTCTGGTGGACTTGGCAGTGCTGGGCTACCTGTTGGACTCTGTGATCTTAGAGATCTTTTCCAACCTAAACAATTCTATGAATCTGTTATTCTAAGAGGTGAAAATGCTGTCTGGGAGTGTGGGACACAGCCCAGCATCTAGAGGTGGGAAAGGCATGAATGGCTTGCAGACTGGTGGCCCAATCTAACAACCATAAGAAGAAGCTACTCTTGGGCCTCTGACATAAGCCTGTTTTGCACTTGTCCTGGCCAGACCCGATGCCTATCTTTCATATTGCGAGAGTGGGTGAGGTGGCTGCAACCCTCGTGCCACAGTCTGCCCAAGGAGGCAGTCAGCCCTGCTCCCCAGGGCAGCAGCTGCAGGTGAGGCCAGGTGAATCATTTGCTTGACTCACAGTGGTCTTTTTGCTACAATTACAGCCTTCAGGATGGAGTTGAGGCTCTTCCCCTGGTCAGCCAGCCTTTGCAGACACCAAGCCAGACCTTTGTTAGGCACCTGTGTTTGGAATGATGGGAGGAGGCTTGCCCTCCGGAGACAACAGCCTCTCATCACAGCAAAACAGCTTGAGTGAGTTATGGTTTCTCATGTGGTGTCACACAAAGTCGTCAGGCTCCTAGCATGTGTATGACTCTCCATATATCTCAGAGAGCCAACTTACAAACAGGTTCTGAGGGCTTTTGTGCTAATAAATGCTAAATAAATTTTAGCTGCTGTTTTCAATTTTCAAAGCCTGCTTTGTCAGTGAAAACCAGCATCCTCCCAACCATGGCATGGCAAACTCTGCTGACGATTATTCTGCCAGCAGTTACAACACATCACATTAGGTGGTCCTGTCTCAGGAGAGGAGACAGCTGATGGATGGGGAGGGGAAACTGATATAGCCTAACCATGAAGTCTCACTGCCTGCCTGGGAAATAAAGGACACCAAAATATAACTGCGTGGGAAGGACTTCTAAGAAGAATTTCTCCCAAACCATTTCTGGAAACTGATGATAACATTATTTACTCAAATACAGGAAGCCCAAGATTGCAATGAATGATGAAAGGGTGAGGGGGAGAAATATGTACTTTCCCCTCCCCCTTCCCAAAAGATAGAAGTAAAATCCCCACCAGCAAAACTGTGGTTGTTTGCTGTGCAATCAGAAGCTGATGTATCCTTCTGTGTTTGTGTATGTACACATCTCACACCCACATGCTTCTGCCTGTCCTCCTTTGGACCCTAATGCCAGGGGCTCCTTCCAAAGCCAGGCACAGTATCCCACAGAGAAGAGTCCAGCTGCTGGGATCGTTCCCAGAAATCAAACACTGCAGCATTGAAGCTTTTCTGGCCTTTCAGTAGTTAATCTGGGATACCCAGAAACCCTCTCCAATGAGAAGGGGTGGGAAGTGAGGGGATGTGCTTAAAAGATTTTGTATTTATTTATATATTTGTGTTCATGTTTATGTAAATTTTGAATAAATCTAGACTGAACTTTGGGAGATTGATCTCTCAAATACAGAATCCAGCTGTTTGAAATCACGAGGAATGTACATTCCCACTAGCAGTGTAAAGCCAAAATATAAAAAAGGCAAAGAGCTCAGCTAGACAAAAGAGGGGCAGAGAGGGGAATAACTCTCACAGAACGGCATCCCATCAGCATACGCACATGCACACACCTGATTTGTACATAAACATATGGTGGAGCGCTCCAGTGAGAGTTGCAGTACTGCTGACCTCTGAGGTTCAGGCTGCCACTCATACTTCAGGGTAAGTTATACCTGTTCCTTAGGCACAGAAATGTATATAACATCTCTGCAGAATAAAAGTACCTGCTACAGAGATCAGCCCTCCCTTCCCAACTATTACTTTATAAAAGGGGGAGAAGCTAACCTTCTGAACCTTCTTTCAAGCCGTAAATAAATTATCAGGTTTTCAACAGCATTCTTTTAGTGAAATCTGTGAATATTATAGTTATTATTACAATAAAGATTTTAAAATAAAGGTTTTGACAATCTGCTTTGACACCTAAATGTGGAATTGGAATTATAATGCAAAAATGTCTGTTCAAATGGGCAAAAAGCTAATGTATGCTTAGGGCATGCATGTACTTAGCCTTGTACCGTAAATGAGCTATGCAGTACATGCAAGTACACTGATTACCAGGTCTCCATTTTTTTAGATAATTGTTTATACACACGCAAAAATTCACTGGCAGAAAGGAGTAACCAAGGATGAAGTCAGTAATCCAGAGGTTAATTACTATCATTAAGAAAAATATCTCTCTTCAGACACACCAACTTTAAAGCTAGTTGAAAGTAGCCCTCTAAGAGGTGGAAGCAGCAAACAGTCATAAATAGAAGCTGTTCAGTCTGTGATATAAGTGTGATGCGATACAAAGTCTGTGATAAAACTTCATTGTAACAGCGCTTTGCCAAACAATAGAAGGGGCAAATCAGTTCAATGAACTCTGAGAGCTCCTAAACCCAGATGGATTTCTCACTGGTGCCTAAGGTATTTTAACCCCTGACCTGGCACTGTTCCGGGGCTGTAACAAGTGCTGTGACCTCACTTACAGCAGCACTTCAAAAAGCAATGGGTGAGCCCTGATTGCTGCAACATTGGGACCCCAACTTCACCACTACAGAACACTCCCTGTGTCTCTGTACAAACCCTCTGCAGCTTGGGGGCAGATACCTTCTGCCTGCATAACCCAGTCTTCTCTCCTCCTGTTTCCCAGACAGGAGTTCAGAGGGAGGAGCGCTCCCCCAAACCTCCCCTGATGGCTCTTTATCCTTTCAACCACCAACACCATTTTTCCTAGTCCTCAAGATGGTCTTTGCTAGTCCTGGTTACGTGAGTAGCTGTGGCTGAGCAGAGAGAGGTAAGGATAGTGTCTGTGGGTGGATATACCTTGGGGCACAAAGTGAGCACTTCAGCTGAGCACAAGAGGTTTCCTCCTGCTGACTGATACATTTCAATGTCAAAAATCATGTATTAGTGTTTAGATGACAGATTTTTTACATTTACGATGCCTGTGTTACAATGATACCTCTCCAAAGCCCACTGGTGACTGAGTGCTGGTAATTAAAATGATTCAGATCATCCTTATTTATGCCTTTTCCCAGCGAAACTGCCTTGATGACACTTCCCTTAAATGCTTCTGCAACACCTGCCACTGCAGAGAATCGCAAAGGAATGAATTACAGCCATGATTAAGTTTCAGCTTTCAGAAAAGAAAATGCTTGAACTAAAATCCATCACCTGTTTTGATACAAATTAAAAACACTGGTTTTCTTCAGTAAGTCAAAGCTCCAAACACTGCACCCTAAATTCAAGCAGATGTTCTTTAGTCACAGCTATCTGCTATTACTTTTTCCTCAGCTCAACAACAGAGCAGTTAGCAGAAGTCATGTGAAAGGGGCTGACATTAAATAGAGGATGTCGTTAATGTTATGGTTCCAAAGAAAAGTGAGATTTCTTTTATATTCGTTCACGACTGTGGCTGATAATTGCTTCCTGTCTTACACCTACACAAAATTCATGAATATAATTACAGCAGCACAGTGCCGAATTCAATCAGAAGGGACTATTGATTTGTGTATAAATCAAAAGCCATCTTCCTCCAGTTCTATTTATATGGGAAAAAAAATTAGGACTTTTCTGAAAAAACTGCAAATCAAGAAAGGGTAGCGTATTGCAGAAAACCTCATTTGTAGATTATATGGCCAGAAGGAAATATGGTAATCTAAATATGTCTACATATGCAAACCACAGATTTCCCAAATTAATTAAGCTTTTCTCTACGATGTATTTTTTTGAAGAAAAAAAATCCACTTATATTGGTGGATTTTCAAGTGCATAATTTCATTTATATGCACATAAATTATTTTCATGTTCTGCGCAGCAGAGCCTGCTGCCTGGAACAGGAGCAGGTGCTTCTGTTCTTGGGGTGCACATCCAGGTGACTATTACTCACTGGCAAAGGCAGGGATGCCAGCTAGCACTAGGGGTTGCTAACAGGAGTAGGGAGAAACAGCTGTAATGATTTAAGCGCACTCACTTTCTTCCCCTGCTAAAGCCTCATCATGACTGGGAGACACATAATAAACTTTGTAGTAAAGACAACATGAGAATGAGGAGATGTTTCTGTTCTTGATAGGCAAAACAAGACCATATCACTCCCTCTGCTAAACATCCATCACCAAGTATTCAGCTCAAATTAACTGTCTTGGGAAAATGTGGAAGTTCTTGACTTCTCCTGGGGCTACCAGCAATTAAAGCTTGTTGTTGTCAGCTGAGAAAGAATCGATCTGAACCGATGGCTGAATGGTTCTGCTTGGATGCTTCTTTCTAGTGAGCCACCTAAATAATATTAAAATTGATTTTGTGAAGCATTCTTAGACGTTTTAATAAATGTATACTAACAGTCTATTTATGAGGCCACAGTGTAGAAGGATTAAAGCCTGATCAGTTGTGACATGCCTTCATTTTTAAATAGGAGCCTGTTTGAAGAAACACAATCTATGCAGACTGTAATTACATATATTAAGTTATGCCACAGTCTGCTCTGCCACTGACTATGTAAGATTAAAAACATTGCTAGGAAATGGCTAACTAATTAATCAAACTGGCTCATTTCCAACAGCTTTCATTTGATCAATTCTACCTCAGGTCTGTTTTTATAGAAACAGTCAACCAAAGAGAAAAAGCTACTACAATGGAAAGTGCTTTAAGAAAGTGCTTTTAGAAATCACAACAAAGAGTGCATTTTTCTTCCATTGCTCTAACTAATACAATTCAGAAATTTGAAAAAATAAAGTGTAAATATCTTATTTCCAAATATCAAGGAAGGATGATGGATGAGGGGCCCTGCCAAAGCACACCCTATACATGAATATTTACGGCACCTACCCTGTTTGCCAAATGCCATCCTCCATAGATAGAAACAGAGCATGAAATACTCTAAATCTTAAGACTTAGGAAGCAGCTTTGTATTAAGAACTAGTGTTACTGTGTTTGCAGAAGATACCTGAAAAATAGCTATTGCTGGGTAACTAAGGACTTAAAGCTATGGAAAAATGTTGTGGGATTTCCCTTGAAGTTTCATTTAGTGAGACTCCTGCCAGAGTCTCCAAGACATTATTGGTGTATTCCTAGCAAGCAAATGACCAGCTCTGTGGGGCACTTCACAGACTAAGAGCAAATGCTCACGCATAACCTAGAAGAGTTTAACCTCTCCAAGTGGCATCCTGAGCAGACACCACAGAGCTGCCTGAGAAGATGATAAAAGGCAAGGGATGGCTCCTGCAGCTTTCTCAAGTGTAGCACCTCATGAGGCACTGAGCCACAGCAACACCTCCCTCCTGAAGGTGAACCTGTTGTCCCTTGGGGCATGGAGGGCTGCATCTTCATTTTCTCTCTACACAGAGAGCACAATAAGCAGTCTTGTTGAACCCAGGTTGATTTAAAGAATTTTAAAAACACAAAGGGGATGATAATGCAATAAAATCAACAAGTTTTCAACAAGGTTCCTAGCACAGTTTCTACAGCATATTTTGTCTGTTAATAAAGGAACATCTAAGGAAATTATATCTATGATCAGACAGCTGATAAAAAAATCCCTGCTGCCTCAGAGAGCAATGTCAAAAGATGCGCTAACCCCTAGCTTTTGGCCTTGGATCTAGAATACTCATAGAGAGAGCCTGGGGAAAACATGCCTTCCCATCCTTTCCTGTCAGGCAAGAGTTTTGGGCAGATGGGTCTGGGAAGGTGATGAGGCAAGGCAGAAACTAAACTAGAAAATAACTTGACTCTGGAAAGTGAAAACCACTGTATATAGAACATAAAGAAGACAGTCCTTGCAAATAGTCATAGATATACAAGTCCTTTTATGAAGATTTGATTTTTCTCCTACTGAATCCAAGAGGATTCAGACAGTGAGCTTACCAAGGTGCTCTGGAAAATTTCTCAGTAGCATATGTGCATATTGACTTGTTTACCAGCTTGAGAAATTGGACCCTGACTGTTCACAGCATGACAGCCTAGGTTGCAAGAAGGTGGCACTCTCTTCTGTGTACAGAATTAGTGAATCCCCATCTGCTAGTGTGCCTACAATTCTAGTGATCTCCTGAAAAAAGACCAAAGCCAGGCAGATAATTAAAACACAAGGCATTTTAAAATGCAAAATTTTTCACTCAGGCAAGCAGCTGAAATAATTTTTGCCATTTTGTCTCCTTTTGTCTTATCTTCCCCAAACATTTGAGGAATTTGTTTTCTGACAGGGATATTCACTAGACATTCATGTTTTGTGAAGCGCTTACAGGATATCTATAAAAAGCAGCTCTCAGTTATGCCACCACCGATGTTGGCATATGCAGCCTACACCTTGCCAGTCAGGAGTCACTGCGTATCACACACACTCACTGAGGAAGCAGACACAGCTGAGAAGGCCAGGCATTAAGAGAAACATCACCAATATGAATGGGTACAAAAGGTTTTCCAGGAAGACAGATATATTGCATAATTTGAAGATGTCCATTTGGCCGGGTGACATCATAAGCCTAATCAGCAAGCAGGATCTCCAATGAATACTTAATTGGGGAAATACCTAGGATGAACATGAGAAAAGCCAGCACGGGCCGGACTGTCCAGCAAGACTACAGCCCCACATCGGATAGCCCTTCTCCCCAGCTGCTGTAGGGAGCAGCAGCAGCTGCTGTTACACAAGGACATGAGAAGCCTCCATGGCTGCAGCATAGGGTCATACTGGTATAGCAGGGCAGGCCAAGGGTCAGAGCTGGCTCGAGTCCAGCTGCCAGGGACATGGCATTGCTGACACACATCCACGCAGGCACCCCACTGAGGACCTTGATTTTAGGCACATTTAAGATCACTTAGTGTTTTAGCAAGGGTTTTACAAAATTGCATTTTCCAGCTGATGTTCCTACAGTGATACTGGGATGGTTCCTGTTCGTTTACCTGCCTATGGCCTAATTATTTGACCAAATGTTCTTAGCAACATTACAAAGACTGAACTTTATTCTTTGAGCACTTAACACATGGCTAAATTTGACTAAAGTCCCTTCCAAACTCCATAGTCATTAAAGGCCTTGGAATTTGAACAATCATACCAACTAATTATTTAATATCTGTGGCCCAATTTGAAGTAATTAAAGTAGTTTCACCTTCATTTATTCAAATTGGAGTTCATCCTGAGTACAGGCTACGTAAAACACGAGAGACTTACAAAGATGAACTGGGTCACGAATGATCCCTGGACAATTAATTTTTGTTCAAATGCTTACTGAATTACACATGTATGCCACATAATAAATTCAATAATGTCAGAAATTTCATCTCCATGGTAAAAGTGCTCTGACATAAGGACTGTTCATGTTCCCCAAATGCATCCATTTGTTCACAAAAGAAATCTCCAGTTACAGCCTCTCTTAGAAGCTTTCCTCCAGCACAGGAGAATTAAAATCCCTGCATTTCCTAGTGAGAAGGTTTTGTGACAAGGAAATCTGGAAAGAAAAGGAAAAATTCTTATATTCTTTGTTTTTGTTGTTGCTTGCAAAATCTAGTAGTTACTATGTAGTAACCACCATATTGAGGATTGAGAAATGGAAATACTGTTCTTTTGTCTCTTTTTTTACAAGGCTGCTTTTCCCACATGAGACTGATGTATGCAGACAACCATTCACAGTGTCCACAGGAGACCTGGTACGTGATTGAGGACATCAGGGTGAATGGGAGAAGTCACCTGTGAACACTACAGTCCTCCTTTAAGCAAAACATCGGAAAATATGACCCCAGCTTGACTCCCATTACATCAAGGGCACAGTCCCTTTACCTCTCTCTGCCTCGGCATTCCTACCACTCTGAGTCTCACAACACAATGATCAAATTTGATTATTTGATTTGTTCATCAAAGGGCTGGAGCACCTCCCTTATGAGGACAGCCTGAGAGTTGGGACTGTTCAGCCTGAAGAAAAGAAGGTTTCGAGGAGGTCTTATTGCACCTTCCAGAACCTGAAGGGGGCTACAAGAGAGTTGAAGAGGGACTTTTTGCAAGGGCCTGCAATGAGAGAGGACAAGGGGGGTGGCTGTAAAATGAAAGTGGGCAGGTTTAGATTAGCAATTAGGAAGAAATTCTTTACTGTGATGGTGGTAAGGCACCAGAAGCAGTTGCCCAGAGCAGTCGTGGGTACCCCATCCCTGGAAGTGTTCAAGGCCAGGTTGGATGGGGCTTTGAGCAACCTGGTCTACTAGAGAGTGTCCCTACCTATGGCAGAGAGGTTGGAACTTAAGGTCTTTAAGATCCCTTACAAGACAAACCATTCTATGATGAGTCAATGAATATCATTAAAGTCCACCCTTCAACTGGAATCATCATGAGAGCAGGACAAAGCCCTTTGTTAATACACTCTTTCAACACCTAACTACCCAGTGATAAGCAATCTGAAGTAAGTGGCTTGGAGGGGTTATTCTCCAAATCTGTGGGAACTTGATTCAGACAAATCCTTGTCCCTTAACTGCCCCTTGCATCTCTTCCTCACACACAGTCAGGGGGATTTGATTCCTCATGGGCACTGTCCTCTCTGGAGAGGTTCAGAGGTTCAGACGGAGATGGAGGCAGGAAAGGAAAGCAGCTCTCACGAGCTCCTGGCAATATGACTGCAATCTGCAGGAAACTCCATGGAGCTGTGGAAGGAGAGTGGGAATTGGAAAGTTCCTTGCCTACAAGACAGGCAACCCAGAGGCTCTGTGAGACTGCAGATAATACACAGGAGGGAGCATAGGGAGAGAATACAGATGGGTTTTGTGAAACTGCCCTCTGCTATTTAACAACCACTGCTAAACAGTCTGTGTTTAAAACGTCCTTAAACTGGAAACTGTCTACCAAATGTAGCCTGAGGGCAGCTCTCCAGTTTGCCTTGTAATGCTAATCTGCTATCAAGACAAAGAAAACATGTAAAACGGATTTTACAATAGGGCAGGTAACAGCTCCCACAACCTCTTGTTCAAGTGGGAAAACTAGATGAGAGACACACTGGTGGGCCCAGGCATATGCTCCAGGCTGGACGGGGTTCCCCTCTCAGTGCTGTGGGGTAGGGCTCATGCCCAACAGTGGCTCTGCCACAGGAGAGGGGCACATCCTGGCCTCCTGACCCACGAGGGGGTGAGCCTCCAGGGCAGCCAGGTTTCAGCATTCAGACATGTGAGGAGGAGCACAAAGAAGCCATTTATGCTGCTGCAATTGCAACATTAGATTTCAGTTTTATTCCCAAACATGAGCTGAGCTCTCAGTCATAGACAGGCTTTTTAATTAGCCCTGGCAGAGATGAAAAGCCCAAGAAAAAGAAGCAGTGTCTGTGCAAGAACAGCTCATTTACATTAAATAATTATCCTGAAGGAGAGAAACAGCATGGGAGTTATTTTTTTTTTTATTATAAAGAAATAATTGCAGTCTGGAGGAGCCTATAGAGTCCCAGCTTTCCCTGCAAGTTACATATTTGCAATAAAACCCAAGCAGTAGGTCTGAGAGATAAGAAATATCTGTTTGTTATTATTTTGAAAACAGGGTATTGTATGCGAAGAAAGACAGGGAAATACTTTTACATTCTCAAAGGCTGCTGCTTTTATAATGTCTCCTCTGAACAGTGGGATAGAAAATCAGTATTGCAAACATAAATGCTAAAAATACAAGAGCTGACACAGAAACACATTCTGTAATCTGTTAGGAATGACTCTATCAATGAATGTCTGTGTGTGTATGTATGCATGCGCACAGCATTCTTGTACAGGGGTATCTGACTGCTGCACAAACTGCTTGTGCAACCTGCTACATGCTTCCTCTTCTTTGATATTGCTTATTTAGTGACAAAGAGAAAGGATTCAACTCCAATATTTCCCCATAAAAATTACTTTTGAGATGAGATGAATAATAATAGTACCAAGTCCCCAGATTAGGAACTTTTTTTATCATTGCCAGGAATTTGTGATAGGGGCTGCAATCTCTTCTGGTCTTTTTGGATTACTTCCCTGGATAGAGCTGAAGTCCTAAACCTCCTGGCACAAAGCACAAGAGCACCGTTTTTTTGGAACATGAGCATTCCATTGCAGGCTCTATCACTTCCACTGAGGAAAGTGCCAAAATCTGTGAGATCCTGCCTGCTCCTTGTGCAGAATCAGGGCAGTGCTCAGCAATTCACTGCTGCTCCTCAGCACAGGGCAGTGAGCACACTTTAGCTTTACATGGGGAGCTCCTGGGCCAGCCTGGGAGAAGGCCAGCAGCACCTTCAGTAACCACATGAAGGTGGCAGGAGAGAGGGAGCTCCTGTGCTCCCTGCTGACCTGAACAGTTACTCTACAGCACATCCCTGCCCACGCCATGTGCCTCAGGGCCACCGATGGGGACCTAGAGGTACAGCAACCTGCAGCCCCTCAGGGTGCCCCGCTCTCCCAAGCCTCTCTCCTCCCTGGGCTGTAAAAGTTACAGGTGTGCCATGTTTCTGCTCTGAAGGGGCTTACCTCCTGCTTTTATCCACTGCACCGCACTGTGCCTTCTCATCCTTGATTAAAGACTTGCTTGGTAAATGTATCTCTAGCAACAGTGACAGCTTAAAATTTGAAAAATATTATTTCACTTTGAAAAGAGAGATAAGTGTTGTCATAGAGGAGGCTGGTAGAAGCAAGAGGCTGGAGAGAACAGGCATGGCAATGGTCACTGGTGGGATAGGGCAAGCAAGGACTCCCACAGCCAGGAAGATGGGCAGAGAAACAAGACTGGACTTCCCCCTGAGAGCACATGACAGCTGCTGCTTTGCACCTTAGCTTTGCCCTGTCACCAACACCAAGTGATGGCATGGTTTATCCATTCACATAGCCTGACTTAATTTTACACTGGTAAAAAAACTGAAATACTGGTTTCTATCTGTAAGCAAAAGCAGGCTGTGAGCTGACAGTTACATATCATCTTCCTGTGATGATCAGAATGATTGCTCCTGAGATCATAGCAAATGTAATTAATACAGAGCTTTAGTATTCTATATAATTGCAGAAATATATAGAGAAAAATAATCCATATAATTATAGAATAAAATTAACTACATTAATTCCTTCATATGCCAAGTCTAAAATTTTCTTGCTGTCTTAAATTCCCAGTAAACCTCCTTTTCAGGCCCTGCAAGGTACTATGTTAGAAAATTTAAAGGCTTACAATAGCAGATATACAAATCAGACTGTTGTGCTCATCTATACAAATGTCACTGGAACGTGACCATCAGGAACACTGATTTACTTTTACAGCTCTAGAAAACGGATTTGGTGTCATGAACTGTGTCAAGTACCGAAGACAGCATAGCAAAAGTTAATGTGCATAATACATTAAGCTAATGGGATTCAGTCAAGGGTGAATATGCCTCTTTGGGCTGAGAAAGCATCAAGTCTGCTCACGTCTTCTGAATGCTCTGCAGCCTGCTGAGTGCTTCTGCTATGGGCATGAATGTGAAACCAAAGCAGGAGATGAAAAGATACAGGGTGTATCTGAGAGAACAGGGATTAAAAGATGTCAAGGAACACTAAAAAAGACCAATTCTCTTCAACTGGAAAAAAAAAATAACCTCAAAAGTTTCCTTCATATATCTATTTTGAACCAAATCCAGCCTTGAAAGGCTGACCACTGTCTTGAAAGAATATGTTCAAAATGGCCTTTTTTAAGGTGAAGTGAATTTAAAACATCAAACTTATTTTTGATAAACATGGGTGAAAAAATACTTTCCTCTGCTCTAGACAGATAACTTCCTCCCACCTCTATCATGCCATTAAAGTTAAAGCAAGTTCATAGAAAAGACTGAAAATTAAATCTGAAGAGTAAAGATAAATACTATTGATTTAAAGGATTATATTTTAACCTCAATTTGTACTATTTCCACAGATTAATAGAAAGAGCACCACCAACACCACCACCTCCCCAACCCTTAGCCTAAGGAACGAGGAATTTACCTTTCCTTATAGGCAGCAGATGAGGCAGGTTCCCAAACACACAGAAAAGTCCAGAGTGCAGCCAAGAGTTTCTCCTGCAAACTCTCTGCTTGCAAGGACTGAATCAGCACTTGTCTTCAAACATCTACGCATCATTTTTTAGGTCAGCTCTTAATACTAGAGTTTATCAGCTGTTTCATATGTTAATATAAAAATATGTCTCCTCTGTGGCTTGGCTTAAAACTTTCTTTAAGGCAACACATTTTATTTCAAGACTTCAGAATTGTCCATTATTCTCAAAGAAATTGAATTTGAAAAGCTGAGGAAATTCTTCTTCATAAGGTATGAGATAAAAAATGTGGGTAAAACTCCCAGCAGAGACTATTCCTTTAAGTATTAGTAGGCTCTGTGTGTCTGTGTTTGTATTATTCTCAGGTACACTGGATTCATTTTACATGAGACTCACAAATACTCAGCACAATGAAAACTGTGCAGTATTTTTCCAGTAGACAGAGATATTTAATGGGCAGTGTTTTCCTGAGTGCAAAAAGGCCAGAATAAATGGAAATATGCTAATAACTCTAAGCTAAACACTAACTGGTCATTGGCCTGCAATGTAGATGTATATTTATATGCTTAAATATTGGTGTAAAATAGTTGTCAGAAAACTGATTTTCTCTGGAAGATGTGATACACAATCAGTGACCTCTTCAAGAACTCAGGAAAAGCTTAAAAGATGATAGCTCTAGCTTTGTGATCTAGCAGCCAAATTCTAGTCACATTTTAAGGGAAGATGGAGGTATCAGAACTGAGACAAGCTATGAAATATTCAAAATACTTGGAGGATTTGAGCAGTAAAGCTTCCTTGTCAGCAGAAGATAATAAATTATAAAGGTCCAGATTATGCTGCACCAAGTCTTGTCCTGGAAGAAGATCCAGAGAAATAAATTAAAGTAACAGGACTATTCAAAGGCTTCATTATTTTTCACCGGGAGGATGTCAAAATCTGGTCTCTAAGAAAGTTGATTTCATTCCTTCTCCTTATTCCTGAGATTATTTGCAAAACTATTATCAATCACAGAGGCCAGTATTTAATTAAAAGCTCAGTACTGAGCTAATATGAATACGTTCATGACCTGAATGGCATCAAAAACTGAAACAAGAGAAGAAATTAACTGTGGTGAATTAGACCATCCTCTAAACAAAATCTGGGCAGAAATGGTAACCCCCAGTGAAAGCTGGGTGCAGGAGAAAGCACCCAGGCATGCTGGCAGGACAGGCTAAGTTCTTGCCATTGGACTTGGGTGAGCAGCTCTGCATTCAGAGGCAGGCTACCCATCAGTGTGGTTCAATCCCCCCTGAATCCCCAAATTAAATTCAATCCTTATTAAGGTTGGTCGTGCACAAACAAAACCCAGCTGAAAGACACCAAGTAGCAGATCATCTTTCCTGGAAACAAATAACATCCTATTTTAGTGGACCATTGTTGAGACTAACGCCTGATGTACAAGGAAATGAGCATGAGATAACGTTTTCAAAATAGACCGTGACACTTTTGCCGCATAGGGCCCGTGGTATTCTGATGAGTAATGTCCGTCCTTATCAAGGCGCCGTGTGATTGATGCCCAGGAGCCCCGCAGCTCCAGATGCCAGCCAGCTGAGCCGTGCCCGCCCCGTCACACGCAGCAGCACTGGGGGCCCTGCCGGCTCCCCCGCACCAGAGCTGTGTGCCCCCTCGCCAGGGCTGTATCCTCACAGCACAGCCAGCGCTGGTACCAGCACAGCATCCCGGAGGGCCCTCCTGGGCCACTCAGAGCCCCCTTCCTCTGCAGACACATCAGGTCCCCCAGGATGGCCAAGGACTTAGAATTCTGAGTCACTGCAGACAGAAGTCACAGATCAGAGGCCTGCAGAGAAGGGGAGCACAGCTGGAAGGGTGGAAGCCATATTCAGCGGGATTTTGTCGTCCTTGCACTGAAAAACAGCCTGAAAGGTCTGGAACCAAACCCAGCTGGCCTCACATGAAGTGTGTCTTCATGGAAGGCAGAGTGATGCCAAAATACTCATAACAGCCCACATTCCATGCCATGAGCGGAAAGAAAATAATTCAAGATATGAGAAAAATCATGGTGTCTTCTGATTAGAAAGACATTATTCATGTTTTCAGTGTCACAGTATATGTGTTCTTATTGGCAAAGTATCAGTATGAGTATCAATAGCAAAATTTCTGGTGCAAAAAAAATTAATAGCTTACATCAAAATAGTTATTTATTTTCTTATTAATTCCTCTGGATAGATAATATGCATCAGGAAAAAGATAAACCTTTTTTTTCTAAAAAACCCAATTTTTCCTCACTCAGTCCTAGCCTTTTCTTCTCCCATTTCCCTATCCTCACAGTAAAAAAAAAAATTAAAATGTGGAAAGTAATGAAAATCGGATAATATATCTAAATAGATGGAAAACTGCTCAGACCCTTTCACAGCTCAGTCAGGATTTTGAAGTAGGGTAGAGGGGGGGTGGAAGCAGTTCAGTCCAGGTTACTTGTATCACATTATGCTCAGAAATTATTATTTCTTACTTGAAGACAGTTACTAGGTAAAAAGAAATTCAGGGTATACCCACAGCCTTTACAACCATATACTGTTCATCATGAATCATTTCCTCTGAAGTTAAGGAGATGAGGCACACAGTCGTATCATTGCACACGCTTGTATAAAAGGTACAAAAGGCCTTTTCTTTTAAAGTTAATAGCAGGAGAATTAAATAATCTCTTCTTTTTTTACAAGAGAATAGTTTCATTGTTCTGCCCACTTACTTTATTTGTTGATCTGACATCTGTAATAGTGAAGTGGAAGAGGAAAGGGAAGCGGATGAGAGAAATAAGTGAATTAAGTATTTGGGATAAGCTTTTGGAGAACACTATACGACTATGTTTGAGTAAACTTGACATGATCTAAGTAATAGCACAAATAATCAAACACTGAAGGAAAACGTCCATTCTGATCTGGTTGCAAACACTGACCTCTCTCATACCATCACCCTTCCTACAGTGTTACTCTAATTTGCTTCTAAGGCTGTTCCCTGAAGACCTAATTCCCCTTTGTGAGTAGACAAAGTTTCCACTGCTGCCTCTGAGAGTTGTTTTTTACTATAAAGTGTTTGTTTCTGACAGCAGCTCTTTGTGCTGAGTTAATTCTTTCAACTTAAATTTGGTTCCTCAGTTTTAAATGCCCCATGGAGTTCACACCATACTGCTGTGGATGGTGCTGAAAACATCAACTTCTTGGCAGGGCTGGGGAGTCTTGCACTTATCTCCAACCCAGAGTTCAGGTGAGGGGAAGCCCCATAGCCTTGCAAGGTATGAACCAAAATGTGGGTGGAGGGAGCCTTTACATCCTCAATTCTACCAGAGAACACCAATGCTGGCATCTCCAAACCACCATAGTCAGGGGTTGAGCACCCTCCTTCAGGGGAATAACTCACCAGAATGGGACTGTCTGGAGGGCTAGCAGCCACCTGACTCGGTGGCCCTACTCCTGACACCAGGCAGTGGAATTTGTGCTGGAGGGGAGGAGGAGACTGAACTGCGTAGAAAAAAACACACACCAAGATTTGCAGAGTTCTGCTGATGAAGGCAACAGTCCTTGCACTCCTTCCTTGTGCCAGGGACTTGTTGCTGAACCAACAAGACTTAGGATCTTGAATTGCAAGTTGGAAGAATTTGGCACCATGCAAGGAAGCCTCTCAAATTTTGCCAGTATTCCTCAGCAATGTCTCTGCTTCTTAAATATTTTCTGGGTGCAATGAGAGGGATAGGTTAATTACCGCATACATTTTTATGTGGACCAGCTGTCTACTCTGTCTGCTGTCAGAAATGAGAAGTCCTCTGGGAATCCCTCTGAGAAAACACATTTTGTCTTCTAGGAATAGAATGGTTGTCTTTTAATATCCCCTTCAACAGTAACTCATTTAGCTTATAAATCTTGACAACAGATTCCAGCCACTGATGTACTGTTTTCTTATCCTAAGCCTTTTTTTTTTCTCTCCTTCCTCCTTGGATACGTTATACTCTGTGTTTAATGTGAGACACAGCTGTCTCTGCCAGCAGGAGTTCACATTCTAAAAATCACCAAGCTTTATGCAACAGGTGTTCTACCAACCCACTGTGATAACACTTTCTTCATGCAATGAAACAATACACTGGGCTGGGATTAAAAAATGAATCAAAATAAAAGGAGAAAAGATTTACTGGCTGGAAATAAGATTTGGCACAACTTCAGCTTAAGAGCTGAGTTTTTCTTTTTGTCTTACGGGAAACCTAAATAGATTCCATATAAGTGGATGGGTGAAAATAGGCAGGTAGAATATAAGTAAAGGATTGACAACCATGGGACAAGGCTTAGTAGCAGGAGGATAATTGGGAAGAATCTTCCTTTTAATATATGCATCAGTTTCCCCAATGCCACTTCAATGAATAGTCTGGGTACACTTATCAAGCAACAGAAATAAGGCCACAGTCCAATGCATTTCAACCTCTTGCAATTTTCAGTCCCATAATGTTTTTCCAGTCCATGATATGTAGAGTCTTGCATAGGAACTTTAAAATCTGCCAGCTTTTGCTTTTTTCTTGTAGTCCCATTTTGAAGATCCTTCAGTTACCCGCAGACCATGAGTTTACAACCATTGCTCGAGTCAAACAAGCTTCATGGCTGATAGAAGCTCCTCACATCCCCAAAAAGCTGAAAACTGCTATTAATAGTTTTAAAATATATGCTGTGTGTGTACAGTATATGTATATATAATTTAGAATGTCATTATATTTAGACATGTGATACATAATATTATAGCAAAAATGCCCCTGCTACCAGGTGGTTGCAAAGAGAAGAGCACTTTAAGTGTTTTATTCAGTGACTTAAAAAGCATTCAAAATTTCATTCAGTATGTATGTAAGAGACAGAATGACACTTGGTACACAAGCTTTCAAATGGGTCAGATTAACTGTCCCTCAGGAGACAGAGTTATGAGCTCAGGAAATGCTTGAGCACTTATCTGCATGCTTTCTTCTGACAGTGTGTTGGGAGGTAGAAGGTGGGGACAGCAAGAAAAGCAACAATTTCACAGGGGAAATACACAGTACAGAAAACAGCACTCGGGATCTGGAAGTGGGATCCTACTCCTCACACCTAAAAGAAAGACAGATTTGATGCTCAAAACCCTTTGCAAAGAGGACTTTCAGTCTGGGCACATCTACCCATCTCCTGCCTCTCCCCAAGGCCAAGTGTTTGAATGGCCTTAATTCACACTCAGGAGTAAGACCACACTCCTCTGAGAGCTGCATGGTTTTAAAGAGAGGCGGAGCATTTCACCCTACCTTCTCTAATAGGTTTATGACAGAGAGAAAGAAGATAAGCCAAAAAAGGAAGTTGAAAAAACCTCCTATCATTGGTTACACACACGGTTGATCCAGTGATGATATAGAATAGATAAGACAGTGCTGATCATGATCATACATATGTCGCCTCAGTGCTAGTAACATATTTGAAGTACAAAGTCTTGAATATTTTGTTTAAATCAGAGGATTCACTATCAAGGCATGTAAAGAAAAATGTGCCAAATAGCTGTGACTAGGGCAAGAACAAAAGAAGAATTTTTGAAGTACACACAATTCATGTTACTGTCTTGTGGATACCCTGTGGAAGACTGCAGTGCCAAGAAACTGAGCACAGTCCAACCTGGAAAAGCTCTGTGCAACTTCAAAATTATCCCATATCCCTTCCTCGATTACAGCTGATCAGTCAGTAAGACAAACCTGTTGTCTTTCAGTAGGCACAAAGGAAGCAAAAACCTCCAAGGGTTACTGCGTACCTGAACAACAGTATCAATAAGCTCCTGAGGGAAATAAAAACAGCCAGCCAAATGTTGACTGTGAGGATTTAAAACCCTGCTGAAACATGTGTTTCACATTCAGGCTTTTACTGTGAATTAGCTAGCTGTTCTGAGGGTACTGAAGATACATGAGAAAGACTTCAAGTCCTAAACTGAATGGAGGGATTATATTTGTTAATACTGTTCCAGAGTGCCCTGAATCCCTGAGGGTGAGCAAAGCCTGCCTGCATACGTGACAATTATTGTAGAGATTTGGGATTGACAACTGACAATTACTGTTCCTCTTCGCTAATCACGGTGCAGCCATCAGCACTAAAAGCATTCAGCACCACACATTGCATTATTAAGACAACATTTGTGTTTCTGTGGTGATCAGAGGTGGCTATGGATTGCCTTCAGAGAAACCGATCAGGCCTTTGGATGTGTGAAATGCTGAGGCTTCATGCTGCCGGTGTCAGTCATAACCAGCATGGTGGTAGCAAGACCAGCTCAGCCGCCCAAGCCACAGTGGCATCACTTCCAGGAGGCCACAGGTGGGTGCTTCATTTTGTGCTTTCTGTTCTTAAATAAAGCCTCCTTTCCCACTAGGTGGTCAGACTCTCTGAAGGCTGCGACAGGCAGGGTTGCAATGCCAACAGCCCATCACCCAGCTGAGACTGCCGGCAGCCATGCTCCCCCTGTGGCCATGCTGGGTCTGTGGGTACTATCCCTGCACAGGGATGTGCTGCAGAAGATGCCCAGCCAAGCCCTGCGGCAGTGGGAATGCCATAATGCACAAGCACAACTGTTTCCTGGCAGCCTCCAGCACCGCCAGCTGACAAGGCAGGTAGGATGCCCAAGCAGGTTCAGCTCATGGCATCCCATCAGTAGCAGTGCAGACCCTCAGCTGCCAGGGTCCTCCCCTTGCCTGAGAGCCCTCAGGGTTACTGTAAATGGAAGCTCTTTAGCCAAAGAGAAGTTATTCCTGTGAGGAATGTATTCCTACCCAGAGCAAGGGTAGCCAGAGGTGCCAGAGGTTTCCCTTACACTCAGTGCAGCAAGCACTGTGCTTGGAAGCAGCTTGGCAGGAGATCTGAGCCTCCCAGCCCTTCCAGACTCAGACCGAGCCCTCCCCTGGCCTGCCTTTTCTGCCCTCAGAGAGGGAGCACACCATACGTTATCTCGTTGTAGCTTTTTATCCCTTTTAATTAGATTTCCTGTCTTCAGCTAACAATTATTGCTGTAGGGCCACAGCTGTATGGCAGCACTGCAAAAGGCCAAGCAGAAAGTCCCATGTGGCTCCAGGATAATGTTCAGATGGATGCCCTGTTAGGAAAACAGCTGGGAATATTATCTGGAAGTGGCTCACCCAGAAACCATCACCAACTGATGCGCTCCCTCTTTCTACTTTTAGGCCCTCAAAACTCCACCCTCTGACTGGACAAGCAGGGAGATATTGACTCCAGCTTCTGCAGAAGCACTCCCACACCAGGGTGGGGATAGGATGGACGTGCTTCCCTCTCAGATGTCTGACGGCCAAGAGGGACCAGGCATTTGCAGCAGGGACAGTTCTAAGACTGGCCAGGTGCTGTTCCACCAAATGTGTCTGGACCCTGAAGAACACTGGAGAAAACTCAGCCCTGCTCTCTCCACCTGTCCTGGCACTGCCAGCCCCACACGTGCCAAGACAAAAAGGCGTGCCGGAAACCTCTAAAGGATTCGGTGAAGAAGCAGCCTGACTCACCACTGCAGCTCCTAATAGTCCTGATGGCAGCAATAGAGAACACAGGGGAAACAGGGCAGTGAAAATAAATAGCTCTATTCTGGAGGAAGTTCTAAACACTTTACAGCCTGCAGCTGGGCAGCTCTTCTGGAAAACATTTTAATACAGGGAACTAAATGTTTTCCCTGGAAGTCTGCACTAAAACTGGATCTCTTGAGTGAGAGGATGCATCCTTTGGTCAGTAATTTGGTGATACTGTTTCAAAAGTGTTGAGGTGGATCATGTACAACTTCTCTCAGCATCTCAGTCATTTTGGTTTTTATTCCCTGCATTGTGGGGATGGGCTTGTTCCATGTTTTTGCAGCTCATAACACATCAGTACTACACTGGCTTCTCAAAGCCAATACAAAGACAAAACCCTGCAGCAAAATTACTTCTGCACTAACGTGGAAACCTCATTACAAAGGGTAATCAGTCCAGCCTCAGCTACTCTGTTTTATCAGGTCATTTCCCTTTGGGAAACCTCTCCCTCTCCATAATGAACAGGCATTTCAAACACAAGTCCATCTTCCTAACAGAGGAATGCATGATAGGCTTCCCTCTGTCTTTTTGCCATGTGATAATTGATTAGCCATCGGGCTACAATTTTATATTGTATATTTATTTGAGTCATATATTTGAGTTTTTGCAATACTTCTGGAAGAAGCAAGATTTCTCACAGACGTGGTAGATGACACCTACAGAGCCTACAGTTTTAAGTAACTAAAGATATTTGTGACTGGGGATGTGAAATGATGATGGTAACTTGGCTGCAATGTTCAAGGGTCATTAAGGATCTGAAGGTTTTTTGCTCGGAGATCGTTGCCTCTCTAGGCAGCTCTTTCGTGACTCACTCCACAAACCAACCTCATTGCCACAGCCAGGAGGAAATGATTCATAAATACTGACCTTTCCCCTTGCCACCCCTGCAAAATGAGGTCTGTGTATAAGCACTCACAGAGCTGGAGCCATGGGAATTATAACTAGATAAACCATCCACTGACGGCAACATCACGCAACCACTTCCTTGCCTGTGCTAATGGTGGAGATGTTTGCTGTGAGCCAGGCACACTCACAGGAGAACATAACTGGGGCAAAACAGACAAATTAGGCAAGGAGAAGGTGACTCAGAATTGGGGAGGTTGAAAAGAAAGGATCAGAGCTGGATGAAATCCCTTGGTCTCCTCTTTGCAGATACGTGAAGTCAATGTCTCAGAAAAATATTAGAAAAGCTCTACTACTTAGCGTTAATAAAACTGATATCCTTCATGCCACACACAGTCTATGGGAATCACAGTGTCAGGTCACCAGTCATTAAAGAATAATATTGCTTTGTTATTATTTACAACTTCCTCAGGACACAGGATGCCCAGCCTTGGGTTTGCAGCCTGTCATCGACATGCTGCACAATCATGAGGTGATGAAGGGTTGGGACCCAAAGCACTCTAAGCTCAAGCTCCTGTCTCAGGAGTGGGTATAGCAGATGGGAGGCAAATGCAAGAAGGAAGGATGGATACCTTTTTGTCTCCCTTGTGAACCATCCTCATGACCTAGGAGGTCCTCTCCACTCCTAGGCAGACCTCTCATTGAAACTTCCAGTTTCAGCATCCCAGAATTTATTTCAGTCCAAATACAAGACAGCCAAAAGGACCAGGCTTTTCAATTCATCACATCATTTTGGGCTTCTGTTCAGCAGAGCAGTATTCCCAGGTCTTGCAGCATGCCTCATACAGCTATCACCAGACATGCCTAATTAAACTAGCAGGAATGTCACCAGGACCTGGCAAAAGAGACTTGCTCCATAAAGTCCATATTTCTGTGAGGAGTTGCCACAGAGGAAGACAGTAATGGCAAACTGTTCACTCTCCTTCAGTGAGAGTTGCCTCCAGTGATAGGGCATCTAGGTACAAGTTGCTCTTCAGGTACCAGATGTAACAGAACCTGCGCCTTTGGACGCAGTGAGCGTGGATAGAGTGTAACAGTCAATGTGTACTCACAGGGAAAGCCCAAGTCCTTAGAGGTGGGACTTTTCTTCAAGTTGAAGCATTAGGGTGGCGCCAGCTGCAGTACTTGGCTGTGGCCAGCCTGCAGTGGGGTTGGTAGCCAGTCCCCAGCATGGCAGGCTGCCGTGAGCTCTGCTGTGCTGGAATCTGGGGATGCAGCCCCGCAGCATTGGCCTGGCTTGCCCCCATGCAGCCAGCTCTCTGAGCAACCAGTCCTACAGGTGACAGCATGAGGGTACAGGCTTGCAGCCAGGGTAGGGCATGTAGGACCATGCAAAGGCAGATTAAGGACCTGCTCCTGCTCCCAGCACCCTGTGAAGAATCTGGACTTCCACGTTTTTCCCCCAAGCAGCGACAATGCTTTTGCAAAGGAGGCAGCAGCTGTGAATCCAACCCAAGTGTGGGGTGCACAGGGTGCTGGCTGCCCAGGAGCAGGCGGCTGCCTGGCAGAGCATCCTCAGGCAGCCATGCAGGTGGGACAGTGCCACCTCCTCCTTGGCCCTCCCCCATGGCAAGCACCCCCCGGGCAGCTTTCCTCGCAGGCTGCGTGGGACAGCCCGTCAGGGCTTGCAGGCAGACTCAGCAATAGCATAAATACAACCCTGGCTGCAAGGGCTGGCTCAGAGGCAGGTGAGCAACAGAGGAGAAGACAGCTCCGTAATTATTTATGCTGTACAGAGAAAAGAATTATTAGGCAGCTGTTGGCAAGCAGGCAGAAGTACCGAAATAAGCCAGGCTTCATGGTTTAAGAGCTCTGGGGAACCAATGACCAAGAGCAGCATTTCAGCCACTTGGTGCCATAAAGACTTATCTCTGCCAGTATGACAGAGGTTTACCTTCTTCTCTGATGTCCTCAAAGCACGTTCTCAACTGCAGCATCCTGCAGAGAAATGTAAACAAAGAGAAAATAGCAAACTTTCATCATTATTGAACAATACCTGTTTTGTTGCCACAGACAAAGTTTGAATTCCTAGAGACAATTCGGAAAGTGGAACTGCATTGAAATGGTTGCTAAAGACTTGGATCCAGGCCAGTTGTCTCTTCAAGGGTGCACAACTGGATACCATGTGCCAATAAAGCTCTTTCTTCGCTACATAAACAAGCACTGGAGCTTCTTCTGGGACCAACAGGACTCATTTCTCAGAAATCATCCTACCAAAGGGCAAATACCTGAATATCTGGCACTTTTCCCTTTTGGTGCTTACATCTCTTCCCAAAAACCGCGTAGCTAAAGCAAACTATGGTGAATGTAACTGATTTTTTTCAAATATCTTTTTCACATCAAATATAAATTGAATAGGATCCCAAGCTTCCCATTTTGATTGCAAATTTCTAAAGGGGCAAGTCCTTCAGTGAAGTTGGTGAAATTCTGTCACAGACTTCAGCAGTGCCACAATTACACCTCTAGAGCTTTATTCTTTATTTTCCCAAATGCCTCATTCACTTTAGCTGTTCTAAATTTTTGTAAAGGTTTAATCACTGCTGTTGGCATGGCAAAGGTGGCTGCACAAGAAACATGTCCACCTGGGGTCAAAGGGATCTCAGTGGGTGGTGCCTATCTGAGGAAAGCCAGGTCTGGCCTTCACTAAAGCTTCCACCAAGGCTCTCCCTATGCCCCTGGGTAATGCTTAGGCTGAAGGGCAAATGTTAAAGGATGGCACGTCCTTCCCTCTGGGCCAGCCTGAGATCAAATTTCCAAGGAGCCAAGCTGTAAGTCAGAGGAAGGGGGGTGAGTTATGCAGCCCCCTCCACCAGCAACATGCCAGCAGCAAATCCATCCTCTGCAGAATAGCCTTGCAGTGTGCCAGGGGACCAGAGAGGAGGAATCTCGATGTGTCTATCAGGGATTCGTGTCCTTTGTGGGCAGCTGGGCTCTGGCACCTGCTGTGAAGCCCTCTGGGTTCCAGCACACCCGTGAGCGACCCTGGGGGTGCATGCACTCCCACTCCCGTGCACACCTCCATGCACACCAAAGTACAGGCAGTAATTTCTCCAGCAAAGTAGATCCAAGAGCTTTGAAATCATCCAATGTGAAAAATTCAAACACTTCCTATGTCCTGAGCTGCAAGATGTAGAAATATGACAGCTTGTCAAGGGTGGGCAGTTACTGAACAGCTCTGGCTGCCGAACAGAATAATTTTTCCTCATTCCTAGCACCACACTTGCATGTGTTCTGTGAACATGAAGGAACTGAACACCCTGAGTGGGTTGTGTGCAAACCTGGGGGCTGGAGATCTCTTTGAAGCTCCTGACAAACTTAAGAGCAAGGTTTCTTGGAGAAGGGAGGTGAAGTATACAAAAACTGAGCTTTCCCCTTCAAAAAGCCAGTAACGGTTGTAAAGAGCTGGAGAAAAGGAGGTAGAGTTTATATAAGCTGAGAATTTTATGGGTTGAGTGTGGGCAGCAATTAATATAGGTCACAGCCGTTCCAAGCTATTTAGCCCACTGACATTGTAGCACCTATAGCAACACTGCTAAATAGATGAACAATAGTTAATTTCGGATACTGCTTTCCAGGGTCATGTAGTCAACATCTGGGAGCTGAAAACAGCTGTATCCTGGTATGCCTATGTGCACAGGAACAGGGGTGGCCCTCATGAGTGGCCCTAAATCTAGGCCGACCCCGCCAGCTCCAGAGAAAGCTGTGCTATTAGGAGTTAGGCACCTGCATAAGAATCTTACTGAACAATACCTGTCTTGCATTGCATCACAAACTGGGAATTCTCTGTTATAAAAGTATTTTTGTTTTCCAAGTGGTACATACAAACCTTGCCACCCTGACCTCTCTGAGGCTACAGGTGAGTGAGATATTGCATTTACAGCAGTTCTGTGAGATCTAGGCTAAAGAAAAGCCACATTCACAGTATTGGAAGACCTGTTAAGAGTATCACATAAATATCCTGTGCTTTTAGACCATTCCTGCCTTTCAGTACACCTTGACTCTTGCCTGCAGCAGAAGGGCAGCAGTGACAGCGGCAAAGGCAAACAATCTTTCACCTTAATCAATCACATGTGGAAAGCAATGTTAGCAGCTGTGAGAGGGGGAGCTCCATCCCATCTCCTTAATGTCTGTGAATGCTTTTCAGTGACTGCAACAAAGGTGTGGTAATAAAAAAGACCTTCCTGAAGGACATTGGTGCAGCAGTGCTATTGTAGGGCTTTGCCTACCAAGTACCCCTGGGCCAGTTCAGTGCAAACAGTGACAGCTGAATTAAGAACAAGCATCAGCTATGCCGGAATTTCATTTTACAAGGGTAAACCTAATAGAGGATGCCTGCATACAGACTGAGCTGTGGCTGCTCCAGGGCTACCATACCTTTAGGAGATGCTAGCCTCATCAGCAAGGCACACAGAGTGGGTGGGGGAGCAGCTGCTGTCATCGTGGGTCCCACTAAACACTGCGTGCCCCACTCAGAGACAAGGAAGAGAAAAAAGAAGGCAGAAGAAAGACAAAGCATTTCCAGAGCTCAGCAAAAGCAAATTACTTCTCCCAAATTCAGCTTGATTTAAGGTGTCAACTTTAAGTGAAAAAAATCATTAAGTGGATATTCTGAAAATTAACCATTAAATCCACTTAGATTCAGTTAAATTAAAACATTAGGAAATCAAAGGCAGCAAAATGATCTTTGTAGCCATGACAGATTTGCAAATATACATAATCTTTACTTTTATGCAAGCTTTGGATTGTTTTAGATCTCTCCCATTGCCCGGAACAAAAATGAAATATTACATTAAGGTTATCTGCATAAGCATTCACCCTTTTGCACCATGTTTCAGCAGCAAAAGAGATTGCTGAGGATTTTCTACTGTCAGGAAAATTGACCAAGTTATTTAGAATTATCTTTGAGAAGAAAATACCCTTTGGTAGATGGCTCTACGGCTGAAACCAGCAGAATTAGGGAAAAACTAGGAAGGAAGACCCCAACTCTGCAAGTGAAGGTGCCACCAAGCATTGATGCTACAGTCCCACCCCTGGGCTGACTAGCATCCAGTCAGTCCCCTGGGCTAGGGGACCTCTGTCCTCCAGGTGTTTCCCTCGCACCTTCAGCTCAGAGCACCAATTTCCCCCAGCCCAATTCAAGACATGTCACTGGAGCGGTTTCTGAGCTTATTAGCAGCAGAACTGCAGGGTTAAATATGTTCTGCAGAGCCCTGTGAAGCTTTCAGACCTCATTCAGCTGCTGATTGCCAGCCCTGGTGAGGAATGGCAGCACCGCTGAGGCTGCCAGCAAGGCAGTGGCATGACACAGCCCTGCGGAGCTAGTGAGTGCCTTCAATGTCATTTATGACAAAGCTTGCTCCTTTTTCATGAAGCAGAAGCCTTTGGAGTGAGTGTGGCCCAGGAAGACTTCTCTGATCAGATGTACCTAGCAGAAGGACAGAGGTGAGCCCAGAGAGCACCCAGTCACTCCGGGAGGCAGCTCCTGTCTGGGGAGCCCCTCCTCAGCCTCCCTCCCAGATGACTAAGGCAGACCGTGAGGGTGGCAGGCAGCTGATTGCCCCAGGGCTACAGTTTCACAACTCTAGCCATCTGTGGGCCAGGACTGCAAGCTTGTTTAGCCCGCAGGAAAACACACAGGAACACTTCCCAAATTGCTTGGGAGTGATTGTAGCAGCTTCCCTGTGGCAGCAGAAGCGAAATGCTCCTTTGCAGCTGCTCCTCTCAACTGCCTGGGCTAAATCTTCAGCACAGGAACAGGCCCACCTGTCATCCTCTCCACTTATGCAAGCTACACTTTTCTCTTAATGAGGAGGGGCTGGAAGGGGGAAATGGCTCATAATTATCATTGTGTCATGGTGTCTTACTGCCATCCCAGTCATCAGATACTCCTCTCTCTTTGCACCCAACAACTCAGCTTGTGCCTGCAGAATCATAGTGTTTGCTTTGGGTTCTGCAGATGCATAGGTCTGACTCTCCCTGACCAGAAAGAGGTCATCTGACCACCCCTCTCCATCTTCTTCAGTTCTGGAAGGACAGTCAGTTTATTTCAGAGGCCCAACCCCCACCCCAAAAACAGCAGCCTTTTCCCAGGCCAGCTGGGTGCCCTGGTGAGGAATGCTGACAATCTGCCATCCTGGAGCAGAGCTGTCAGCATTACTTCCCTACTGCTGAGCCCTCAGTCATCACTCACATAAAGGATAAGAATGCAGCCCGCTGCCTTGTGACAAGAGCTGTGACTTTGTTTAGGAGCCAAGCACTAGGAAAGAGTACCAGGGAAACGTGGCTTAGTGGAACAGGAAATATTAACAGTCTGTGATAAAAATGAAAAAAGCAGCCAGTACACATTTAACTCAGCTGGAGGCACAGCTCTGTGACTGGCTGCAAGTAGCAGCAGCCTCCGAAAAAAACCAATAAAGAAATAGCTTTTCCGGTTCTAGGCTGACTTTTAAAAGAACAGTAGTTTTTCATGCGTTCATCTGCGTACAAGAAAAGCCCCTAAGCAAAGTCATCTGCATATTGCAGTAGCTGCTGGCACAGAAAAGGACATGGAGTTTTCAGCCCCACAGATGGTTGAAGGAGCTGTTGTGAAAGCCGACGTCGACTCACACAGCCCCATCATGCTCCAGGCAGCAAGTTAGGATAAGTGAGTTGGCTACTACAGCTTTGTCCACCAGTCAGTTTTGTTTTTTTCTGACAGAAAAACAAGATTGGAATTTGTCTCTGACTAAAAGGATTTCTTTCAAAGATCCTTCATTCTGAGTGAAATGGTTAAATGATTGCAGAATAGCAGAGAGAAGAAAAATATTTTCACCCCCTCCCCTTTATTTTCCTTTGTGTGTTTTAGTCAAAGCAGGTATCGGGCTGGAAAAGCTGTATTAACAGTGGATTCATATCTACAGAATCCTTTCAAGTTATTATGGGGTTGATAACCTCTCTTTGTCCTTGTAATCCACAGTAAATAGAGGAGCTTAATCGCTCAGGATATAGGGAACAACTCACAGATCCCTTCGTTCCTAGTAGTACACTGTTTGCACAATCCCTAACGCTGGGAATAGCCAGAAGCTGATTTAATAATCTGAAGTCATCCAAGACTCTGCTAAATCCCAAGTGAAGCCCAAGTGTTCCTGCCTTGCTCTTGTCTCCAAGGAGCAAGTAACTGCAGCACGATGAATCTTTAAGGGCGGAACTTAAATGGCAAGGCAGTCCCCCATTTACGTCTCCATCCAAGGAGCCACGCACTGGACACTGCCTGGGCAGGTGATTGTAAGGAAGGTCTCTACCAAGCACAGAAAATGAAGCAGGCTCTGCTGGAGAGGCAGCACTTCTCACATGGGGACAGGGACCATAGAATGCTGCTCTCTGGCTCCCACGGCATGACCTTGGGCAGGCAGCAGGGGCTCTCCAGTCCCGAGTTTCCTCTTCTCCAAAACAGAGATATGATATCCAAGTGGGCTGAGAGCCTTGCAGAGAGGTGCTATCGCTGGTACAGAGAATTATCATCCCAGGCCCAGGTCCAAAGCACACAGCCACATGGAGAGCCATTCCCTCAAAGGACCCTGGCTCTGCTACCCAACCCAAGAACAGGCCGTATGTATTCTCCAAGCTGCAGGTTCACTGCTATACTTCTACCTTTGTAAATGGCAGTAGGTGCAAAAGATCCTAAAGGCTGAGCCTCAAAACCCGACAACAATTAAATAATCTCCTCCTAGATGGTATACAACCTAGCTCCTCAGCTTCCTGTGAGTTACAACTGAAGCCATATGTACAGTCATAAATATCAGAAATATTTACAAAACACAGACAAGATCTTAAAAACAAAAGCAGTGATTTCTTCATCTCACTGGAAGCCTTACAGAACATGGGGTAAATTGTCTCAATTGAAATATTCTGCTGACCACAGAGGGCTGTACGCTTCGTTGTAATGGTTAGTCATTCTATACATATTTACTGGTTCAGTTAATCTACTACGGCTGCTCAAAAACTATTACAAGGCAAAGATTAGGAAGCAGGGTCATTAGAAATTTTGTTTATGCAAAATCTACTGTGGTCATAGCACAATCCAACACAAAAGGTCAATCAAACCCCCATTCGAACAAGCATTTCCCCTGTACTGGTGGCTGGAATAGCCAGAGACAACTAGGAAAGACCAGAAAAGGCTGTAAAAGCAGCTAATTAAAGTTCCCGTGATGAAACTGTACTGGGATACATATCTCTGCTTTGATGTTTTTCTAAAAGCCTAAACAAAACCAAAAAAAAACCCAAGCACTTAAGCACAGAAACCTCACCTCTGTCTTTTTCTACAAGTCTCCTAAGGAAAACTTGTAGGTGCTGCAATCCAACCAGGCTGTTGAGGCAGAGCTTCATGCAGATGCCGGCTGGCAGAACAGCCTCACCTCCCAGTGCTTCATTCAGGAGCTGATGTCCCTTTCCTTGTAAATTCAGTGTGTACCATTAGGCCAAGACACTCCACAAGTAATCGCGCCCCATGCTGAGGTTCCAAGCAGCTCCCAGGTCCTTTGGGTGCCAGGACACCTTGAGGATGTGGTGTCCCTTTAGTTCTTAGCAGGCCCAAAGGCACTTCTGCTCTGCTCATCTTCAGTACAGAAGGCACAAAGAAATACTGTGAGAAGTGTGTACCAGGGTCCTTGCCTTACACATCAAAAATCCCACACTGGAAAGACAAAAAAAAAAAACAAACACCCATGGTACTGTTTATAACTTTTTTTAAAGCTTATTTCAAATTTATAAAAGACTTAAGTTGGAAGTCTCTACCATAGCTGATCTTATTAAAAAAAATATGGATAGGTATGGAAAGTAATTTGGCACTTTCTAAAAAGGACTGAGATGTTCCTGCTAGAAACAAGCAGTGAGAGGACTGAAGGCTTTCATTTAATTCTGGTTTGGCTTCAATTACAAAGAAAATTGTTTGGTTTCAGCTGTGCTGTGAATTCAGTGAAATTGCATTCTAGTCTAGATTTCATCTGGGGGAAGGGGGACACACACACATTTAGACTGGTCTTCTTTTGTATTTTATTTTGTTCACAAAGCATAGGCATTATTTAATCTTCCTCTTGCTCTTCCCGTCGTTTAATTGAGAGATATGAAAGGCCAGAATGCCAGTGTTACCCTAATCACATACCATCAATACCGACACAGATCATGGGCAATGGTCTTGCTTCTGGGATTTCACTCCTGAGTTTTCTAAATCAAAAGAGAAGCAGTCACCATTTGTGAAAAAGGTCAACATCTGTCCCAGTCTGGAAGAATTCTGGTTTATTTCAATGAACTTTGAATCAGTTCCAGATTTTCTCTCCATACCCCACATTGTACTTCAGATGAGAGGAAACTTAAAAGAAAACACTAGTAAGATAATATTCCCCATCAGGAAAATAATGACCCTAGTTCTAGGACCATTTCATATGCATCATAAACACGTACGCAGTCTGATTTCACATCCTCCGAATCAAAAGTTGAAGCAGAGAAGCATGTATTGATGCACTTTTGTAAAGATATCACCAATGATGCTGAAGCAGGAATAACCAAAAATTATAATTTTTTTTTCTACTACATTGATGTCCTTACAGAGAAATTTACCACTGTTAGTAGAAGCTTATAAGGGATACCTCTAACAGCTGTAAGCAACAGTGGGTTCTTGAATAGACAATAAATTTAGAGATGCTTAAAAGACTTTTCAAAGCTGCTGAGCACCAACACTTATGAGAGGTCAGATCTTTAAGCTATAATTTGCATCTCAATATTAAGTTCAAATGCCTGTATTTTGGGTGTTCACTATTGAAAAGAGAACTTGTACATGTTACATCAAAAGCCTTCTGATGGAAGAGGTTACTGACATCTCCCCAGTGAAGGCAACCAGCACCAACATGTCTAGGTCAATGCACACGGTGTCACTGAAAGTAATACACCTCCAGGTGACGCTTGAAAATGAGGACCTGCTGCAATACAAATACATATCAGGGGAGTTCAAGACATATGAACAGCTGCAGCTCTATGGAGAGCCCAAAGCAGTACATTTTTCTTGCCATACCTCATTTTTTTCCCATGAAGCTAGAAAAGGTCAGAGTTTATGCCAGATGGTGGAAGTGTTTTTTTCTAGGTTAATTTCAGGTTATTTGAAATTCAATCATAGTGTTTAAGATATATGAAAAAGAGAAAGCAAGGCACATTTAATGCTTCAGTTTAGACTCCTAATGCCCCACAGACAAAGGCATTTACAGGTGACAGGGATGAGCCTGAATTGTGTGTCCCAAAGACCTGCTGTACATGAACAGTGCCACTGAGTATTACAGAAATCAGCTACCCTTGGTGTGGGTGCTCACACATCGCACACTGCAAGAAGCAAAACTTCTGGACTCTGAGTCTCATAATTGTGCCATATGATCAACTGGAGCATCTGAGTGGGTCTTCAGGGAGTACCTACCCAGGTTCAAAGTGTTCTTCTTAGGCTCTTAGATTGAGTTTAAGACATTGAAAAAGCTTAGACCAGGCATTAACCATCACAAACAGCCCACCAGACAACCATTCTTCCAACATATTGAGAGCTCTTTCAATAGATACCTTTTTATTTGAAATGGAATGTATCTTGAAAAATATGAAAAATAAATCACATCTCTCAGAAATCATTTATGAGTCATATTTACACACAAACTTTTCTTGACGACACTGGTATTTCTGCTCACAAGAGGATATGCTAGAGAACATTTCATACATCGCTGCAGCTACAATTCAGACGCTGGCATTTGAATATCATGAACCTTGAAAAAGAGGAATTACTTCAGGATGTCACAGAAACAACATCAACTTGATCTTCCTTTTACCCCCAGTCCCTAAATTGTCTTGGTCACCACAGCTTGGATTTTCTTGATGAATATGCCCCTGGATTTTTTTTTTTTTTTAATTACAAGTAATTTTGACCTCTTTATGAACAGACTGTCCCCATTTTTGCCACCAAGCATTTGCCTGTGTGTGTTTTCCAGCATTTCTTTTTTATTTTCTAATGAATTTACTTCAGCCATGTGCTGTCAGATTTTTTTTCCCGTTTTATTTTTTTTTTAAGAGGAAGGACAACTCAATTTACTTACTAGTAAAACTCCAATAAGATGGAGCATGATGTGCTGCACCTATTTTCAAAGCCATTGCTTACAAGGCAGTAACAGACAGTATTAAATCCAGACTATGGATTCAAATTAATCCATATGTTCAAATGAAGACTATGCAGCAATAGGGGGGCAAGATGAAAAAAACCCAGAAGTATCTTTTATAACATCAAACAATTTCTTGGTCTAAAATCACAATCAGTCAAGGGGAAAAAAAAAAACAAACAACCAAACAACTAAAACCCCAAAACACCCCACACGGTGTGGAATTCAGAGCGTGAGAAAGTTGTCAGACTGTCCCCATCAGACAATTTAGCCTTATTTACACTGACAGGGCATGAGCCACACGGTCTGACTGTCCCCAGGGGACCCCAGCCAATTTGTTCCATTCAGTTTCCAGCAGACGGTTTGGAGACACAAGGAAAAAGTTTGATCCTTACACCCATCCTGCCCTCTCGAGCTGGAGGTATCAAGGTAGATTTTGTGATGTGACCACCTCTCACACTAGGAGGCTGGCTGACACCAATTTTTTTAACAGGTAACACAACAGGCAATGACAAGCAACAAAATTTTGTTGAACTACATCCGAAAGGTTTTCAGATCATCCTTCAGACCAACTTAAAGCAAGAAACATAAAAGTGTGGTATTAACCTTGAACCAGTGAAAAGGAACTGCAAATTTGAAATGAAAGTAGTTTCCTCACATCTTCATGTCAATTTTCTCACTAAAATTATGATCTTCAGCTTTCAAAGTACAAGTACTTCCAGAAGAACAGTAAAATTCCAGCTTTAGGCTACATCCATAGACTTTTGAGGCAGAGACTTGCAACCACTATGGACAAGAATAATTGCCTCTCTCAGAGAAATACATGTGTCTCTGATCAAATAGGAATTAATTCTCATCAGTTACATTTATCCTTCAGTAGGCTAAAATGTATTTTAGTAGGTGAGATCAGCAATATATCTGTATACGTGAAAAGGTGGATTAGTTTCTCAGTAAACTGTAATTAATCACTCTAAAAAGAGGAGCCAAATTACAAATTGCAATCTATTTTGTGAGTCTTTGAGTCTGTGAGTCTAGCTCATTAGAGAATCCCCTTGCAGCTCTAACATCCAAGTATTAGCAGAATGATAATGGCAGACGTACAGAGATGTAGAAATTGAGTATTATGTGTGCCAAGCCAGCGAACCTAATCCTAGAGGCAAGGTACCTTCGATTTCAATCAATTGCAAAATAACGACTTTGTTAGGACGGCTGTAATCTACCACCCCAAGCTCATCACGCAGCCTTGTCAAGGGCCAGGTCGAAAAGAAGCACCCAGGAGTAACTACAGAGGATCGTCAGGGCTTAGATTGTGCCTCATGACATGTTTTACTCGTCTAGGTATGTGACCTGGGGGAAGGAACGAAAGACGAGGGCTAACAGACCTCAACTTACTCCTTACAGGACTGAGTGTAGAGGAAGGGACTGACGTACACAGCAGCGAATTCTAAAATCTTCCATTGAGAATCACTTCAGCTTCTTGCTTTAAACACTTACAGAAATAAGCTTTCATTGAGAATGTAAGGCTCTTGCTGTCAAGTTATACCTCATTTACACAAAAAGAAAAGCCTTGGAATTTTAGCTTTAAAAGATTTTGCTTCTATTAATGTAAATGGTAAAGGGGCCAAAAGCCATTTTCCTCACCACACTAGCTACACAAAGTAAGTACCTCCATGGCTCTGACATTTTACTTTGGACCAGAGATAATGGGCCACATTGCTCTGTCCCACTTGCAGCCTCCCCATTTCACTTAAACCAGAGAACCTGGGCGGTAGCAGCACCCAACCTGAAGCCACCCATCGTCAGAAGGGCCTGGTCCTAGAAAGCTCACCACCCACACCCGACTCCCTCTACACTGGGCAAGGAGCTCCGACCCACTCCCACCAGCATCGGCAGCCAAACTCCCACCGACTTTTAAGAGGCAGAGAAACACACACCAGCTGTGCAATTAGCCCTTTGTTTTCCAACTTCATGGCTTCATCAACGTCTTTAGAGGCAAGATGGCACACCTCTCTCAACGTCTGACAGTGCTAAACACCAAAATTAATCGAGTTCATCTCAGTTAGAGAGCAACTTTAAGCTTATGAAAACTGTGACCAAAATAATCCGTTTACACACTAAGACATACATAAAATGGATTTTAAACTATCGACTGCTTTAATGCAAGACATTAAAAAACCGCCATGAAAAAGCAACACAGGTTGAGAGTCCAGATCACTTAAGAACTGAGCGTGCAGAGGGAGCCCTGAACTTGGACGCTAAGGAACTTTCATGAACACGTCCCAGCTCTGGCCCACCAGCCTAGGAGCAAGCACATCACAGTGATAGCTGGAATCCAATTCAGATTCCTGTATCCCAAAAAAAGTTGGTCAGATTCCTTCCGCTCACACACTAAACAGATTGGTTTTAATCTCAGAATGACAAGCAACATTGCTTTTTTGAATAGCCAAGCATAAATAACTTTTTATCATCTTGCACCAAGTTTAATATTAAAAAAAAAAAAAAAAACAACCAAAAAATTAAGGGCCAGACAATACTTTC